>SNQJ01S0005994.1:171220-195192 GCA_010110895.2 Picea sitchensis
TTCAGCTTATTTCGTTATTTAATAGAAAACCAGTTTTACTGTATCTCTGTTATTTTTGTGTTAAGCACCTGTCAATAATCGGTATTCATTTCATTCTGCTCATAAAATCCGGATCAGAGATGGTCAACATCCCCTCCTCCATCAAGAATACATTAATCCATAGGAGAATTTCTCTCAATATCCTTCCCCATGCATATTTCTTGAAATACACTTCTTCCCTTGAAAAGGAATGGTGGTTCTCAGCTGCAAACTCAATAATGTATCCTTCCAGATTTGTATTGACCCAGAAATCAACTGCTCATGTGATTGCGCGATCCAACTGATGAAGTGCTGCAATATTTTATGTATCCCAAGTACAGGTTTTATTGACTTGTTCTTGGAATTTTGGAGCTTCTTGGAGCCCATCTATCCAATGGAATAGTTCTTCCGTAAATTTAACAGAGAATATCTCATATTGGTCTCTTGATCTTTCTGAGTAAAAGATAACCTCTCTTGTATCATCCACTAATTTACCTCACAACTCTACTTATTTCCATATGAAGGCATCATAATTTCTCTCCCACCACTGGTGAATATCATATTGATGGATCCATGGAATCATTCTCCCTACAGGTTCCCTTATGAAGCAGGTCCAAGTAACATAACCTTTTTGTTGGTGTGGAATTGATTAGACCAGGGTCCTTCTCGGGTTACCAACAAAAGGTACCAAAGTAGTCTAGAGCGTCAACTTTTTCATATTCCTTGAAGGGAATAAGTCTCAACTGAAGCACAATCAAGACAAGGAAAATATGGAAGGTTAAGAAGAATACTTAGACAAATCCATACAGTCTCAAGATCGTTGTTATTCCTGCACAAGATAGATTAAAAATAGAACTTTCTGAACATTCCTAACTAAGATTAAAGGAAACAGAGTTGTTTTTCATTCATAAAGAAGTTATATCCAAATAATAATATCTGACATAAAGATAATACAAAGAAACATTCAAGATGATATGAAGCTAAACAGACACAATAATTTCAAAATTTGGGTCTCTCTTTGTATTAACTTCATATGGTTTTTCTCAATTACATAATTCTACTCAATTACAGATAGAACTTGGTCATGCCAGAGTGTAACAACAAAACTCTACTACTGAGAGACAAGGTTAACCTGAACCCTTTCTCTTTCAACATTACAACCGGGCATGACTCTATTATAGCCTTGGTCTAGTTCCAAAGAACCCAGACTATTGGAACTCTAACTAACCTTTACCCAAAATGGACAATAACACATAACTCGAACCCATTCTAACAAACATATGAAAAACTATCTGAAGAACAAAAACAACCCTTTACAATCATATTCATCTCGTATATATAAGCCAATTGGGATCTTCAGGTTTGAGACTTCGAATTATTTCTTGTTCTTGTTCTGTTGTAACTTATTTCTTCATGTTGGTGTTGCATTGTCTTTCCAACCATTTTCAATTTCTTTCTTCATTCCCCTGTCGATCTCTCCTGTGACTTGGGAAACTTCTCTTTGACCAAAATTGGAACTATATCATTCCTTGCGCAACTTCTAACAACAAAATGATGTGCCCAACATTATATATCTCCTCATTCTCTCCCCATATTCCCACCTAATATAATAGTTTTCATAGAAGTATCTTATCAAACAGTTTCAGGAGGAATAATGTTGGCACAGGGGAAACCCAGGGTTCAACTCCAAGAGAGAACCAACAAGCCCTAACTATTGGCCCTTTCATCTACACCTGCAAAGCAGATGTAGTCTCACCCGAAGAAGTTATGGGCGGGTTGCAGGACAAAGATGTCTACAACCAGGGGAGATGTCAAGTGGATCTAATACTAGGACAATACAACATGCATATACTATTTATCAACTTAGATCTACTTCACACAACTCTAGATCTAATCTAACACAACAATGCAATAACAGTATATCAATGAAAAAGAATAGAGCAACAATCATACTCGACACAAGATATACGTGGTTCACCCTCTCTCTAGGGATACGTCCACAGAACTGTGCCTTATGATATATTAAGATGAAAGCATATAGTTCTAATCTACGCTCTTAGCCAATAGATATTCTCTCTTCTTCTCTCTATCTCTCCCCTCCCTCTGCACTCAACTGCAGGGTTGATATTCACACCTAGCTGAAGATCTTACAATACTATAAGGCTCTTCACTAAACACTTCTCTCTCACACAATAATCTTCACTTGATCATACAAAGATAAAAACAACATCTACTAGAACGAAATCTAACTTGAATGAACCCTCTTCCCTCATATAGGTTCTTATTTATACATTACAGTCACTCATCGACATCCTTAGGCCGAAATCTAGGTGTCAAAACCCTAGATACCAAAACCCTATGTGTTTAAAACCCTAGGTCAACCTGACCCATGTTTTAAGGGCTTCGCCAGCCTATCTTTCCTTCCTTCTTGCGTGGTGCTCCAAAGCATATGATGGTGGCTTCTTCCGCTTGTTGAGCTATCCACGATCCTTATTTATTGCTTACATGTCATCCTTGATATCCTCATTCAACGACTTGTTTTCTTAGGGTTCGCTCCATCTCTTCTGCTCTTTTTCTCACTTCGACCCAGTAACAGTCACTGTGTCTTCCGTGAAGTTCATATTTTTCCTTTTCTTCTTTGTTCTTCACTTACTTCCATAACCAAGGGCTAACAGGCCCCCAACACTCACCTGTGACTCGTCCCGAGGAACTTCAAATTTGATCTTTCTGTTTTACTTCAACTTTAGACTGCGCAGTGCAGCCTTTGCTTTCTACTCTATGCCTCCTCTCCTTCCCTATGCAGACTGTATTTTTTGTGTCTGGTACCCAGTTTCAATTGTATCTGGTACCTAGACCCTTTTCCTTCTGCTTTTACCTTGAACTGTGAGGTATTTGGTTGTCATACTACAACTTCAGTTGCCTCCCATTCACTAATTCTCCCTTCAAAGTCTTCAACTGCACAACGCCTCCTTTCGTGACATAATCGACCTCATATGGCCTGAGCCAATGTGTTCTGAAATTCCCAGAATGTTTGATGAACTTACTTTCATATACCAGTACTATATCACCTTGTCTGAATTTCTTCTTCTTGATGTGTCTGTCATGGTAGGCCTTCTCTCTTTCCTTCTGTACTTGCTGATGGAATCCTGCAACAAATATGTCTTACCCCAATTCGACCAACTATGCAAGCCTCTCTTGAACAACACCAGTGTCATCCATATCTAACTTAAAAGGGGTCTGCATTGTTAGCTTGTTGCAACTGGTTCTATAGGCCCACAATACTGCTAGTACTCTTAAATCCCAGTCATCCCTGTTGACACTGCAAATTTTCGTCAGCACTGTCTCTAAGATCTTGTTGAATGCTTCCACTGTCCCATTTGCTTGTGGATGATAAGGCATTCTCTTCTAATGGTGGACTGCAAATTCCTCAGTCAGGGATTTAACTGTTTTATTTATGAAATGGGTGCCCTGATCACTCATAAGGATATTTGGGCATCCAAACCTGGTTATGATGTCATCAAATATGAAGCACGCAACTGTATTTGCACTACAGTCCTTAACTTCTCTTGCTTCGGCCCATCTCATCAACTATTTTTTCGTAGTGGTGATGTACCTTGATCCTTTGCATGTTCCTGGTGGGTTTATAGGTCCCACAAAGTCAATGGACATTTCTCAAATGCTTGTAGGGTCAGTTGTGGTTCTAGTGGCATTTCATCCCTTCGGGAAGGTTTCCCAACTCTTTTACATACATCACAGGCTCTGCAATATTCTTTAGCATATCTATGTAAGGTAGGCCACCAAAGGCCAACTCTAAGAACATTATGTGTAGTTTCTTTCCCTGCATAGTGTCCTCATGCGATGCCTTCATGAGCTTCTGTGAGGATCATCGGTTGCTCTGCTTCCATAACACATCTTCTCAGAATCTCATCAGGTCCCATTTTGTATAGTTGTCCAGCTATAAGCGAAAAGTCTGCAACGTGCACTACTATTTTTTTCTTCTAGGGAATCATATACTCACTAGGTTCCATTCCTGTTGACAGGAGCTGGATTATTTCTGTGAAGTGGTCATCAATATTTCTAATGGCTAGCAGTTGTGCATTCGACAGTGTTTCCTCCAAACTAGTGGGCTCTTCTCCATGTTCCAACCTCGACAAGTGGTCGGGACCTTTTTTCATTCTTACTGGCTTTACTATGATCTCAAAGTCATATTCTTGAAATAGCAGAAGCCATATGCATATTCTCCCCCCCAACACTGGCTTGTTGACTAGGTATTTCAGTGCAGAGTGATTAGTAAACATGAACGAACTCTGATGTGTGAGCTGCATATTCTACTAGAACGAACTTGAACTTGAACAAAATCTATTCCCTCATATAAGTTATTATTTATACATTACAATCACTCACCTATATCCTTAGGCTGAAACCTAGGTGTCAAAAACCTAGATACCAAAACCCTAAGTGTTTAAAAACCTAGGTCAACCTGACCCGCGTTTTCAGGGCTTCGCCAACCTGTATTTCCTTCCTTATCATGTGGTCCTCCAAAGAATATGATGGTGGATTCTTTTTCTTACTGAGTTTTCCATGATCCTTCGTTCTTTCTTACCTATCATCCTCGATCTCCTCGTTCAATGACTTTCTTTCTTGGGCTTCGCTCCGTCTTTTCTGCTCTTTTTCTCACTTCGAACTAGTAATAGTCATTGTGTCTTCTGCGAAGTTCGCATTTTTCCTTTTCTTCTTTTTTGTTTTCTTACTTCCATAACCAAGGGCCAACAAATAACCAAATAATTGAAGGTGGCATAGAAAAGAGTGTGGCCAACCTTTCCCATACAGCTTGGCGTGTTTTCATTATCTGATTTTGGACACGCTAAGGTTGAGGCTTCGACCTTAGAAGATATCAAATTGGTTGACATTGAGTATAAAAGGCATGGTCCTCATAGGGTGGTTGAAAATAATTTATCTCAACTCAATATGAAAAGATATATACAGGAATATTCCCCCTATGATGAAATTTTCAGAGGAGTAAAATCTTATGATGAAGTTGAAAGTCGTTTTCAAAATTTTCCTCAAGATCAATAGTCAGGCTTTTGCAGTTTTCAGAAGCAAAGAAGGAATAGTCTGCCCAAGGTCTTGTAGGGAGAAAAAAACTTAATCCAACTTCACAGGTGATAGAATCGACAAGTCTAAGGAAGTGTAGAAGAACACATATACATTATTTAAAGATGAAATAATATCAGTACCAGGTAAAGATGAGCAAAAATTATTAGCATCATTTGAGGATTTTATGAAGCACGTGCATACTTTTCCTCTTTCATTTCCAAATAATGAAACTCCAATGAAAGATACCAAAAATCCAGAAGGATCTACTACACTTAGCTCTCCCATACCATCATTAACTCCTATAGAATCAAATTATAAGTTAGTTGGTTGAGAGGTTATTAATATAGATGACCTCACACCTATTCAGCCTGAAGAAATGCCTTCATCAAATTTATTTTTCAACAAGAAAAGGAATGCTATCATAAGAAGGGAAGCTCGATAGAAGAAGGAGTAATTACCAAAAAGAATAAAACACTATATGATGACAAGGACAGAGTGACTGTGAATTTGCAAAAGAAGTTGTCGACTCATTAAGAGCCTTTGCAACTGCCAACCAATAGTCAGTGGATAATATCACAAAACAAATGGAACAAAATAATCTTATGATTGAACAATTTCATAATGGTATGTAGCAGATGGAAATGATTGACAAAAATAAAGTCAATTTTGATATAGACCAAATCAGACAGAGTTTTGAGCTGCAAATAAAGAAATTAGAAGACAAATTGGAATCAGTTGTTCAAAATAAACAGGTGAGAAATAATATTCTTTCTCATCAAGACATATTAATAGAGAAGTTGCAGTCTCAAATAATTTTATTTGAAATCACAACATTGGATATCTTTTCATTTAAAAATCAAGCATCTGAAGTAAATGGAAAGATAGAAACTATCCAGCAAGACCTACACCAAAACATGGATATTATTCAAAGACATTATAAAGTGATTGATAATTCCTTGAAGAATATTCAGAAAAGGATAAGGAAGCCTATAAAACCAAGTCCAAATTCCAAGAATTCATAGTATGGAGACAACAAATCAATGTACCTAGGATTGCCCCTTTTTCACAGTTTGAGGAGATAAAAGGATAAATGGATTTAAAGGTTTGGGAAACAAATATTGAAGAAAGTAAGAGGTTGTATAGAGAGGAAAATGAATCTTTTATCAATTCAGATGTAGATATGGAAATGGACGAGTTTGATGGCAGTGCTATCCCTGATAAACTTGGACAAATTGATATTGAAAAGAGAAAAGAGAATTCAAAGAAAAGTAGAGTGTAGAAAGTGCTATCCAACAGGTAAATCATGTTGATTTACATATGATAAATGATATTTTGGTAAAACCAAGATTAAAACATTAGGTTACAACATAGGAAGTTGTGAAAATTCAAGAGAAATTACCATTGCTACACAAAAAGGTTTTCACATTTGAGTTAAATGCAAATTTCGAACCTTCCAAATTTGTTGTGTCATTAATGGAATTGCATGCTCAATTCAACGATCATAAAAAACCAAGTACATACGCGAACAAATAAAGGACAAGTGAAGTGCCAACAAACCAAATAAATCTTAGCAAATCCATAAATATATTTATTGTATCTTTTGGTTTTGATCGTATTCTATTTTGAGAGCAAAGAATGTGGAATTTCTAACTACTTTTGGTTAAGACATTTTTGTATAAATAAACAGATCTAAGATCTATTCAAGGATTCTTTTGGCCGAAAGTAAAAGAGAGCTCATTGAATATCAATAGAAAAGACAAGACAAATATTCTACATCTCATTTCCTTGAGTTATGTGCTTTCGTTGTATTTCTATTTCCTAATCATATTGTCTTCACTCAATGGCTCTTGAAGATTGAAAGATCACAATTTAGTAATACATCTATTGTGGTCTCCATATATTGGAAGTTTGTCCAGTTATAGTTTTTCCTATGTTATTACTGTGAGTAAAACAAGACCTGTATCTGTGTGAGTTTCCTCATTTTAAATCATCTATCAAGGACACCTTCATAATTATTATACTGTAGACGAGGTAATATTTATCTGTATTTGATATCTTACTTCATTTTAACAGTGTTTGTTAATCAATTCTACTTTTCATAAGATTAAAATTTAAGACTCAAAGGAAGAGATATTGCCGCTATATTTTCTAATCATAAAAAATTCATTTGAAGTTGCATCTTAAAAAACTGAAGGTAGAAAAATCATTACAAAAATAATTCTCTTTAATCTTTGGATGCCTGAAATTATTCTGCGAGCCTAGAATCAATCTCAAAAACAACATCTTTTTGGCGTCGTTGTTGGGGAATGGAGAAATGAAACTATTTTTCCTTGGGAATACGACAAAGCTAAGTTTCAATTTTTGATCGTGAACAAGGATTGAATGCAAGCACAAGGCTCATTTTTTATCTTTCACCTGGTGACTCCATTGTAGTAAAAACTATCATCCTAACGAATGAATACCAGAAAAAACCCAGACGACAAGCAAACTACACCAGTTTCAGATCCCAAAAAATTATTAAAAACCAAGGGATATATAAAGAAAAATTTTGCATTAGCACGCAAGATCTATCAAACCAAGGTTACTCAATTTAATGTTAAAAGTACAACATAAGAAGTAAGTTCTAAATAAAAACATCAAAATCCTCATTCTACAGAAGCCTCAACTAGTAATCCTAAAGTTAAGTTAGAAAAAATGAAAGAGGTAATTCCTGAAGTAAAACCGTATGATCTAAAGGGATAAAATTTCTAGTACCCATGTGTTACACATTATTTTCGTCATCCCTATGACCGTTAATGATGTAAACCTATATGTTGCCTTCATAGGGGTCAGTGGCCTGAGTTCCTAAAGAGAGAAGAGAGAAGAACTTTTCCTGAGAAAAGAAGTTGCATTTTCCCTTGTAAAAACCCTGTAAAAAAAGAAGTTCGCAGGTTGCTATATAGGCAGGGTGCGAGAATGCCTGATTCTCGCAGGTTGCACCATAGCTAGGGTGCGAGATGTTCGCAGGTTTCTCTATAGGCAGGGTGCGAGAATGCCTACACGTGGGAGAAAAACAAGTGTTTTCTCAAATCTTCCTAGAAGGAGAAACTTCTATGGTGGTGGCATCGAATGGTTTGGATCTTACACAAGCACTTTCATGATTTAGTGGGATCTAACCTCCTCACCTTATCCTCTTAAGAAACTTATAAAGGAGAAGAGTTCTAATGGAGAAAGTTAGCTTTGATTAGCTTTGGTTAGCTTGAGCTTGGGCTTTTAAGCTTTGGATCTTTTGGGATTGGCTAAGTTGGATTTGGCTTGGAATTATTAGCTTGTTTAGGCTGACTTTGAGATTTCTTTGTCAAGATGAATCATGGTAGCTATCAGATCCACCGAGAATCCTTGGAGAAAGAAGTGTGTGGGAATGAAGGACATTTGGAGGGATCTTACAACATCAAGGCAATGGTTGTGTCTCTCTTGCATTTAATATGATACGATAATATGATTCTTTCCTATAAAGCTTGTTGTGTTTATTGTATAATTCCTTGATCCACATACATAGGTTTTATATTGAGTTTATACTATTGCTATCACTTTAGTTGGTTCGCGTTCTTTCTGACTGTCATTGTATGAGTGTTGGAATAGACTTAGGATGGGAGATGGCGGAAGGAAGCGACATTTAAGCGGTTATGTCACTTTTATCCCTCTTTAGTTAGTAAATTCAATATTTAAAACTTAAGGAAAGCGTCATGTTTGGTGTGTTTTTGTTCTAGATCTAGGTGGATCTAGGAGATCATTAGTGTATGCACCTACCAATTAGTCAGATAACAAAATTGGCGACTCAGCTGGGAACAGGTTGTTTCCTAGTTAGTCTAGTTTCCCTTGCTGATTGCTTGTTTTTGGTCTCACGATGCGTAGAATCCGTCAAACTCTCACGGATCGAAAGTTCACTCAAATTTAGTCCTTTTTCAAATATTTTCTTATTTACAGGCATTCTCGCACAGTACCCTTTAATGGTCTGCGAGAATCATTGATATTCGCACCAGTGTTAAGTCAGTCTCACGAACCCCTTACTTGATCAACAACTGTTTAGCACTACTTGAGAATCTTTGATTCTCTGTATATGCTTGCTAGCCTCTTGACTTGTTTGTAAAAATTTTGGGCTGGGTCTTGTCATTTTTGTTCCCAGTTTGCTTTGATCAGTGGATTGAACTTTTGGAGCCTATATTGATTTGTTCTGATCTGCTGACATCCTTTGAGTTTCTTTTAGCCACTTTTTCTTTGTTTGGTTTGAAGGATTACTCTCTTGCTTTGAGTATCTTTCAATTACAAAGCGTGTGTTTTCTTTAGAATTGTTTAGGGAAGATAAGATTTCTTCTGAATAATTCGCTTTAAAGCAATGGTTTGGGTTTCTTTGTTTTAATGAAGTTCATTATTTCTTTTAGTGATATTTTTGAAACAAAAGATTTAATTTCTTGCTATATTAGATTGGGGCATCCTTGCATTTGAAATCACCAATTGCATGATTCTTGGAATTTTTGATTCATGGGGGCATGAATGGAGTGCATTGGTGTATAATACATTTTTCTCATTTCTTGAGAATCTTGATATTGATGAAGTTTAATAGATTTGAGGACATTTTGCATTTTGGGAATGATAAATGTTTTCTTGTTCTCGTAGCATAGCTTTCATGAAATGAAAAGATTGCATCTTCATATCTTTGCATAATTTTTCGATGGAGTCCAAAACACCATGTGTCCATGCATTTCCTATTGGTAACAACAACCAACCATAAAATAAAACATAAAAATTGATTAGACATTTTTTATCTTTTCTGGTAACAAACCTACATTAGATTAGTCGTGGGGCTTTAGAATAGGTGTGAAAGATAACTTTCCAAGTTGCAAACAAGCAACAGAATCTTGAGTTAGGGAGCGGTTAAGTCCATTTATTACATTTTGTCTGGGAAGCCCTTCTACCCACAGGGTCAATCATGAGGTTACGTGAGGCGGTAGATTTACTCACCCTTCTTTGTTGGTCTTGGTGTAGAGGTTGCCCATATTATGGGGGTCGCAACGAGGGGTATACCCACAATGATGAGGTGGAAGCCTTTCAAGTTGATTTTGGGCTAGATACCACACTTTGCTTACCGTGGATCGGTTGTCAATTGTTTTCGGGCATCCAACTGTTGGTGATGGTAACCTTAGTGGCCTATCTTTCTAGGTTCTTTACGAGGAATTGTACGTGGAGGAACCCGAATCTTCCGCGGTACTTGGAATGGCGTTGTGGAAATCACTTGGTCTCCTTGGAGGGTATACCACGATTATGTGTGGGGAGCTTGCACCAAGGTGTAATTCCGTTAAGCGGGGTAATCAACGTAGCTTTTCCACCCACTCTATCTTAGCCCCTTCTTACTTGTGTTCCCTTGACGTTGGATTTCATCACCAACTAGTCGTTCATCATGAAGGTTTTGTTTGGCTAACTTGCTTACTAGATTTTTAGCATGTCTTTGTTTGTTTTTCCCTAGTGGACTCTAGATTGAGGATATTTATTTTTATGGCATCAATTCCCAGAATGACCAATGAAGGAACCTTACATTTCCGAGGAACCTTTGTTTTTCCTTCTTATGGAAACGGTGGTCCTCCTCACATCGCTTCAAACTTTTGAGCCTTCTAGGTCTCACAATTGGATTGTCGGTGTGGTTGTTTTCCACTCAAGTAATCTGGATAGGTAAGTGCTTAGGTCATAAGAAATTCCCCAGAGAATCAACCTCATGTTGATCCTTCACCTTCTTCACCCGGTAAAGGTCTTCTTCACCTTCTTCACTTGCAAGGTCACCTTCCGTTTCATTTTCTTAGATAGAATTATGAAAGTTTTAGCTAGTAACACGGTGAATAAGAAGAAGAAGAAAAGGAAGAATAAGAAGAAGAAAAGATAAACAAGGGTCAAAACATCAAACCATTGTCAAACATGTTGGAAAACAACCGGAGTTACTATTAACAATGCGTGTTGGGAGTGTTGATGATTTCAAGATCACCAAAACAACTCGTAAGCCCATTACCCTTGCGGGATTTGTAAGGGTAGCCATATTATTAAGGATTGCCCTAGTCTACCCAAGGTTGCGAATCATGGTCTACACATCCTCACCAACCCACTCGTCGACCTCTAAACAACATCGCGTGTTGATCAACTAGTCAAGATCTTGTTGGGAAGAAGAAAAGTAGAGTCAAGTTCATTTGTATGTTATGCAAAGGGAGTCGTCTCACTCACCTTTTCCCTTGTATGAATGAGAAGCCTCTAAATTATTGGACAACATGATTGTTTCACAACCTCAACTTCAGTTGCCGTAAGCTTTCTCTCAACCCTCAATAGTTGATGGAATGATCACTCTGGTCCCTTCACCCGGTCAATCCGGTTGATCATGTCGTCAATTTAGTCGATCCTTGATTGAACCAATTGACAAAGTGGTTGATCAGATACCATCCCTTGGTCAATCCCACTCTCCCTTAGAGAGTGAAACTAAAAGTAATTGATCGATCCCATCCTCGGTCAATTTAGTTCCCTCCCCTGGAGAATTGAAACTAAAGGGATGATCTGATCCCATCTCGATGCGATCCACTCTCGTTAGAGAGTGTCGCAAAAGTGGTCGATCCGTTTACATCATCGACCCATTCTCCCCTTGGAGAATGAAACTGATAATTCGTCGATCTCATCATCAGTCGATCCTACTCTCCCTCTGGTGACGAATCTTGCCCATGTTTTCTCATTGATATAGACTCTGCTGTATGTGGGGGTATTCCTCCTTCTCCCATGAAACTCACTCCAAGTAATGAGGCCATCCGTTTTGAATGGGGTGTGCCAACTAGACCTCATCTTCCCTCCAACATTCCTTTCCAGATTATAGTGGGTTTGTGAATTAGGAGGCGTTCCTGAGACGATAGATGAAGGTTCATCACGGTGGTATTTTGTGCACTCTTTTGCTTGGAGAGATTTGGGTTGTCCTCCACTTTTTGAGTTAGAATCTATTAGCTTTTAACAAAGAACTAGTCAAGCTTTAGGGACCCTTCCTGAGTTTCATGTAACTTTGGGAGGGAAAGCTGTCTTTATTAGCGTCATGGTAGTCAAGACCCTTGGATTTCTCTTTACTCCTTGGGTGAGATTATGTCACTGCCATGAAAGCTATTGTGTCTTCTCTTTTTTCATGTGATATCTTTCCCTCGGATAGGCGGTTATTTGTTGATCAGCTTTTAATTCATTGACATAGATTGCCTCGATGGTTCTTATCACGGAATGATATTGCCCCATACCGGGTCAATTATGTGGCGTTGTCTCCCCAGGCTTCAACTTCTGATCACTTAGATTCAGTAGTTGACACGGTGATCTTTTCGATAGGATTTCTAGAGCTTGATCTCTACTCCTATCGCGACCCTCGACATGGGTTCCTTCAGAGTGTGTTTCTTCTGTCAATTGAAGACCTCTTGGAAGCCATGACCGGTTGTCCTTGACGCATGGTCTTCTTCCGGAACATTGTCCTCTTGGTATCCATGATCAAAGAAGACTACGAGGATAGTTTTGTGTCTCACGAGGCAACCTAGTTAAAAAATGAAACAAGGTCTTTGAGAATGATTTTTTGATTTCAAGATTGTTAAAAAAAATGAAACGGACTTGAGCATGGTTTTTTATTTCAGCTTGTTAAAAAATGAAACAGGACTTGAGCATAGTTTTCTAATTTCAAGCTCGTTAAAATGAAACCACTTGAGGGATAGTTTTTGTGTCTTTGTAACCTTCGTTAAAAATGAAATAGAGGTTATGAGCATAGTTCTTATTTCTATGTCAAGCTCGTTAAAAAATGAAATAGTTTCCCCTCTCTCTATTTGAGTCAAGTCCTTCGTCTAGTATTTGAAACTTCATTTCATTCTCCTTTTGAGGTTGGATGAAACAAAGCTTGGGGGCATTTTCCTCGGCCTTTGGACTTCATGCTGAAGAAGAGACGCTAGTTTCTTAAGCTAGAGGGCTAAGAAATTTTTCCAATACATTGGGAAGTTGCAAGCATAGTTTTCTATGGTTCGAACTTGTGTGCAAAAATGAAACCGGCTACCTCAAGCATAGTTTCCCTCACGGTTCAAGCTTGTGTAAAAATGAAACGAGGTCAAAGCATAGTTTTTGTTTAGTTTTAAGCTTATTAATAAAAATTAAAATCTATCCCAAAGCATAGTTTTGTTTAGTTTGTTTTTAAAGCTTCATAGCGTAAAATGAAAACAATCTCGATCTTAGTCTTTGTTCTTTCACCGTGCTCGTAAATCAATGAGAATGTAACCATTATACTTTTATCACTTTTTCATACCGTAAAGGGTTATACGAAGGAATTACTTGGAGTTCCTTTAAGCTCTTTTGAACTCTCTAAACATGAAAATATTGCCAGCGACCTTGTTCTTTTCACACAAATTGGTATTTGAAGAAACATTACGATGGCGATAGTTTATCTCTTTTTCGTTCTTGTTAGACTAATTTACGAAAAAGGAACTAGGAAGTTCTCTTTAAGTGTTTTTGAGACTCTCAAAACATGAAAACCTGCGAGTTTTTCATCCTTGGACTCGTTAAACAAACATCCGGCGGACCACAGTAGGGGACAGAACCGCTCCTTCCTAGGGTTCGTTCAAACATACTCCGAGGGACTCATATGAAGGATGAGCTTACATTTCAAGCATATGTTATCCTCCTCAAACGTGTAAAAATAAAGAGGTACTTTCGCCCGAAATGGTGGGGAAAAGTGGGAAGAAATGTATCTAAACCTATATTGCATTGGAAGAGGTACTTTTGAACATGACACCCTTTCACTCGCTTTGTGTCTAGGTTGGAAAATCACTTGTCTTGATCATACTCCTTTATAAGATTACAAATTGGTGCAGTGATCCCTATTGTTGATTAGTGTTTCCAAGATGGATTGTCATGTGCGTCAATATGTTCAAAGAGAAGTTCAACCCGGAAATCCCTCTATTAGATGACCATTTCTGCGGTTTTAAGCCTTCTATTCGTCGTATCCAGTCAGTCGAATCACTTGTTACTCTGATCTACATCAAATCTTGTTACTTTTTTATTGTCATCGATGTAGGGATACATTAAGGCCCTCTGTGACGAGTCTTTCTGTTGAATTCAACTCATTATCGAGAATTAGACTTAGAAAGCAGTGGTACCTTGGAACTTGCATGCCTCAATGGTAGGTTTCCTAAGCTTTCGACGGTGGGTTTTCATTATTGACCACGGATCAAGAGATTCCATGAGTGTTCGACCTTAGCTCATTGATTCACATTAGTTGGATTGTACAAGAGTACCTTAGGAGTCATTGATATTAATGGTGATTTCCCTGGCTTGTTAGCGGTATACACTAATGACTGATGTGATGGTTTCTACTATGTTTGAATTCAACACATGTATTCACATGGTTGAATTTGTACTATAGAGTGGTGGAGATGAAGACCACGGATATTTTCTGACAGATCGGGTTGGATTGGGAAGTATATTAGGTTTGTATTGTTGCATAGATCTTACATTGTATTTACGGTGGCTATGTTCAAATTTGAGTCTTTAACATAGATCCGCGATTGTATTTTGGTGGCTATGTTCAGATTTAGTCATATTGGCATGTGGATCCATTGTATGTTTGGTGGCCATGACCTATCTTACTTGACATGGATATTAGCATGTCAACATTTATTCTTTGATTCATTCTTATTATGAGTATGGGAATGCCTACCTACGGTGATGATATATTATTACTTGTATTTCCTTGTTTGTTGGTAGGTTTCCGACCCATTGTTCCTTGTTCCCCTACACACACTCGACAAAGCATTTCAACTATCACTTTGTTCTAACTTCATACTTCGGGGGATCTTTGTTACACATTATTTCGTCATCTATGATCGTTAATGATGTAAACCTATCTATTGCCTTGATGTCGTCATCCCTATGATCGTTAATGATGTAAACCTATCTATTGCCTTCAGAGGGGTCAGTGGCCTGAGTTCCTAAAGAGAGAAGAGAGAAGAACTTTTCCTGAGAAAAGAAGTTGCATTTTCCCATGTAAAAAGCCTGTAAAAAAGGAAGTTCGCAGGTTGCTATATAGGTAAGGTGCGAGAATGCCTAATTCTCGCAGGTTGCACCATAGCTAGGGTGTGAGATGTTCACAGGTTTCTCTATAGGCAGGGTGCGAGAATGCCTACACATGGGAAAAACAAGTGTTTTCTCGAATATTCTAGAAGGAGAAACTTCTATGGTGAGGTGGCATCCGAATGGTTTGGATCTTACTCGCTTTCATGATTTAGTGGGATCATCCTAACCTCCTCAACTTATAAAAGGAGAGGATTTCTCATGGAGAAATTTATGTTTGATTAGCTTTGGTTAGCTTGAGCTTGGGCTTTTAAGATTTGGAGCTTTTGGGATTGGCTAAGTTGGATTTGGCTTGGAATTATTAGCTTGGTTAGAGCATCTTTGAGATTTTCTTTGTCAAGATAGATTGTGAGTAGCTATCAGATCCATGGTCTCAGAATCCTTGGAGCAAGAAGTGTGTGGGGAACTAACGACAGTTGGAAGGGATCTTACGACATCAAGGCCATGGTTGTAATCTCTCTTTCACATTCAATATGATACAATAATATGATTCTTTCCTATAAAGATTGTTGTGTTTTATTGTATGATTCATTGATCACATACATAGGTTTATATTGAGTTTATGATATTGTTATCACTTTAGTTGGTTGCATTCTTTCACAGGTTCATCATTGTATGAGTGTTGGAATGGAGCTAGGATGGCGATGGTGAGAGGAAGCGCCATTTTAATGGTATGTCACCCATCCCTCTTTAGTTAGTAAATTCAATATTTAAAACTCAAGGAAAGCGTCATGTTCTGGTGTGTTTTGTTCTATATCTAGGTGGATCCAGGGAGATCAGTTAGTGTCTGCACCTACCGATTAGTCTGATAACACCATGTCTCTTTGATAGACACTTTTTCTAGTGAAAATAAAGAACCTTCTTCAATTCCTAATATTGTTTATACGCCACCGATTCTTAGTCTTCATGAAGTAAATTTTTTTGTCTCTGAAAATATGGAGGATCACCCTTTATACTCAAGTTCATCTCTTATTACTTCCCCCATTTATCCATCTATCGAATCTGAAAGAGAAAGATCGATTTCTCATTTCCCAATTGATTTTGATTTTAAATCCCTCTCAAAAGATCCATGACCTTATGATTATCTAGCTAAACTCTGATATCACCTTCCTCAAGCAATCAAAGATCTAGTACATCAGTATTTTGAAATCTTTGATAATATGCAGTATAGTCCTAGTATATCTTCCCCTAATATTTCAATGGATAGTGTTGGAGGTGTCGGAGGTGGTGGGGTTGATGGACATATAAATCCATCACCACCTCCTCCAAGTATTTTTTCCAAAGTCACTGCTAGATATTCTCCCTTAGGCCTTCCCGTTGTTCTACATGATCTACCTGATAATTATATGAAAATTCTACCTAAATTTATGGGAGAGGGGGATTTAACAGCCACAAAGGATATAACGTTTTTCAATCAATTTGTTGATATTATCGGTATTGAACATGAATACATTTACATGAGATTATTAGTATAGACTTTTGAGGGACATGTTAGAAATTGTTTTAGGGGACTTCCTGTAAATTCTATACCATCATATGATTATTTAGATACTTATTTCTTAAGACAATGGGGTGACAAAAAGGACCATCTATATTACTTAACTTAATTCAAAGCTTTAAGGAAGAAAACATCTAAAATGTTTTCAGAATTTATACAAAGATTGAATAAACTTAAAGCAAAATCCCAGCCAAAGTAAAACCTTCCCATCCAGTTGCTAAACTTACTTTTGCAGGGGATTTTGAATCAAATTTCACCTTACTTTTAAGGGAAAGAAGAGTCACAACTTTAGTCATAATATAAGATGAAGATATTGAAATTGAATCAAATATGATGGAATCATGAAAATTGAAAACGAAAGTTGATATGGGAATAAGAGAACCTAGAAGGTTTAGAGAACAAGTAGGACCCTCCAATTCTAGAAAAAATTCTCAAGAAGAAAAGATGGATGAAATGGATAAGATCATAAAAGATTTATCAAACAAAGTTTCCAAGATGGAAATTGAGAAAGCCAAACTAGATCCATTTTCTAGAAATCAAAACCAATTCAGGAGGAACCTTAATACAAACCCTCAGATTCAATAGAGGAAAATCAAGAATGAGGATCAAAAGATTCAAGCCCATTTTAAAACAGAAAATCTCATACAGGGAGATGATGTTCAAGACTATGATGAATTAGATGAGGATATAAACAATCTCAGCGATGATGATGTTGAACCTCATTTAACTAAACAAGATTATGAAAAATCTTTAGATATTGGATCTTTATTTGATGATGACCAAAATATCAATAACTTGGGAGACTCCACAACTCAATATAAAGAGCTTGTTGATTCAATAATGGCTGAGATTCAAAATAAATATGATTTGAGGCCAAGAGAAAAGAGTTCCACTACTAATCCACCAAAAAATCTATTTTCACGGAATAAAGAAAATGAAGCAGTAGTTTCAAAATCACCTACAGAAGTACAAGTTGCTCAAATAAAGCAAGTTGAAACTAAAACAATGTGGACTAAAAAGATGTAAAAAAAAAGAAGTTGAAGTTCAGACCAAAGAATTAAAAAGTTCAGTTGGCATCTTCAATCTAGAGAATGAGCTAAATAAGATTAAAATTCCAGTTCCTCTGGTCGAACTTGCCATAAATCTTGTTTACAAAAAGCATATTTCAAAGGTAAAAAAAAATTCATATGCAGAATGACAAGATGATGTTATTAACTTGCAAGATGATAAACCAACGATTATGTTTGGACCACATATCAAAAACGATAAATAATATATTTCTCCATTCTGTATCACTCTTATTGTGCATGACCATTTGTTACACAACTGCATGTTAAATTCAGGTCGTTCACATAATTTGATGCATAAAATAATAATGGAAAAATTGGGTCTACAAATTACCAGACCTTACCAAGACTTGTACTCTTTTGACTCTAGAAAGGTTAAGTGTCTAGGTATGATTAAATATTTAGTTGTAAATCTAGCTCAAATTTGAGTAAAAAGTATTCTTATGGATGTGGTAGTAGTTGATGTTCCTGCAAAATATAGCATGTTTTTATCAAGATCTTGGGGTGCAAATTTAGGAAGATTCGTTCAGTTGGACATGACATATGCTACAATTCCAATTTTTGGTGGACATTTTACCAAATTGTACAGAGAAACTAGACTTAACTATACAGTAAGTGATCCTAAAAACCTAAATAATTATCCAGTCTATGTTGTTGATCAAGATTTAGGAAATTGTATTTTATCCATAGATGATGATTTTCAAGAATGTATAGAAAAAGAAAATACAAAAATAGAATATCCATACAAAAATGTAAATATTAGAGATGGGATGTGGAAAATGTTCTTCGATGGTGCTTCATCTTGGGAAGGAGCAAGAGCTGGAGTACTATTTGTGGCACCTAGTGATGAGTATTACATCCCTTTTTCTTATATATTTCAATGGGACATTGATTACACAAGTAATGTATGTACGTATGAAGCTTTAATTTGAGGATTAGAAGCTGCAAGAAAATAAAAAATTCAACATTTGATAGTTTATGGAGATGTTGAACTTATTGTAAAAGAAATCAAACAACAATATCAATATAAGCATCCAAGAATGAGGTCTTATAGAAATTGTGCATGGGATATGATAGAAAACTTTTTCTTATCTTTTAACATTCATTCTATTCCCATATTGCATAATCAACAAGAAGACTCTTTCGTTAAAGCTACAACAAATTTCATACCACCTACTATTATGAAATTAAAGTATCACATTGACATGAGACATAAACCTTCAACTCCAAACAATGTTCATTATTGGCAAATTTTCGAAGATGATGAACAAATAAAACAGTTTCTGGAAATGATAGATGAATTTTTTGAGACACACATAGATCAAGAAAATAAAAATGATTCAATTTGGATTATGCAAGAAGGAGAAAATACAGAGAAGTTCAAATATAGAATCACAAATCACAGAATTCTCTTTCTCAAGAATAATCAAATTCCCAAGGGTCCTATTCCATTAGAAAGACTATTCGACCAAAATGATATACCCTTAAAAACCACCTTGTAGCATAAACCTGAAGAGGTTGAAGATTGTAATGTGGGATCAAATGAAAATCGAAAAATGGTCAAATTATCTAAACATCTTCCAACTGAACTAAAGAGTAAATATGTTGAGTTACTCAAATAATATAAAGATCTTTTTTCATGGTCTTCTGAAGACTTAAAAACTTGTGGGACTTCTGTTTTCGAGCATAAGATTCCACTAAAACTAGGTATTAAGCCTTTCAAGAAAAAATTTAGAAAAATAAATCCAATTCTCTCGTCAATAATAGAAAGGGAGGTTAAAAAGATTCTTTATGCAAAAATCATCATACCTCTCAGATACTTTGAATGGGTAGCCAATCTGGTCCCTGTCAGAAAGAAGAATGGAGAAATAAGGCTGTGTATTTATTTTAGAAATCTAAATCAGTCTTCTTCAAAGGACAATTACTGCCTCCCTAAAATGGGTCATGTTCTAGAAAAAGTAGCGGGGAGAAATAGGATTTATATGATTGATGATTTTCAAGGTATAATCAAATAGTTGTCCATGAAAATGAGAGAGAAAAAACCACGTTCACTACTCCATGGGGAACCTTTATGTATGACAAAATACCTTTTGGATTGATGAATGCAGGTGCAAATTTTCAAAGAGAAATGGATATAGCGTTTGTTGGTGAAAAGGATAAATTTGTTGTTATTTATCTAGATGATCTAACAGTCTTTTCTAATTCTGATACATAACACTTGGTACATCTCAGACAAACATTCGACAAGTGCAGAAAATTCGGTTTGTCTTTAAACCCTAAGAAAGCTCATTTTTCCATGCAAGAAGGTAAACTCTTAGGGAATATCATATCGAAATATGGAATTAAAGTAGATCCTAAAAGCATTGGTGCTATTGATCAAATAAATATTGCTAGAAATAAAAAAAGAGATTCAATCATTTTTAGGAAGAATTAATTTCTTGAGGAGATTTATTCCCAATTTTGCTGAAATTATCAAATTGATCAAAAATATGTTGAAGAAGGATAATGAGGTGAAATAGACCACGAAAGATAAATAGTACTTCCAACGAGTCAATAAATATATAGGAGAATCATTGTTACTGGTAAGTCTTGATTATACAAAGGAATTTTCAATCTTCTCCTTTGCATCTGAATATACTATTGTTATAGTGCTCCTTCAGAAAAATGAAGAAGGATTCGAACAACCAATTGCCTTTTTTAGAAAAAGCCTCAGGGATGCAGAGTTAAAATATGACATGCTAGAAAAGTGGGCTTATGCAATGGTAAAGGAACTCGAATATTTTCAGACATATGTTTTACATTAAAAAATAATTGCATATGTACCAACTAGCACAATCAAAGATATCTTGATTCAACCTGACATTGATGGAAGGAGAGGAAAATGGTTGGCTGAAATTCAAGAATACAATTTAGAAGTTAAACCAACCAAACTGGTAAAAGGACAAGGTCTGGAAAAATTGTTTGCTCAATCAAATTTCATATCTCTATGGATAAATCATTTCGAGTCTCACAATTCGCTTCCTTACATTGAAGAAATTAATGATCAAGCACCAACAATTCAGATTGATGGTAAATTTTCTTCCTCATCTTGGTACAACAATATCGTCTCATATATTCTTACTCTTCAATGTCCTACTGACATGACTCCTGGGAAGGAATTTAAAATTACAGGAAATTAAATATTGCATTATCAATGCTAAGTTATACTAGAAGGATCCTTTGGGTTTCTTGTTATGTTGTCTTACAGAGTCTGAAACAAAAGGCCTCATTGATGAGTTTCATAAAGGATTTTATGGAGGGCATCACGCATGGAGAGAAACAAGTTATAAAATTTTAAGGGTAGGATATTATTGGCTGAAATTATTCACTGATGTAAATGCAAGGGTCAGATCTTGCAATTCATGCCAACTGTTTGCTGGAAAGAAAAATATTCCTTCCCTACCTTTAGCTCTCGTCAAATTTGAAGCTCCTTTCTAACAATGGGGGTTAGATTTTATCGGGGAAATTCATCCACAATCAATTGCCCAACATAGATGGATTTTAAATGCTACTGACTATTTTACCAAATGGGTTGAAGCTATTCCAAATCGGAATGCTACAGATTCAGTAGTGATAAATTTTCTTGAAGAGAAAATCCTTGCAAGATTTGGATGTCTGAGGAAAATTGTCACAGATTATTCACAAGCTTTCAAATCTATTGCGATGATAATTTTTTGTCAAAAATATAATATCATTTTGGTCCATTCTACAAATTATTATCCTCATGGAAATGGGCTGGCAAAATCATCTAATAAGAGTTTAATGATGATAATTAAGAAAGTTTTGACATAAAATAAGAAAGTTTGGCATATACATTTAAAATATGCTTTATGGGCAAACAAAATCGGCACCAAGAAATCTATAGGTATGTCTCCTTTCCAATTAGTTTATGCTACCAATGTTATTCTTACTATTAAACTCACTCTTCTTGTGATGAAACTCTGGCAGGATGCGAATGAAGAACCAAATGATCTAACAAGAAGAATAAATCAAATAATTGAAGTCCAGCAAAATAGAAGAGAAGTGGATGATAAGCTCCAGAAATACCAAGACAATATGAAATCCATCTTTGATAAGAAATCCAAAGACATGGAGTCTCTTCTTAGAGATTTAGTCTTCAAGTGGGAAGTCAAAAAATAAGATGCAGGGAAACATGGAAAATTTGATCATCTCTAGTTCGGACCTTTCAAAATTGCAGGAATTGAAGGGAGAAATTCATTTTCTCTTGAAATTTTAAATGGAGAAATTCTTGAGGCCCCTGTCAATGGGTTTTTTTTAAAACATTTCATGTAGTAGTTTACATTTTAGTTTCCATAGTATATACCAGATTGGATTGGATTGACATTGGAAAACAATTTCATTTTGCATTTTCTTTTTAGAGAATTATTTGAGTATTTTTTTATTAAATTGTGTAAATGTTCTCAAGAAAATCATGTTTTCGACTTTATTTTAAGAAAAACAAAAATAAACTATAATTTTTCTATAGAAAATAAATTACCTTTCACTTTGCAAAATAAAATTAATTCAATAGTGAATAAAACAAAAACAAGGAGTATATGGATGAGTACTAATGACTACTGAAATGAAATACATTCTCATCAGGTATTTTTTGTTTTACTTCCACATAATCATCTAACTTTTGAAGTTCCACTTTTCTTCTAGAGACAATTATCGTGGTTCTTCAACAAAATTTTTGGTGCGCTGATGGAGAAAAAATTCTCTTCAAAAAAAAAGCGATGATACTGCAGAAACAAAACACTCATATTTTCCCTTCTTCAGACTTTTTGGAATTAGGTGACAAACAAATACAATCCCTTGTTCAACACTTCAAAAGAAAAAAAGTAGGAGTTCCTTTTCTCCCTTATTGTTTAATTAAAAATGAAAATCTGTTTGAAATAAGTACGAGGGATTTTTCCCACGAGTTAAAGATAGCGTCATCTTCTGATGAAAATATTGGAGAGTGGGGAAAATACGATCTGAAACAACACATTGATTGGGTATAAAATCATCTCTGGAATGAAAATAAATCAATAAATATAAAAAATCAAGGCGGTTAGAAAATGATTACGAGACTGAGCAAATTTAGAACTCTCATATGACACAGAAAATCATGTGAAATTATGTTAATTCAGATTAATATGTTTTGAATGTTATATATAATTATTTCTTCCTCTCTCCCTAGTTCTTTTTACAAACAACACACTTTATTCTTTCTCATCTTATTAATCTTTGTAGAAATGAGAAAACTTAGCCTAATGCTAAAAAACTTAGAAGCATATTTTCAAAACAGGTTGGGTAAAAATTCTTACGTTTCTCTAATTTTAATTGAAAAGGTATGTCTAGGCTAATCCTAGTAATTTTAGCTCTATTATCAGATTTCAGCTGACGAATTCACTCAAGGTTTATCCCTGAAATGAATAAAATTCCCCAGATTTTACCTATAGGCAAATTTATACTTTGTCAGACAATTGGCTTAGGTTGATGGACACTTGGTATGTATTTTTGGTTGTCATTGATTCCAAACATTAGAGAGTGATATTGTATATTGATTTCAACCCTTAATGATTGATGTCAACCCTTAGAGAAAGTCTGGTAGTGAATTCTGGTAGCACAAAGGTTTGGGTAATGGACCCAAGTTTTTTTTATGTATAATGGTATGAATTTTAATATATTTGAAGGTAAGACTATTCTATATGGGTAGTACATGTCATGCCATTTCTGGTGGTATGTGGAACATCACATAACTCCTCACGATTAGAGATTTATGTCCATGTGAAGTTGGAGAACCCATGTTTGGGTAATGGACCCAAGTTTGTTTGATGTATAATGGTATGTGTTTTGATATATTTTCAGGTAATACAATTCTAGATGGATAGTACATGTCATTCCATTTATGGTGGTATGTTAATGTCACATAACACCTCATGGTTTGAGATTTATGGCCTTTCGAATTTGGAGGACCCTCATATGTTGGATGGAAGCCCCAAAAGGTCAAAGAAGTCAAAGTGCTTGCAAAGAAGAAATTATTTAAATAATAAAGTGAAGTGACAAAGTCAAAGAGGATTATTTAAATAATAAAGTGAAGTGACAAAGTCAAAGAGGATTATTTA
>SNQJ01S0005994.1:196470-207391 GCA_010110895.2 Picea sitchensis
GTTGGTACATATTGATGAGTCATAGTTGATGAGTAGTTGATACATGATTGGTACATGGTTGGAGGAAGTTGTTAGTAGTATTGTTGACACATGGTTTATGGATGATGTATCATACTTGTATTGGTATATTATTAGAAGCAAATATTGATCTTTGTGATGATTATGAGTTGTTGTGTTATGCTTGGTTGATGCACATCTTTGAAATTTGTCTTGGTGATTGATCTTGGTAAGTAGATCTAATTTGGTAATAAGATTGATGATACGAGTTTTTGTGATAGGTTGTTTGGACAGGTTTTTGTGATAGGTTATTTGTACAGGTTTGGTGCATGGTTGATGCACTTATTCATGGTACAGTTCGGTGCATGGTTGATGCACTTTTTTATGGTACAGGTTGATTACAAGTTGTTTGGTATAGGTTGGTGCATGGTTTATGCACTTGTTTATGGTACAGGTTGATTACAAGTTGTTTGGTATAGGTTGGTACATGGTTTATGCACTTGTTTATGGTACATGTTGAGGTACATGTTGATGCATGGTTGATGCATGGTTTAGGTTATTGGTATAGGTTGTTTGGTACAGGTTTACAATAGTATATATCTCATAGTGATAGTGTGACAGTGGTTCCACCATTCTACTGATATTCTAGGGTCGTTGGACGGGGCAAGGATAGGTGGTTGTAGCCACCTTCTGATTGTAGCCAAAGAACATAGGGGGTTTTAGCTAGAAAATTGGGGAGTCGAAGGATCCCTCAGGTTGTATCTTGAGAAACTACGGGGTTGGAGCCTCCTTCCAGTTGTAGTTGGAAAACAAAGGAAGTTGGTGCTTCCAATGAATTTAATTCTTAAAGACATATAAGAAAAATAATTTTGTGGTTTTCTCCCATTTTGGGTTTCCACGTAAAACACTGGTGTACTGTGTATGTGTGTGATTTCTCATTTTTTAATTGTTTATTTACTCTAAAACTATTGGATGACAATGATACATTGATATAACACTTGCATTTTATGGTAAAAAGGATTACATTGCTTTATTATTGATTCACCCCCCCTCTTAGTAATCCAACAATTGGTATCAGAGTTGGTTCCTTCAGGAAACAATTTAACCACTGGAAAAAGATCATGGATTATTCTGAGAATGGAGTACCAATGTTTAATGGTCGGAATGGTTTTAAGTATGAGATGTGGAGAAGAAGGAATAAAGTATTTTTACAGGCATAGGGACATTATATTTGGCTATCAGTTGTTACAGGATATGATAGTTCAAAAGGGGAAAAGAGTGCAGCCAAGAGGAATTGAAGAAGAATAACAAAATAGCAATGGATTTCATCTGGGAAGGATTACCTAATCCGGTAAGAGAAAAGTTTGGTAAATGTTCATCAGCCAAAGAAATTTGGGATAAGTTACATGACATATATTCTTCACCCATCGTAGATTCAAAAAATGCCAAAGAAGATGCAGATACAGAACAAGAAGAAATATGTTCATCATGTCAAATAGATTTAGAGGAGGAAGAGTATGAAGAAGCAAAATTTGATTACAGAGAAAAATTGATCAGTGCAATTGAATATCTAAATAAAGAAAGACAAGAAAAAAATTCATCCAAGAAAGAATTGATGAAGCAAAAGGAAAGTTTTCAAGGTTTTGAAAAAGATCAGTAGGTCATCATGAATTTAAGAGATCAACTAGAAAAGGCTAGAAGAATTGAATAAAATCCAGAATATCAAAATAAATGTTTAGAAGCCAACATAGCAGCACAAAAGAAAGAAGAATAAAAGAGAGAAAATATATTTATGGATCATCTCAAGGAAAGAACCAATGACTTAAACCAACTTGAGGAAGAGTTTGGTCAAGAAGAGAAGAATAGAAGAAGAAATAATTACATTGAAAATACAACTTGAAGAAGAAAAGAGAACATAAGAGGTCATGAAGTCTCAGATAATGAAGAAAGAAGAAGAGGTTGAGAATCTTGAAGAAGAAGTTTTCACACTAAGAGTCAAAATCATCAAGCTCAACAAGAATGTTGAACATACAGAAACATCCACATCAGTTTTAGAGAATGAAGAGAAGCACTCTGCATTGCTAGAAAAGAAGAATGAATAAAATATAAAGAGTTATGCAGAAATACTCAAAGGAAGGAATCATGGTCAACCAGAATCTAAGAAAATTAATAAACATACATCTTCAATAATACCATCCATGTTCAATCCACAAAGTAGCTTCAATCATGATCATGATTAGTCAAGGCATAAATTTAGAAGGACTACACCACAAAGAAGATCATTCACTACCAGGCATGCAAATTTATTTTATTGTCATTGTTTTTATTGTACTTGTTGGACACACCTACCGCACTTAGAGAAGGGGTGAATGAGTGTGGGGCTCTTTTTCCAAAACTTCTCTTTTACATAAAACTCATTAGTTAGCATTCAACATTTTACTCATTACTCATTGTTGTCATTTATAACCAGTTAGATGTGAACACATATCAACAACATATATCAGCAATATATCATCAACAAGTCATCACCACAAGGAACACAAAGAACACAAGATGTATGTACAATTTTCTTTTTATTATGGACTACAATCCTTGGGGTTTTCAGCAACAACTAAATAGAGTACAAATCTACAAGAGCACCAGCTCTATCATGCAAGACTTAGCTTACACACTCATCCCCAACTGAGATGAGACAACAATCCTCAACAAATATCAATCTTCAAAAGGTACGTGACCTGTCGGTAGTGCAGAATGAATATGTGCGTGCCCTACCAGTAGTACAACCCATGTGTATATGCGTCCAAGAAGTACTACATCCATCATATATGCTCCCAAACAGTACTCCAGTTGTGTATACCTTCTGAGATATTAGGGTTTATCCTTCAATATCAACTAAGATCCTCTACAACCAATTTATCATTCTCTTTTGTTTCTCACTATCCAAACTGACCACGAGCCAGTCACAACACATACAATCTCTCCAATAGCTTACTCATACTCCACAACTAATCAATATGTATGCTACTCAATCATGCATAAGAAATCAACATACTAAGCCATCATATCAGTACTGAATCATAAGAGTGTTTCTCACTCCATCAACCAACATAAACCACATCATAGGAACCATACCAAGAATTCCCTAGGCATTCACAACACAACAAGCAATACTATCCATCAAGAAAATAATGTAATCATACTAGATTCTTAGTGATATATATGAGCCCATAGAATGGAGATCTAAAACCCGCTTCAATCGTCAACAACTTGTCATCAACCCAACCAAAAATCTCCATGATTTTATCCACTATACACTCCATGTACACTGACATCCCGCGTACTATACGCATCCTGTACAAAGACAACTTGCGTATACGCACCCTATACACAAACAGCCTGCGTACGCATAAAAAAATAGGCTTTTTTTTGTAATTCCGAGAATTTTTCCGTCATGATCTCAGAATTGACAAAACTTCAATGCGTACATGAGATCCTCCTCCCACTCTCTTTCTTAGAATAGATCTTCAATTGTGCTCAATAGATCCACACCAAAATTCTCTCACAAGAAGCTCTCCATCAATACTCCAAAATGTATTCTCACAAAAAGATCTTCATTGATCCAGAAAAAGGATGTTTTACAAGAGACCATTGCTATCTTAATTACACTTTCATCCTCTAGGTCACTTAACCTATTTTCCTTATTTTTAGGGTTAACCACTTTCCATAAATAGAAAGTTCTCCAATACTTTGTCATTTAAATATTATTTCTTGATTTTGTCACTTCTCTTTATTATTTAAATAATCCACCTTGTCTTTGTCCCTTTACTTTATCATTTGAATAATGATTTCTTCTTTTAGGTCACTTTGACTTCTTTGACCTTGGGGGCTTTAAGCCTTCATATCAGGGTCCTTCATCTTCGTAGGGATATAACTCTCAAACCATGAGGAGTTATGTGGCATTCCACATACCACCGGAAATGGTAAGACAAGAACTATCCAACTAGAATAGTTTCACCAACAAATACATTGATCTTCATCTCATTATTCCATAGATAAGAATGGTTCCTCCAACCATTCTTCTAGGATAACTTAATCTGCAAAGTGTATTCCCATGAGGAATTTCACCATAAGGGGACCACTTTGGAGTTCATCTATTTGTGCACCTTATTAACCATGATAAGACTATAATTATTCATCTTTGCATCAATCCACCACTACATCATATAAATTAACTATGAATCATGTATCAATGAAAACTCATTGATCTATCTTCATCATATCAATGACAACTCATTGATCCATCTTCATCTATGCATTCTTATCAAGGACAATACATATTACATCAATCAATCAATCCTTTGACATCAATCAATCACTTGAAATAAATCAATCAAACCATTGGTATCAATGACAACATGATCAAACAATCTCCCCCTTTGGCATTTATGGCAATACCAACATTGATGTCAACACCAATTACCAATTATTGATGTAAACATGTAGATAAGGCATGCTCTACCTCAATAGTCAATGTGACTATATCTCTCAAATGTGACTATCTCTTCCAATCAATAATCATCAATCACATAAATGTGATTTTCTCTCCCCCTTTGACATCAACGACAAAGGGCCATTCTCCTCTTGTGGCTGCTTCCCCTGGTTGAACTTTCCTTGGGGTTGCTCCCCCTGTCTAAGTGCCTTTGATCTTACTCTGAATAATATCTCCCCTTTTGAACAAGGGATATCACTTTGATGTAATGTTGAAGATACATCAAACATACTCCCCCTGTGACCACTACTCCCCCTGGAATTATGCTTCTGTGCTCTTTCTTCAAATGTAGGGATCTTTTCTAGGTATGCATCTGATAAATATCTCCTCCTAGAATCATGGGAAGAAGAATGACTCCCCCTATAGGTATGTCTCCCCTATATTCTCTGCAAGATGAACAATGTGCTACCATATAACGATCCTTGGACCTGTTCATGCATCAAACTCATGCCATACCAAGCATCATGAAGAAAAATATATGTCATCAATGAAATAAAGAATCATGAGAAAAATATCAACCCAGTACATCCTATACAAAAATGTGTGTTCATCATGCACAACACCTATGTACATCAACCATGTACATGAACATCGTGCAATGTGCCAAAAGATATCATCCATGGAATGTATCAATCATATGCCTCTATCAATATGACAACATGTGCATCTACCAAAATGCCAATCATGTGCATCTACCAATATGCCAACCATGTGCATCTAACAATATGCCAACCATGTGTCATATCACTCATGATATGTCTCCATCATGAACCAAGTATCATAAACAAATACCAATTGTTGTGCTAATCAAGTAATACCAACGGTGTAGTATCATCAAGCATATTCCATCTATGAGTGTACCAAACATCTATCAATTATAGATCAAGCTATGAATCATCAATGATGTACAACATGATCACCTCATCAACTCACCAACCACATGTCCCAATGTGTAGCCCATCTATATGTTAAATTCATGCATCAATATTTCCAACAAGTAAGCTTCCAATACATCATCAAGATATATCTCATAACCAAGGTGCCATAACTTCACTTTCATAACCGACATTGTTCTTCAACATAAAAATGTATCAATCCATACTCATGGGTTAGTTCCATGCACCCAATATTCTATTTTACATCATCACCTTACATTATCCAATATAGAATCATGAAAACCTACAACAAACAGTGTCAGAACATGTAATAAACCATGTCAGACCCTGCATCACAGAGTTATACCATCACATCAAACTGCAGTCCCTGTGCATTTCCCTTTTCCCAAGGCTTTACCACATGTACGCGGCCCAATGCACAACAGCTCGCATATGTACGCGACCTATACAAGGTCAGCCTGCGTATGTACGCGACTGATNCACTGTCACCCACGTATGCCTCATTGGATGACACTTTTGAACTTCCTTTCAGTCTTTCATTATGTTCTGGCGACTCTGTCTTGTTCACCCACTTCTGTATATGTCCCTGCTCCTCATAACTTGAGCTAAGATCATCCATCTTTTCAAATATTTATCCCTTCCTTACTTCATTCCTTCTTCTAGCCATGCAATTTGAAGTCCTCATCATGGAATTTCTTCTTGTGTTCCATAACTCTTGCGATTTGTGGCCAAATCCACTACAGATGTAGCATCTCATGGTGTTACAGTGAACAACAATGTGTCCTACTTTATCACATCTCCAACACCTCATGGTGTTATAATATCTTCCATTATATCTCCTTTCATAATATCTACATTCAAAATCTTTGTGACCATATCCATTACATGAATAACAATGTCCATGAAAAATACTTTATACCTTTTCTTTAGTGTCCCAAGAATAGCTTCTTGATGTCTTCCTTGCTTTGTTCTTTTGAGATTTTATTTTCCTTGTGTAGATGGTTGTTTTGCAACATTGTCTTCCTTATTTAATGGACTTACCTCATGCTTATTTGAGGTGCTTGCTTCAGCATGTGTAGATTCTTCTTTGTATCCAAGTCCTGATTTATCACATGGTAATCTTTGACTTTCCAAGATCTCACCCAAGATTCATGAGCTATTCAAGAATTTGTTTGAATTTTATACCTTCTTTCTAAGGTCAACAATTTTAGCTTCTAACTTACAACATGAATCTTCCTTTTCATTTATTTGATTCTTCAATAGTTCCTCTATTATTTTGGCTTCTTCAATTTGGGTCTTGATATGGACAATGGTTTCTACATTTATATCTTCTTTTCCATTCTTTAGTCTTGTGATCTCTTCTTCATTTCCTTCCTAATTGAGTATTATTTCTCTCTTCTTGTTCCATGAGCATTTCCTTTAATTCCAAGATGTGCCTTAGACTCCTCCTAACCAAACTTATGAGTGTTATCCGAAAGATAGTTATAGTCTATATAATATTGGTCATTGTTGTATTCATATAAACTATCTTCAACCTTATTTTGAAGTTTAGATTTTCTTCTATTCTTTTCATGGTTTGAAGTTTTAATAGATTTTCTTCTATTCTTTTCATGGGATAATTACCATCAAACTTTACACAAACTATTTCTAGATCTTCTTCTTCACTTGAAGAGAAAAATTCATCATCATCATTGCAATCAAGGGTTTTTGAGGGTTCTTTACCTTCAGTTGAAATATCTTCACGATATTCCTTTTTGCCAACATCAACACATAATTCTTTGCCTTCATTTGAAATGTCTTCAAGATCTTCCTTTGTGCTATCATCACTTGAAATGTTTTCAAGATCACATTTAGAAATAATACAATCAAGGGTTTTTTGATATTCTTTACCTTTAATGATCTTGATGGAGTGATATTCAATATCTTCATTCTCCTTCTTTCTTTGATATGTCTCCTCTAGCTTTAGCCATAGATCCTTGGTGGAAGTGCATTGTCCCATGCTCTCTTTGATAGGGATTGAGAGTCCACTAAGAATGGTCTTGAGAGCCAATGCATCATTCTTCTTTTCTTCCCTTTGAGCTACAAACTTTGACTTGTTCTTCAAAAAAAATGATCCACCAATGGATGCCTTCCAAATAGTTGCTCCCATTGTCTTCAAATACACTCTCATCTCTATTCTCCAAGTAGAATAGTTTTCCTCATCAAGGATTGGTATTTCATCATCCATTTGTGTTTCTATGGATCTCCTTCAAGCTTGTTAAGGCTTGTAGTGAAGGCCCTCTCTGATACCAATTGTTGGACACACCTACCACACTTAGAGGGGGGGTGAATGAGTATGGAGCTATTTTTCCAAAACTTCCCTCTTACAAAAAACTCATTAGTTAGAATTCAACATTTTACTCATTAATCATTGTTGTCATTTATGACCAGTTAGATGTGAAGACATATCAGCAACATATATCAACAATATATCATCAACAAGTCATCAACACAAGGAACACAAAGAACACAAGATGTATGTACAATTTTCTTTTTATTATGGACTACAATCCTTGGGGTTTTCAACAACAACTGAATAAAGTACAACTCTACAAGAGAACCAGCTCTATCATGCAAGACTCAAATTACATACTCAGCACCAACTGAGACGAGGCAACAATCCTCAACATATATCAATTAGCAATAGGTACATGACCTGTCGGTAGTGTAACATGCATATGTACGCACCCTACCAGTAGTATAGCCCATGTGTATACGTAGCCCAAGTAGTACTACATCCTTCTTATACGCTCCCAAACAGTACTACAACATGCGTATACCTTCTGAGCTATTAGGGTTTATCCTTCAAGATCAACTCAGATCCTCTGAAACTAATTTATCATTCTCTTATGTTTATCACTATCCAAACTGACCACCAGCCAGTCACAACACATCCAAGCTCTCCAATGGATTATTCATTCTCCACAACCAATCAATATGAATGTTACTCAATCATGCATAAGAAATCAACATACTATAGTCATCATATTAGTACTGAATCATAAGAGTGTTTCTCACTCCATAAACCAACATAAACCACATCATAGAAACCATACCAAGAATTCCCTAGGCATTTACAACACAACAAGCAATATTATCCATCAAGACAATAATGTAATCATACCAGTGTCTCAGTGATAGATCTGAGCCCATAGAATGCAGATCTGGAACCTGCTTCAGTCTTCAACAACTTGTCATCGGCTCAACCAAAAATCTCCATGATTTTATCCACTGTACACTCCCTGTACACTGACAACCCATGTATTGTATGCATCATGTACACAGACATCTTGCATATACGCACCCTATACACAGATAGCCCGCGTACGCACCAGAAAACCGTGTTTTTCTATAATTCTGAGAATTTCGTCGTCATGATCTTAGACTTGTCGAAACTTCAATGCATCCATGAGATCCTCCTCATGCTCTCTTTCTCAGAATAGATCTTCAATAATGCTCAAGAGATCCACACCAAAATTCTCTCACAAGAAGCTCTCATAAGAAGCTCTCCATCAATACTCCAAAAGATATTTTCACAAGAATCTCTCCATTGATCCACAAAAAGGATGTTTTACAAGATACCATTACTATCTTATTTATACTTTCATCCTCTAGGTCACTTAACCCATTTCTATGTCACTTAACCTATTTTCCTTATTTTAGGGTTAACCACTTTCCATAAATAGAAAGTTCTCCAATTCTTTATCATTTAAATATTTCTTCTTGATTTTGTCACTTCTCTTTATTATTTAAATAATCCACCTTGACTTTGTCACTTTACTTTATCATTTGAATAATGATTTATTCTTTTAGGTCACTTTGACTTCTTGGACCTTGGGGGCTTCAAGCCTTCATATGGGGGTCCTTCATCTTTGTAGGGCTATAAATCTCAAACCATGAGGAGTTATGTGACGTTCCACATACCACCTAAAATGGCATGAAAAGCACTATCCAACTAGAATAGTTTCACCAACAAATACATTGATCTTTATCTCATTATTCCATATACAATCATGGGTCCTCCAACCATTCTTCTAGGATGATTTAATCTGCAAAATGTCTTCCCATGAGGGTTTCACCATAAGGGGACCACTTTGGAGTTCATCCATTTGTGCACCTTATCAACCATGATAATACTATAATGATTCATCTTTGAATCAATCCACCATTGCATCATATACATTAACTATGCATCATGTATCAATGACAACTCATTGATCTATCTTCACCAGCTCGATGACAACTCATTGATTCATCTTCATCTATGAATTCTTATCAAGGACAATACATATTACATCAATCAATCAATCCTTTGACATCAATCAATCACTTGACATCAATCAATGACATCAATCAATCAAAAAATTGGCATCAATGACAACATGATCCAACAATCTCCCCCTTTGGCATTGATGGCAATACCAACATTGATGTCAACACCAATCACCAATTATTGATTTCAGCATGTAGATAATGAATTCTCTACATCAATAGTCAATGTTACTATCTCTCCCAAATGTGACAATCTCTTCCAATCAATAATCATCAATCACATCAATGTGATTATCTCTCCCACATTGACATCAATGGAAAAAGGCCATTCTCCTCTTGTGGTTGCTTCCCCTACTTGAAATTTCCTTGGGGCTGCTCCCCTTGTTTGAGTGCCTTTGATATTCCTCTAAATAATCTCTCCCCTTTTAAACAAGGCATATCACTCTGATGTAATTCTGAAGATACATCGGACATACTCCCCCTGTGACCATTACTCCCCCTAGAATTATGATTTTGTGATCTTTCTTCAAATGTAGGGATCCTTTCTAGGTATGCATGTGATAAATATCTCCTCCTAGAATCATGGGAAGAAGAATGACTCCCCCTATGGGTATGTCTCCCCTATCTTCTCTGCAAGATGAACAATGTGGTACCATATAATGATCCTTGGACCTATTCATGCATCAAAATCATGCCATACCAAGCATCATGAAGCAAAAGATATGTCAACAATGAAATAAAGAATCATGAGAAAAATATCAACCAAGTACATCCTATACAAAAATGTGTTCTCATCATGCACAACACCTATGTACATCAACCATGTATATCAACATCATGCAATGTGCCAAAAGATATCATCCATGGAATGTATCAATCCTATGCCTCCATCAATATGCCAACATGTGCATCTACCAAAATGCCAACCATGTGAATCTACCAATATGCCAACAATGTGTCATATCACTCATGATATGTCTCGATCATGAACCAAGTATCATAAACAAATACCAATTATTGTGCTAATCAAGTAATACCAATGGCATAGTATCACCAAGCATATTCCATCTATGAGTGTACCAAACATGTATCAATTATAGATCAATCTATGAATCATCAATGATGTACAACATGATCACCTCATCAACTCACCAACCACATGTCCCAA
>SNQJ01S0005994.1:209421-246161 GCA_010110895.2 Picea sitchensis
ATCATCCATTTGTGTGTCTATGGATCTTCTTCAAGCTTGTTAAGGCTTGTAGTGAAGGCCCTCTCTGATACCAATTGTTGGACACACCTACCACACTTAGAGGGGGGGTGAATGAGTGTGGGGCTCTTTTTCCAAAACTTCCCTCTTACACAAAACTCATTATTTAGAATTCAACATTTTACTCATTACTCATTGCTATCATTTATGACCAGTTAGATGTGAACAAATATCAACAACATATATCAGCAATATATCATCAATAAGTCATCACCACAAGGAACACAAAGAACACAAGATGTATGTACAATTTTCTTTTTATTACGGACTTCAGTCCTTGGGGTTTTCAACAACCACTGAATAAAGTACAACTCTACAAGAGCACCAGCTCTATCATGCAAGACTCCGCTTACACACGCAGCACCAACTGAGATGAGGAAACAATCCTCAACAGATATCAATCAAGAATAGGTACACGACCTGTCGATAGTGCAGCACGTGTATGTACGTGCCATACCAGTAGTACAACTTGTGTGTATATGTGCCCAAACAATACTACAACCTGCGTATATGATCCCAAATAGTACTACAACATGTGTATACCTTCTGAGCTATTAGGGTTTATCCTTCAAGATCATCTCAGATCCTCTGCAACCAATTTATCATTCTCTTTTGTTTCTCACTATCCAAACTGACCACAGCCATCATATCAGTAATGAATCATAACAATGATGCTCACTCCATCAACCAAGATAAACCATATCATAGAAACCATACCAAGAATTCCCTAGGCATTCACAACACAACAAGCAATACTATCCATCAAGACAATAATGTAATCATACCAGTGTCTCAGTGATAGATCTGAGCCCATAGAATGCAGATCTGGAACCTTCTTCAGTATTCAATAGCTTTTCATAGGTTCAATAAAAAATATCCATGATTTTATCCACTGTACGCTCCATGTACATTGGCATCCCACGTATTGTACACATCATGTACACAGACAACTTGCGTATACGCACCCTATACACAGACATCCCGCGTATGCACCAGAAAATAGGGTTTTTCTGTAATTCTGAGAATTCCGTCGTCATGATCTCAGACTTGTCGAAACTTCAATGCATCCATGAGATACTCCTCATGTTGTCTTTATTAGAATAAATCTTCAATCATGCTCAAGAGATCCACACCAAAAATCTCTCACAAGAAGCTCTCCATCAATACTCCAAAATATATTCTCACAAGAAGCTCTCCATTGATCCACAAAAAGGATGTTTTACAAGAGACCATTGCTATCTTATTTATACTTTCATCTTCTAGGTCACTTAACCCATTTTTAGGTCACTTAACCTATTTTCCTTATTTTTAGGGTTAACCACTTTCCATAAATAGAAAGTTCTCCAATACTTTATCATTTAAATATTCCTTCTTGATTTTTTCACTTCTCTTTATTATTTAAATAGTACACTTTGACTTTGTTACTTTAATTTATCATTTGAATAATGATTTATTCTTTTAAGTCACTTTGAATTCTTTGACCTTGGGGGCTTCAAGCCTTCATATGGGGGTCTTCATCTTTGTAGGGCTATAACTCTCAAACCATGAGGAGTTATGTGACGTTCCACATACCACCGGAAATGGCATGACAAGAACTATCCAATTAGAATAGTTTCAACAAAAAATACACTAATATTCATCTCATTATTCCATATACAAGCATGGGTCCTCCAACCATTCTTCTAGGATAACTTAATCTATAAAGCATCTTCCCGTGAGGGCTTTCACCATAAGGGGATCACTTTGGAGTTCATCCATTTGTGCACCTTATCAACCATGTTAAGACTATAATGATTCATATTTGGATCAATCCACCACTTCATCATATACATTAACTATACATCATGTATCAGTGACAACTCATTGATCTATCTTCATCATATCAATGACAACTCATTGATCCATCTTCATATATGCATTCTTATGATTGACAATACATATTACATCAATCAATCAATCCTTTGACATCAATCAATCACTTGACATCAATCAATCAAACCATTGACATCAATGACAACATGATCCAATAGTACTAAATTTGGATATAAGGTTGTAGATTGCAGGGATTATAAAAGAAATGTTCAAGCAAGAAATGCCTATGTGGCCCCACGTAACATTGAATGTTACAAATTTCATAACTATGGACACATAGCTCGTGATTGTAGAAGCATGATCAATACTTCCATGAACGAGAACAATGATATCATATATAAGAAAGTATGGATAAGAAAACAGGAAGAACAGGTGAACAAAGACTAGGTCCTAGAGATCGCAAGATTGGCAATAAAACTAGATGAAGAAAAAACTACAGAGAAAAAGAAGGATGTCAGATATAGAAAGGTTTGGAAAATAAATGAAAGAAAAGAAGGACAAGTAAATAAGGAACAGGTTCAAGAGATTGTACTTTCAGGTATTGTAGTGAAAGATGAATCCATAGATAGAAAGAAAGAAGTTAGAGCTCAGAGAGATGATGAATCTACCAATGAAGATGATGATGAATACACATCAGAGAAGGAAATGTTTTGAACCATATGACTTAGATACTCCCAGGTAATATGAATATTAGATAGGGGGAGTCTATGTGATAGTTGTGATAGACAAAAGAACCATCCTTCGAGAATCTTGCAGAGTTTGAGAAGACAGATCCAGAGTAGTCAGTTAGCAGAAGTACATTTTGATAGATTAATCAAGACTTCATGATAGTATAGTGATAAATGGGTCAACATTATGGATAGTTGTGCAAGTAGAGTCATGGAAGTATGGACAGAGCTGGATTTGTAAGAATACTTAGCAGGATTGGAAAGATATATGAAAGTGGACAAGAGCATGGTACTCTAGACTGGATAAATATCTACAACATTCAGGGTTTAGAAAAGGAAGTGTAGACAACAACCTCTACATCAAGGTAACTCAAGATAGTATTTTATTAATTAAAGTTTATGTTGATGATATTATTTTTGGAAGTATTGATGACATGTTAAGCCATAAATTTTCAAAGTACATGCAGAATGAATTTGAAATGTCATTACTTGGAGAACTATCCTTCTTTATGGCTATTCAGATAACTCAAAGCAACCAAGGAATTTTTATTTCTCAAACCAAGTATATCATAGAAATGCTAAATAGGTTCGGAATGGAATATTGCAAACTAGTTATCACTCCCTTGCAAACCAGTTGCAAGTTGAGAAAATATGATGATTCAAATTCTACATATCAGAGGAAATACAGGGAAATGATTGGTAGCCTACTATATGTGACAACATCCAAACCATATGTAATGCAGGAAGTTGGACAGGTGGCATGATTTCAAGCAGCACCAAAGGAATCACATGTATAAGCAGTGAAGTGGATTGTTAGATATCTCAAAGGAACAAAAGAGTTTGGATTATGGTATGCAAAAGGAAAGGATCTATCACTTATTGCCTAGAAAAATGTTGATTGGACAGGTTGCATTGATGACCAACGAAGCACCAATGGAACCGTGTTCTACTTGGGTGAGTGTTTAGTATCATGGATAAGCAAGAAACACTCATTAGTATCTTTATCTATAGTCGAGGCAAAGTATATTGAAACATCATCATGTTGTACATAAATTCTATGGATGAAACAAACTCTGATAGATATACAGGTTGAGTATGGTGAGCCCATTCCAATCTATTATGATCATACAAGCACCATCAATATCTCAAATAACCCAATGATGCACTCCAAGATGAAGCACATTCCAATCAAGTATCAGTTTCTATGGGAACAGGTGTTACACATCAAAATCACTCACTTCAATAGTGTCCCAAGTGTCATCATTACAGTGTCGCAAGTGTCGCATTTTAGCCTTAAGTGTCACAAGTGTCGCAAACATCATACTTTCAACCTCGCCTATATTGTCTCTCTAACGACATCACATGGACACTTAAGACATCTTCAAACACTGGTTTAAGGAAGAGAAATCATTTGATGAAGAGTATAAAGAATTTTCCATGAATAAAATCACTTAAAAATAAATTTTGAAGGCCAACGCTCCACTACCCACTATCAGGGAGTGCCAGTGCTCCCTACCCTTGTTTGGGGGAGTGTTCCAACACTCCGTGCACCCTTCTGGGGGAGGGCTGGGATTTTTTAAGGAAATTTTGGGCAGCGCTCCCCTACACACTGTCAGGGAGTGCCAGTGCTCCCTACCCTTATTCGAGGGAGCGTTGCAACACTCTGTTTCCCATTCTGAGGGAGCGTTGGGCTATTTGAGGGAATATTTGCCTGTTGAGGAAAATCAAGGAAAAATCCCCCTCATCTCTGGAGTTGGTTGGATTTGAATCTGAGGTCAAAGATCAATATTAGGGAGGATCCACAACTGATGGAGAAATATCCTCAACCTATCCCAAGAATCTCTAAGGTGGTTGGGTCTCTCCAAGCTTATATAAAGAGGCCTTCTCATGGTGAAAGGTACATGGAGTTTTAGAGGCATCAAACTTATGATCTTATAAGGGAGATAATCAATCAAGCATAGTCATTATGCTGGTGGATTATTTGAGCAAGGGGTTGGACAAGGAGATATGGAAGAGGCTATTGCAACTTCATCAAAGGTCTATAAGTATTCCTATCTAGTTCTCATTAATACATGTGCTTGGCCCGTTTCTTTCAAGGTTGTGTATGTCTACATGAACTTGTCTTTGATAGATAGATCTAGTTTTGGATTAATAATGGTAGAATAGGAAGTTGTTTTCTCTTTGTTGTTATTGGATTGCAGGACTTATTGAAGAGCTTGGGGATCAAGGCTCAACTCATACTAGAATGAGGACAAACATCACAAAAAGGTACATTCTTCTTCCTTTTCTCTATTTGATTGACTTATCTAGGTTTAAAAGGATGTTAGTGACCAAATTTAGAACCTTTCTATCTTGATCTTAGAGATTTAGGGTTCAAGAGGAAATCCACTTGTCCGCAGAGGGATTCTCCTGTAATAGAAATTGGCGACTCCACTGGGGAGGCAAAGATTTCAGTTTTGATTTCCTTGCTTGGTCTTGTTTTGACCTTTTCTCACCTTTAGATCTTATGAATGTTGTGTCTCTAATTCTTAGATGTGTTGTTGGCTCTTAGATTCATCTTACACACTGAATTTCTACATTTTCCTGAGTTTGTTTTTTTTGTTTTTAATTTCTGGGCAATGTTTTGAGTTCTAAGAGGCCAGCACTCCCCTGCCTCTACTACTAGAGTGTTGACACTCCCTTGCAGGCTCCCACAGATCATTGCAATGCTTTGGTACCCTTGATACCAAATCATTTCCATTTTCTGCTAAAAATCTTTTTGGGAGTTGATTTCTCAATCTTCTTTTTGTTGATTCATTTTCTCAGGGTTAATGCTATCTCAGTGTGTCTTTTTTTATCCTCCAACTATTTGATTTATAAGTATTTATGATGTTTTGTTTTGATTTTTGACATCTATTTTCCTTGATTTGAGTCACTCTTCTTCCCTGAGATTTGGAGTCGATCTACTACTTTCTTACTTATCTGATTGACTAAAAGATGTTGTAGGGAAATTCATTGTAGGGAAATTCAAATATATATGCATTGTTCCATTTGATCTTTAAGGTCATTTTACCAAGAAATTCCTGGTTGTTCATCATCCATTAACCTTCTCCTACCTTCACTAGTAATTTCACCAATTTTCATGCATTCTCAGTGAATTTTTGCATGGTTTTTGGCTCTTTTTCTAAGTTTATGGGAGGACCAACGCGCTCCCCTACAATGTTTTAGGGAGCGTTGAAAAACTTGGTACCCTTGTGTTAGGGAGCGCTAGTCTTTTTTTTGAGAGTTTTTGCCTTCTTCTGCTCAGTCTTTTACAACCCTTTTTGCAGAGATCTTTACCCAGAGTCTGCGGTTGGTTTGTGAAGTTGTTTGGATTTTTTTTTTATGGTTTTTTATGCTTATAACTCCCTATCATATTGGTTGGAGCTTGAAACATTTTTTGGAAATGTGAAATTGCCTTTTCCAGCTACTTTTTTGTCATGACAGTTTTGAGTGATTTCTCTTTCTCCCTATCTTTTCTTGGATTCTTCTCTGAATTTTATTGTATTCCTTGAATTATTGATTGGTTGTATAATCCTTGATGGTGTTATTGCTTATTAGAACAATTTTCTACTTGTTTTCTTTCATACCTCACTGCCTTGAGTGCATGCTTTGTTTGTAGCCCTTTTGCTTCGTGTCTTTTGCATCTGCATAGGACTCTTTCTCCTAATTGAAAGTAGTGGAGAATTGAAGGTTTTGTATTTACTTTCTGTATATGTCATTCTCAAACAAAGAAGATAAATGCATTTTTGATTTTGGGTAGTGCAACTAGCTTGCATTTGAAGTAGCAGAATTGTATGGTTTTTGGCTTTTTTGGGACATTGTGCATCTGTAATGATGAATGTTTTCTCCTTCTTGTAGCATATCTTTCATCGAAATTAAAATATTTCATCTTCATATCTTTGAATAACTTTCAAGTCGGTCAAAACACCATATTGTCCACGCCAATTTCCTTTTGAGTAACAACAACCTTAAAAATAAAGCGCTAAACTAAAAAATGATTAGGCATTTTTATATTTTCTGGTAGAAAACCTACATCAGATTAGTTGTAGGGCTTTGGAATAGGTGTGAAAGATAACTTTCCAAATCTTAAAACAAACATAGAATCTTTTGTTAGGGAGAAGTGAAATCCAATTGCTATATTTTGTCCTAGGAAGCCCTTCTCACGCAAGAGTCAACCCTGAGGTCGCATTAAGACTAGCAAAGTTACTCACCCTGCTTTATTGGTCTTGGTGTAGAGATTGCATGTATTATGGAGGTCACTTGAAGGTATACCCAGAATGATGAGTGGAAGCCTTTCAAGTTGATTTTAGGTTATATACCCTGCCCTTGAGCGTGGATCGAACTGTCGACTGTTTCTGCAGGTATCACTATTTTAGTTGGTAACCTTAGTGTCCTATCTCTTTAGGATATTTACAAAAGGTGACTGTGGAGGGGAAAGTCTTCACGGTAGCTAGAATCGATGTTGTCCAAACTTGCTCTCGCTCCTTTGAGGGTATACCCACGATTATGTGTGGGAGCTTGCACCAAGGCGTAAGTTTGTTAAGCAGGTCGTCAACATAACTTTTCCACCTGCTCTATCACAGCCCCTTCTTACTTTTTTGCCACAACATTGGATTTCATCCCCAACTAGTGTGATCATTGTGAGAAGGTTTTGTTTGCTTGTTTTCTTACTAGATTTTTAGCGTGTATTGTTTTTTCTCCCTATCAGAATCTAGGTCGGATCTTTATTTTTTATGGCATCAGTTCCCGGAATGACCAATGAAAGAACCCATTTTCCAGGGGAAACCTTTGTTTTTCCTTCTTAAAGAAACATTGGTCCTCCTTACATCGCTACATTGAGCCTTCCAGGTCTCACAATTGGGTTATCGATATGGTTTTTTTCGACTCTGGTGATATTGAATGCAAGTTCTTCAGATGTAAGCACACCACCCACACATCAACCTCATGTCGACCTTTCTCCTTCTTCGCTCGTCAGGTCTCCTTCCATTTCTCCTTCTTTTCCTAGTGAAATCCCTAAAGCAAGTATCTAGGTTGATAAGAAGAATAAGAAATGGAAAGAGAATAAGAAGACCCATAAAGGGACCAAGCCTCCAACTACATCAGATGTTGGATCTAAGCAACTAGCTATTGTTAATAGTGGGAGTGTTGATGAGGTCAACAAGATTAAAATGAAGAATCTAAGACCCAAATTCCCTTGCAGCCTTTGTAAGGGTGACCACTTTCTGAGGGATTTCCCTGGTCTTCCCAAGGTCTTAGAAATGTGGTCCTCCTTATCGTTAGCCCCTGCTCAACATGCTAATGATACCCCGTCAACTAGTGACGTTAAGGTTGGTAAGAAGAAGACAATTGTCAAATTTCCTTGCATGTTATGCAAAGGTGATCATTACTCTCACCTTTGTCCAAATATGGNTGGAAGAGGTTTCTTCTCTTTTGGAAAAGCTTCAACTTCCAACTGGTTATCATAAGATTTCCCCCAACCCATCATTATTTGATGGAATGGTCAATCCGGTTCCATCCCTGGTCAGTTCGGTTGATCAGGTGGTCAATCTAGTTTCATCCTCGGTTGAAACACTAACCAAAGTAGTTGATCTAGTTCCATCATTGATCATCCCCACTTTTCATCTGAAAAGTGAAACCCAAGTGATTGATCCAGTCCCGTCATTAGTTAGCCCCACCCTTCATCTGAAGAGTTCTAACGTGGTCAATCCCACTCCTCATCTGACGAGTGCCAAAGTGGTTTCTTCAGTCCCTTCATCGGTCAGTCTGGTTGATCATGTTGCCAATCTGGTCACGTCCTTAGTTGGGTCAGTTGACAAAATGGTCGATTTGATCCCATCTTTGGTCGATCCTGCTCTCCCATTAAAGAGTGCAACCCAAGCAGTCGATCCATTTCCACTTGTTGACCCCATTCTCCCCTTGGAGAATGAAACCCAAGTGGTCAATTTGATGTTGTTATCAATTGATCCTACTCTCCCGCTAGAGAGTAAACCCGATTATGCCCATGTTTTTCTCGTTGATACAGAATATACCATGATGGGGGGCATTCCTCCCTCTCCTTCGAAACCCCCTCCAAGTAATGATGCCATCCTTTTTTATTGGGGTGTGCCAAATGGACCTCGTCTTCCGTCTCACATTCCTTTCAAGATTACAATACAAGTTTGTGGTTGGGACGTTCCTCATGCGCTGATAGATGAAGGTTCGTCCGTTAGTATTTTGTCCTCTATTGCTTGGAAAGATTTGGGTTATCCTTAGCTTGTGTCGGTTACCCGGACTTTGTTCGCTTTTAACAGAAGAACTATTCACCCTTTAGGGATCCTTCCTCAGTTTCTCGTAACTTTGGGAGGGAAAAATGTCTTTATTGATGTTATGGTAGTCCAGGACCCCTTGGATTTCGATTTACTCCTTGGGTGAGATTATGTCTATGCCATGAAAGCTATTGTGTCCACTCTTTTTCGTGTGATATATGTCCTGCACTATGGAAGAATTGTGGCTATTGATCAAATTTCATGTGTTGGTCTTGAATTTATTATAAACCCAATGACCTCCCTAAATGGGTCTTATATGCAGACGGTATCGCTCCCGCCACAAGTCCATTATGTGGTGTTATCTCCCATGCCTTCATCTTCCCATGAATATGAGTTAGATATGGTAGTTGACATGGTGATCTCTTCGGTAGGGATATTAGAGACTGATCTCCTTACCCCTGAGGAGACCCTGGACATGTGTTCCTTCTAGAGCATTCTTCATTCTTCTTCCATCCAGTGAAGATCTCTTGGAAGACATGACTGATTTTTGTCCCTTGACATGGTGTCCTTCCAAAGTGTTATCCTCTTGGAATCCATGATTAAGAAGAGTCCACGAGCATAGTTTCTCTTCTCTGTGGCAAGCTCGTTAAAAAATGAAACAAAGGCTACAATCATATTTTTTCCTCTCTGTAGCAAGCTCATTAAAAAATGAAACAAAAATCTAGGGATTGAACTCGAAGCCTTGAGCATAGTTCTTTTCCTGTGTCAAGCTCGTTAAAAAATTAAACAGTCACCTCTCCCGTCGAGTCGAGTCTTTAGCTAGATCTCGTAGATGTCGAGTCGAGTCTTTCATTAGGTCTTGTATTAGAACCTTCATTTCATCCACCCTTATCCTTTTTCTCCATCTAGTATAGAAATTGGTGACAACCTAAAACTCGGTGAATGAATTGAAGCTTGGGGGGCATGTCTCCAGCCTTTGATTATCATTCTGGAGTTATTCCACTAGCTTTCAAGATGGGGGGCAGAGTATTGGGCTTAGTCTTTGTTTTTTCTCACGCTCGTAAAAACATGAGAATGTAACCGAGCAAACTTTTATCTCTTTTTTGGGCTCGTGTGGATATATGAAAAAGGAACCCCTTAGAGTCTTCTTTAAGCTCTTTTCAGAATCTCTAAACCTGAAAAGATTTTCGAGTGATCTTGCTTTCTTTCCCACTCGTTAAAATGTTTGAAAGGGCATCTTTCGAGTGATAGTTTATCTCTTTTTCGTCCTTGCAAGACTAAAATTATGAAAAAGGAAAACCCTGGATTCGTCTTTAAGTTCTTTTCAGACTCTCTAAACATGAAAATCACCGAGTTTACCTTCTCTGGACTCGTTAAAAAAAAATCATACATTGAAGGGCCCATATGGGACCGAACCCTTACTTCTTCCAGTTCGTTAAACAAAGGAAGAGGGACTTACTGAAGGTGATTTATATCGAGCATGTGTTACCCTCCTCGAGCTCGTTAAAAAAAAAAAGGCACTCGTATATCTGGATGGGGGGAAAAATTGAAGGAAGAAAGCCAAGCCGTTTTTGGGAACATTACAGGTCACTCTTACAGTCTCCCTTGAACACAACACTTTGTCTTTGCATGCATTTTAAGTCTGCTGAACCTCTCCACTGAACCAATCCTCTGAGTTTTCATTACTCCTTTGGGTCACCCGATGAAAGTCACAGTGTCCATTACATCATCATGTTTTTTTCCATGTCATGTTTCTATTGTTGTGCCTCAGTGTTTAAGGGAAGTATTTTCCTCGAGAGTCAACCATAAAAAATATCCTATTTCAATACCCATGTCAGTTCATGTTCATTTGATCTACCAATTTACATCTCTATGTCAGTTTTGTGTCGTTGATGGGGGATACATCAAGGCCCTCCTACGATGAGTCTATTCCTGTTGACTTCAACACATCATCCGGGAACTATACTTAGAAACCAGTTAGTACCTTGGGACCTGCATGCCTCAATGGCAAGCCTCCTCGCTTCCGACAGTGAGTTTACATCATTGACCCCTGATCGAATGATTCCACGGATGTTCAACTTCATCTCATCTATTCACATTCATTGGAATGTAATAGGGTACCTTGGGAATCATTGAAATCAATGGTGATTTCCCTCGCACTTGTTAACGTTTTACCTCATTGACCGGTAATCAAGTGGTTTCTACCGTGTTCGACATCAGGACATCTATTCACATGGTTAGATTTGTACTACATCAGGATCAATAAGAAGACCCTAGGTTGAGTGATCACTCTGATATGTACTTTACCCAGGTTGCGACAGATTTTCCCTTGAATATTGACACATACATTGTCACATAGATCCACTTTGTATTGGTCTATGGCTATGTCTTGTCATCTCATAGATCCACTGTGTATTTTTTGTGACTACGATCAGTTCATGTCATGGGAGTATAGATCCACATTGTATCTTTGGTGGCTATACCTTTTTGTTGATACAATTATGGATCCGCAGTGTATCTTATGGTGGCCATACCTTGCAAGTCTTTATCACCCAAGCATAGGTATTCCTGCCTTGGGTTTGAAAAATATCATAATATTTGTTTGATGGTTGTTTGAAGTTTCTACCCGGTTCTATGAGTCCATACCCTTGCTCGAAAAAGTCTACAAAGTACTTCATTCATCATTTTTTGTCTTCTAACTTCGTACTTTGGGGGGAAATCTGTTACACATCAAAATCACTCACTTCAATGATGTCCTATTGTCGTCATTTCAAGTGTCGTATGTGTCGCATTTTATCCATAAGTGTCGCAAGTGTCGCAAACATCATACTTCCATATTCCCTATGTCATGTCTCTAACAACATCACAGGGACACTTAAGACACCTTCAAAGACTAGTTTAAGGAAGAGAAATCATTTGATGAAAAGTACAAAGCATTTTCCATGAAGAAAACCACTTAAAAATCAATTTTGAAGGCCAGTGCACCCATACCCATTATCAAGGAGTGCCAGTGCTCCCTACCCCTCTTTGGGGGATTGTTCCAACACTCTTGCACTATTCTAGGGGAGCACTAGGATTTTTTAAGGAAATTTTGGGCAACACTCCCCTACCCACTGTCAAGGAGTAGCAGCGCTCCCTACCCTTCTTTGGGGGAGCGTTGAAACACTATGTGTCCCATTCTGAGGGAGCGTTGGGATATTTGAGGGAATCTTTGATTGTTGAGGAAAATCAGGGGAAAATCCCCCTCATCTCTGAAGTTAGTTGGATTCAAATTTGAGGTCAAGGATGGATCTTAGGAAGGATCCACAACTGATGGAGAAGGATCCTCAACCTATCCCAAGAATATCTAAGGTGGTTGGGCCTCTCCAAGCTTATATAAGGAGGCCTTCTCATGGTGAAAAACACATGGATAAATAGAGAGATACCTAACTTATGATCTCATAAGGAAAGACATGGCAGTTTAGACGCATCAAACTTATGATCTCATAAGGGATATTTATCAGTGAAAGTTACAGTCATTCTGATCGTGGAACTTTTGAGCAAGGGTCTGGACAAAGAGAGCTTGGTGAAGTTGTTGCATATACATCTATGGTTGTAATCACTTTACTTTGTTTTCATTAATATAAATATGTGCTTGTCTTGTTTCCTTTAAGTTTGTGTATGTTTCATGAACTTGTTTCTTTTGATAGATCTATTATGAAGCTAATCATGGTAGAGTAGGAAGTATGTTTCGTTGTTGTTGCTCATTGTATTGCAAGACCTTCTGAAGAACTTGGAGATGAAGATCAACTTGGATCGAGCAAGGACAAACATCGTTAAAGGTATTTACCTTTCTTTCTTTTTCTTCCTTGAATAGTTTAGCTTCATGAAAAGGAATGTCAGTGTCCACATTAGCACCTTTCTGTCTTAGTTATAGGGGTCTAGTATCCAAGAGGAAATCCACTTGTTTGCAGGGGGATTTTCCTGTAACAACGGTAGTGTTAAAAAGGGTTGATTCTAAAGAATTGATAATATTTCTCAAAGATAATATTATATTAATATTTGGAGTGCCAGAAAAATTCATCACAGATAATGGGTCAATATTCATTGGATCAAAGTTTACTAAATTTGGGGGGGGAATTTGGTATTATAATGGGACAATATTCAAATTACTACCCCCAAGGAAATGGACTAGTCAAATCTACAAACAAGACTTTGATCCAAATTCTTAAAAATACAATTGATCAGAATCAAAATAATTGGAATTTAAAATTAACTAATGCACTATGGGCAAGCAGATTGACACCAAAAGGAAACACTACAATATCTCGATATACATTGGTATATGGAAAATAAGCAAAATTGTCAATCAATCTAGAGTTAAACACTTTGACTTATGTTGTAAATATTGAAGACACATAAGATATTTCTCCTTTCCACAAAAGGATAAATAAAATTTTAAAGTTAGAAGAAGAACGAGTTGAGGCCTTGAAGAAAATAGATCAGAGACAACATAATGTCAAGAAATATTTTGATCAAAGTGCAACAATCAAGAATTTTCAAAAAGGTCCCCCGGATGGGGTGTCAAGCGCTCAAACGAGGACACGAGGAAGGCTGTCGGGACGCCAATTTATGGCATCAACCGGCGCAGTCCCACCAAGAATTAATTAAACCATGGCTCACACCAGCCACTTTAAGGTGATGAGCCCTCTCGCGCGCGAGAGTGGTCCCAGGCAGCAGAGCACCATCGACCTGCCGTTAATGGCGATTGCAAGTGTAGTTATGTGCGTTTTTATGATGACAAGAGACAGGGGAGAGGTGTATTACTCTTGCGCAGAGCTCATTCCGTCTGCGCAGTATAGCAGACCCCCAGCCAGGAAAGAAAAGGAGATAGCCGAACTGAAACTTCAGCCCCACCCTATACCCAGTTCTTCAGATCGTGTCATCATGCCCAGGCTCCGAGGCAAGTCGCGCCGGGGAGCATCCTGGTACAGGGCTCAATCTAGGCGAAAGTGCATCCAGCATTTTGAGAAAGCTCTTATACTGGCATCCATGAGGCGAAGGAGAAGGCCATGGTCGCCTCCCATGGCCATCGTGGAGGAAATCATCCCTGAGGTGGAAACGCAAAGCCACCCTCTTGTAGAACACCTAGAACCGCGCAACACACAACCCGACGCTCACCTGGAGAGATGCATCATCGTGGAAGAGTACCTCGTCCCACCTTGCATCGTGGAGGAGGAGGACCCACCCGACGACGCCAAAGAACAGATGAAGGAGGAGGAACCACCCGGCGACCCCAGCGCAGGCACAACAGAGCACTCGAGCCCGAGGACCTCTGGCGACCAGGGAAGGATGGACCAGGCCACCCTCTCAGACCTCTGGCACCTACCCCTAGTCTTTGAACTCTGCAGTATGCTCGACGACCTGGCCTTTAGAATAGCGAGGATGGACCAGCGCATAGAAATGCTCTTCGCAACACTCTCGAAGAATGCGCCGAAGAAGCAGTTTCCAACATGCGCACATGAGTATTCGATTCCAGCAGGATGGCAGCGTGCAAGTTCCAAGCGAGCGAGCAAAAGCGCACCACTCAGCAGGAGTTATGGTTAGCAGTTTTCTTTGTCATTTTGGTATAGTCTGTCAGGGGCAGTTTCCTTATAGTTAGACAATGGCTAAGTTTTTAAAACCTAATGGCAATGCCACCCTGGTTTCCCTCGGGCAGGGTGTGCGATGATATTTCTTTTTTTTCTTAAACTGCATATGGAACAGGGAACCCAGCTGTCCTGGTTTCCTACTCAGGCAGGACAGCTGGGGATACCACTCGTCACTGTATACTCTGGTTTTTTTATAATATAGAAGGCTCCACTGGTTTATTTACAAAAAAAAAAGAGTTTTCAAAAAGGTGAATTGGTATTGCTCTAGAACAAAGCTAAATAAAAACCTTCAATGCATACAAATTTTGAAGCCCTTTGGATTGGTCCTTAGATCGTTGAAAATATCTTGAGTTTTAATTTGTACATGCTTAAAGATATAAAGGGGACAACATTAATGTTGCCAGTCAATGGGAAACATCTCAAAAGCTTCTTTGCTTGATCTAATTTCTTCCCGTTTGTATTTTATTTTTGTTTGTATGTTATTTTTTCTTTCTAAATCCATAGACCAATGGAGAAGATACTTGATATTTATATTTTGGGTTCTCAGTAACCCACAGGGGGCCACTGATCCGGATTATTTTCGGCACAAAATGAAAGAGGAGATATAATAAAGAAATGTACAGAGATATCTCGGATATCCAATAATATAACATAAATGTATCAAATATGAAACCATAACACAAAGATACAATAATACACATTTTTCTATTAATGAGCGAAAATGTACAAAGACTGTAAAAATACAAAGTGAAAGAATCGCTAGAATGGTGGTAGCCTATCTTTGAGAAGAGATGTGTCCACTACTCACATTTGCAAGAAGATCCCTTTTACAATTAGGCTCCAAAATCCTTTTTATCATAAATAAAATCCAAAACCCTAACCCCAGAAGATGAAAAACCAACAGTTTTGTGGACCCCGTTTTGGGTAGTTTGGTGTATCAACTTCCTGGGGGCATAACTTTGTCATACAATCTCTGTTTGGGCTGCACGATAGCTCGTTTGAAAGGCATCGTCGAGGAGATTCATTTTGGAGGCTAAATTAGAGCCTTTAGCTATCATTGAGAAGCTAGATCCCGAAAAACCTTCATTTAGGCCCTCAAAATGGCCCCGGAAGTTTAAAACTGCTAAAAATAGTAAATTGCCAAAATTGTCAGAAAAATGTTTTGAGCCAAGTGGAAGAGGTGGGTGGCCACTGATATCCACTTGGATCAATACTCCATCCTTAGGAAGCAATGGTCTCCATTGCATTGATTTCCCGTGGGAGAGGGGAAAGCGATTGAATCTTGGTGCGTTGCTTGCCTTGCTGGAGACGATGTGTTGTGGAAGGTTGTCATGAACCTGTTGCTGGCAGGGTTGAATATTTTCAACGATTTGGTCTACATGAGATGTCTTGGTGTAGAAGGAATATTTTCACTTTGATGCATTCTTTTCAACCTTATTTTTTTATATAGAAGGTGCTTGGGATGAGGCTGTAGTGGTTGCAGTATCCTTATGTTCACCTTTTGAACATATTTTGAAGAATTTTGTAGTATGAGATACTACCTTGCGACATTTTTTAGGTGGGAAAATAGTTGGAAATGCCTTTGGTATCCTGTAGAGATGACCCCCTATAGTAACAATGACACTATGGGGTTGAGACTCATAGATAGCATGGCGCTTCCACATATATGGCTGGCCCAAGAGAGCATCACAAACATCCAGTAGGGAAACATCACATAATACCTCATCCTTGAAGGGTTGGATGTCGTATGACAATAGACACTGTTGGTTGACATGAAGATCTCGTCCCTGGTGAAGCCACCCGATGTTGTATGGTTGCAGGTGTGGTGTTGTCGATAATCCAAACTATTTGACGACCTCTGCTAAGATGAGGTTCTTCGAGCTTCCACTATCAACAATAAAATGCAACGGGGTCCCCTTCGCCCTCATCTTTGAATGAAAAAGGTTCTACCCCTCTTTAGGATCTGTCGGTTCTTCTGGTTGAATTGTTGTGGTCATGAAAATAACAGTGGGGTCTGCATCGATGATTTGTCTTCTATCAATATTTTCTGAATCAGATTCTGAATCAGGGTTCGACTCCTTCTCTTTGATATTGGCCACCAATGACTGTTTTGGGTGACATTCATCGGTGTTGTGCCAGGGGATTTTGTGGAAATTGCACCATTTTTCAGTGTCCTTCTTCGTCTTTCCATGAACCTTCTTTTCCTGTGGCTTGGACTGGTTTTCGAGACATTGTTTGTTAGGGCCATATTTATAATACTTTGGTTGTTGCAGATTTGCAAACCTGAGCTCCCATTTTTTCTGGTGCTTAAATTTCTACTCGATTTTAACAACATATCGATAAGCAACATCGAGTGATGAGATGTCCAGAAAATCCATTTTAGTTTGGATGTATATGTGTAGACCCCATGGTATTTCAGAACCAAATTTCATTCATAGTCTTTGATACCTAGCTTGGTGTGAAAGGAATGGAAGGTATTGGTGAACTATGGAACTTCTTGGCCACTCTCTTGCCATAGTGTGGTCCATCTCATGTACTGGTCCTCATAGTTTCCAACAAGATAATATTGTTCCTTTACTACATCCACAAAAAGATCCCAAGTGGGCTCAACCCCATATATTCCAGACTCCTCTATGGAACTTTTCTCCCAGTGAGTTTCCCACTAATGTTTGACATGGGGGAGAGCCTTAAGGAGTGCGAAGATGATATTTTCCCTATCATAGAAATTATGAACAGAGAAATAACTTTCTAGAAGATTTAACCATTTTTCTAAGGCAACCGCATCTAGCTATTCTTCAAATATGGGAATATCAAAATTAATTGTACCTTTAAATGAGAGGTGCCTCAAAAGTGGTTGCTTGATGAAGACATGCATGTTGGTATCAACAGGTGTTAAAGGATGTGGGAAAAATTCTCCATCATTTTGTCCCTCTATCGCGTGAGAGCTTGCTCAAGCAACAGATTAATAAAATCGTCTGCTCTGTCATTTTTATTTTCTTCCACCATGGAGGGTTTCTTAGGCATGCGAGAGCGATTGTATTAAAGAGAGACAATATCGAGACCCAACTTTCTATACTCGTACCTCTTCAGGGACATGAACTAAAAAATGATCAAGAGCAACCTGCTTTGATACCACTAATCCAGATTGTTTTCGGCACAAAATGAGAGTGGAGATATAATAAATAAATGTACAGATATATCTCTCATATCCAATAATGTAAAATAAATGCATCAGATATGCAACCATAAACACAGAGATACAATAATACATAATTTTCTATTAATGAGAAAAAATGTACAAATACTATAAAAATATAGAGTGAAAGACTCACTAGAATGGTGGCAGCTTATCTCTGAGAAGAGATGTGTCCGCTACTCGCATTCGCAAGAATATCCCTTTTCAAATGAGGCTTGAAAGGCCTTTTTATCATAAATAAAATCCAAAACCCTAACCCAGGAAGATGAAAAGCCAATAGTTTTGTGGATCTTGTTTTGGGTAGTTTGGTGTATCAACTTCCCGAGGGCGTAACTTTGGCATACGATCTATGTTTGGGGATCACAATATATTGTTGGAAAGGTATCGTCAAAGAGATTCATTTTGGGGGCACAATTAGAGCCTTTGACTATCATTAAGAAGCTCTATCCCAAAAAACCTTCATTTAGGCCCTCAAAATCGCCCCAGAAGTTAAAAACTGCTAAAAATAGTAAATTGTCAAAATTGACAGAAAAATGTTTTGAGCCAAGTGGAAGAGGTGGGTGGCCACCGATATCCACCTGGATTAGTCAATGTCCTGTATTTGAATCTATTTGTTAACCACTATATATTATTTTCCCTACTACTTCTCCATACTTAGAAAACTTTCTTGTTTTTCTTTTTTTTGGTAAAGTTTACCTTGTCTTTTTCATCACCATACTTAGTCATTTTATTTTCACTTCATTGCGGGTTCGTGGGTTGGAATAATTTTATTTGTATCTATGATATCACCAAAACACACCTTTACTTTCGCATTCCCCAATATGAACGATACTTAGAAATTTTCTTTTTTTCTCACCGTGAGTTCGTGCATCCCCGAGTCCTTCATCTCCATTTACCTCACAAGCCCGACCGAAATTTATGCTTAGTAATTTTTTGACCTTATTTTCTTTCACACACGACACTTGTACATTTTATTTTCTTCACAATGGACTCACGGGTTCACTTAAACTTTTCTTTCATATCCGCTCCTGTCATAACATGATTTTTGTCTTGATACTTTTCTCGAGATACATTAAATGTTGGTACTGTGGAAGATAATTGTTGTGCAAATTACGAAAAGTTTGTTATTAATGGAAGAAATATTAAGGGATTTTCATTCAATGCATATTAAAGTTCGTCATTAGGAAAATATTAAGTCATTATTATTTAGAAAAGGGCCTCATTTCTACTAATATCTTCTATGTAATTACACAAACGGTCCACCAAATTCATGGTTGTAGGAAGGAAACAGTTTTGCGAGGATACAATGAACGTTTTTGGATGGGAAGATCTGAATTTCCAATGATCGATATCCTACTAGTACTACTATACATTTCCTATACTTCAAAGAAATGAAAATGTAGTATGGACATCAAGAATTTTTCTTGCTGGATGTGTACCAAAAGTATTTGATTGTAAATAAGTCGTTAGTTGGTGTGTTGATGAGTATATTCCAAACCAAAGAGCCCTTGAACTCCAGGGAGAATAACCAGTCATTTTTAGGAAGATTTTGAAGTTACCAGAACCAACTCTTACCTTTAAAGGAGAAGAAGCGAGGTGTTTTCTAGAAAAAAGAAATAATGGGCTAGACCTTTTGCAAGAATAGCTTGAAGACATTGCGGTGATGCATGTTGACATAAAAACGATTCAAGTTAGTTCCTTAAAAATCCCTTATTGAGAAATTGCATGTTTATTCACTAGAGTCATTGGTCAAGAAAATACGACAACCATGTCTCAGTTGGCTTTGTACATTCTACATTTTACAGTTCATGAAAAAACCATCTTCGACTGGGGAAAGCTCATATCTATCGAAATTGCTTCCCAGCTTTCAAATTTTAAGAAAGAAAAGAAATTCTCCATGGCTTCATATTTCATATTCACTATTACATACTGTCATATTTTCAAGGGATTAACAATTGGCAAGACGGTATCTATAGAGTCGACCCTGTAACTATCTGGTACCAAGCTCTTTGCAGACAAAATACCTCTATTTACTTTTATGAAGCACATAATGAATCTGTCATAGTTTTCAAGAAACTTCTCTTTGGAGATAACACATCCAGGTTGTCATAAGAGGAAACAACTTTTCTAAATAATAAAGGGTGTATAGGAGAAGAGGGAAAATTATAATGTCATTAGAATATTTTCTCTCGAGAAAGTCCTTCTTTTCTTCCTTACTGTATTTCAGAAAAATGTTTATCACTGAAGTTGTTAGGAATTATGGATTCTGGCTTCACATTTTTCATGAGAAGAGAGAAAGGAAATTTATCCCATTGTCGTGGAAGGTCGAAGAAAATATATTAAGAAATGTAACCAAAATTGATGAATTTTCAACCCATTTCGATAATTTGAATTTGAAGTATGCAGAAAAAATCAAAAGGTTCGACCCAAGTCATATTTTTATTGACCACATGCAATCAGTGGGATTCAGTAATGAATTTACCCAAACGATTATGTTAGGATAAGAAGAAGGAAATACTGAAGATACTTTGGTGTAACCTACTGATCATATTGAAACTGTAATAAGCACTACATACCAGCATAAGCAAAAATGAAAGGATCTAAATGAAAAAGGTGCTCAATCTCTAGTGGTTTCACAGCAAAATGGCCTACCCAAATACAATCTTCAAAGAAGAGCTCATATGAAAAAGGTTTCAAGTGAAAATTCAAGTGGAGGAGGTGATAAAAATCCTCCTCAATAAAAAAAAATGGAAAATCCCCACAAAATTCAAGTAAGGAAAAAGAGAAAGATTCCCCTGCAAGAAGAAGAGGAGTAGAAGGTATCATAAAATGATACAAATAACTTATCTCTTGCGGATATGGATCTTGAAGTCGATATTGAAAATATACATTTCCCTGATGAAGAACAAAGAACAAAGGTTACAATAAACCCAACAAATTGCATTTGAAATCGTCACATAAGACAAGGATTTTTCAGAAGAAGAATTATTTACTATATGATCTTTGTTAGTTTCCCGCATCTCAAATTTCTAAAATACACAGGATAACGTGTCATGCCTTGTGTTATCTCCTAAAATAAATTTGCAAATTTTATTGTCATTAGGTGATTAGATGTTCATTATTTGAAAGTTACAGCAATAATTTTTAAGCTAAAAGTCTTTTAAGTTGTAGTCTTATCTTTTCAAAGAATAAATGATTCTGTACTCCGAATGTAAGAAAATATGTAAATTAGCTTTCGGTGGCTAATGACTAATTTTCAGTGTGATGTAAGCTGCCGAAAGCCTTTTCTTTCGGCAACTAAAATGATAAGGGCCAAGAACTCTTAGCAGCCGAAATCACAGAAGAATGTCAATGGTTAACACGTCTCCTCAAACTCAAAACCGTCGATGATACAGGTGTCAAAGATTGCGCAACTGTCAATGGTAAATGTAGCATTGGTTGTTGTAAGGTTTGACAGGCCGAAAGCATTGGGTCACGAGGAAGAGCCACGAACAGAATGCCAGATGTCCGATATTGTAGGTGCCTTGCGCCAAGCCAAATCAAACTATGATACAGGCGCCACAAGCCAGGCCTTGAGTCAAGCTATAAATCGACATAAAAAGTCAGGCCACGAGTCGATTCACAGGTCGATACACCAAGCCACGCACAAGTACCAAGTTCCATTGTCTACTCAAATCATCGATAAGCTGCCAGGTCTATCCTAGTAAAATATGCTAAAGACGCAGCAAAGAATTTGAAGTGTATTTTTTCTGGCGAGGCACAGGGTGTTTCTATGACCATTCCAATGCCTGGCCATTTTGTGATAGTAAATGAATTATCAAATACTAGGAAGCACTGTATACAACTTAAAGATTTGATTGACAACCATGATATCATTTTCTTGCTGACTGATACAAGAGAAAGTCGTTGGCTTCCAACACTTTTATGTGCTAATGCTAAAAACGTAGTAATCATGGTTGCTTTGGGATTTGGTACCTTCCTTGTGATGCGATATGGTGTTTATCCTCATCGCAGATGGGACAGGATGGCCCTTCAGAATTTGAGGATCTGGCTGCTTCTGCATCAGAACACACGGAGCAAAGATTAAGCTGTTATTTTTGCAGTGATGTTGTTGCTCCAGTAGATTCAACCTGGAACCTAACACTGGACCAACAGTGCACTGTAACACGTCCTGGGCTTGCTCCTATTGCTGCAGCTTTTACAGTTGAGCTTACAGTGTCCAGTATTCATCATCCTCTTGGGATAAACGCCCCAGTAGACAAGGCAGGTTCTGACGATTCTGTTGTTGAACAACCTCTTGGTATTTTTCTCCATCAAATCCGTGGTGATATTGCATGCTTTTCTGAGAAGTTAATGAAGGGTTATGCATCTAAAATATGTATAACCTGTGTTGAAATGATTGTGGCAGAATACCGTGATAGAGAAATCGACTTTGAATTGGATGTTATAAATAAACCAACATATTTGGAAGATCTTACAGGACTCTCAGCGGCTAATTCCACCCGTCACAGGCCAGTAAGCCACCGAAACCACAGGAGCAGGGGAAAGATAGATTTTGAGCTGGAGACAGACATTTTTGAAGACAAGTGATTAAAGGGGATTTTTGAGTAAATTATCTACATCAGTTTTCTCAAAGGTTCTCAGAGATTTGAGTCATTATAAAAGGAAAATAGGTTTGAGGTTATCCTAATTGGCTTGAAGACTAGCTTTTGAATACCAGCTACAGATGTTAGAGATAAAGTCCAGCTGCCTTATCTATTCCAGAGATTGTTGCAGCTGTCGATGGTTGTTGAAGACTAGGATAAGAGCTTGATCCCTTATGATAGGACTTGATCCTATTATTAAGAACTGTTTTTATTTTAAATACCCAGATCCAGTTTCATAGGATCTCGAAACTATTTTGTAAAGGCTATAAATTCTAAGACTTTTAAAGAATTAGGGGTTCGACTTTGGAGATTATACCTTGCTTGTACTCCCAGACTTTTCATAGCATATCATAATATAAGCTTATTTTTCCTATTATGTTCAGGTTTACCGCTTGTCCATTTTAAAGAATTAGGGGTTCGACTTTGGAGATTATACCTTGCTTGTACTCCCAGACTTTTCATAGCATATCATAATATAAGCTTATTTTTCCTATTATGTTCAGGTTTACCGCTTGTCCATTCTATGCTTGTATCAGAATGATTTATTTCATTTCTTAGGCTTATCTAGTGTCTAACAATTGTCATCTTGTCATTACACTGATAAACTAAAACTTACAAGTATTCTTTGCTTATTATATTGGCCATTCATATATATTGTGTATGTATGTTTCTATTGATAGTATAAGATCTATTCATATGTTTACCTTATTTGAATCTTGGCTAAAATCCTTGTCCATGTGAATATGTCTATGCATGTTTTGATTGAGTAAATCTTGTGTTAGTCATCCAACTCGATCCAATTGAGTCATGTTTTCCTTATTTGAATCCTCTGGACAGAGTTGGCTAAAATCCTTGTCCATGTGAATATGTCTATGCATGTTTTGATTGAGTAAATCTTGTGTTAGTCATCCAACTTGATCCAATTGAGTGAAACATTGAGAAAATAGTGAAGTTACTAGGCTCATTTCCTTTACAGTCAGGGAAAGACCCCTAGAGTGATAACAAATTGGCGTCGTTGTCAGGGAACGGAAGTGAAGCTAGTTTCTCTGGGAAGAACGGAAGTGAAGCTAGTTTCTCTGGGAAGAACGACATAGATCCGACTTTTGATGGTAGACAAAAGGAGGACACAAAATTGACCGTATCATCTGCCTGGCGAATCCACGATTAAAGACTCCACAGGGGATGATCTAGTTGATAGAAGATGAAGAGACTAAATTTCAAATCTAGGTATCAGTTCATTAGTCTGCTTCATGAACTGTTGTATTTCTTTATCAACTCTTTTATGCTTTTCCCTTCGCATGTAAAGAGAACCATTTTCTATTTTGTATATTCAGAAAATCATCATTCTTCCTGTATATATTCAACATTAAAAGAAGAAAGCTTGAAGCTTGTTTGTATTACAGAATTAGATTCAATAGCTTTACCTCAGCATGTTCATAAATATGATTTCAACATTCCATTTCCTCTTGAATACAATAACCCTTCTGACTTTGTGGATGTTGAAATTGAATCCCAACCCTCTTAGATCTCAACACCTTTTGGCATTACTGATAAACCTTCTCATCAACCTATTAAATTTCTTGATCAGCCCACTGCCTTTAAAATTAAAATCAGGATGAAGATGTTCAAGTGTTTGAAGATGCCCTATTTCCTTCATCCTTACCCTTTTGACTGCTTTGAATATCTTCCCCGATTTTCTAGAGAGAATCAAGTTTCAACTGAAAGGCACTTAAAATCCTTTGAGGATTTTGTTGAGCGTTTTAAGATCATTCATGAAGATGTGATCATGAGGTTTTTCTCCAAGTCTTTGATCAGAGATGTTGTTGCATGGTTTAAGGGTCTGAGAACTGATTCGATTGGCTCTTGGATCGAGTTCTCTAATGCTTTCTTGAATTATTGGGGTAAGAGTAAATCATTAGATTCATATGTTGCTGATTTTTGTGCCTTGAAGAGAAAGCAGGGTGGAGTTTTGGTTGTTTTCAACAAAAGATTCTACAGGATATATCATGACATGCCTTTGGATATCCGGCCTACAGAAACAACTGCCATGATATATTATGTTATGGGATTGCATTCATAACTTGCCCTTTTCCTACTAGAAAGGAAGTCTTCATCCCTAAGCAGAATGTTTGAAGATTCTCTAGAAGTGGAGGAGAACATCTGTGCTTCCAGGAGGATCCGAGAGCAGGTTGGTTTTGAAAATATGCATGTACTTGAGCCAACAAAATGTCAATATAGCTCAGATGTTGAGCAGGAAGGTAAAGAGTATAAAGAAGATTTGAAACAACAGTGAATTTATTTTAAATTGTAAATCAAATTCTTCAAGGATTGCAGATGTTTCAATGGACAGGTATTCATGTGAATTTTATGATCAATATGCAAAACAAGATGAGCCTATGATAACTGAGGATTGCATAGGAAATTATATATTTTCAACTGACCCTTATTCATAAGATTTTAACATCGCTTTATCATCATCTTCTGAGCACTTTTCTGAAGAGAAAGTTATAATGATTGATGATCAAGATCTCATCTCAAGAGAACAATAAGGTGATCAATCTTCTAGCAAAGGAACAATAATGGTTGATAAAATGATGCCATATATGTGCAGTTGTTTCCCGAAGACCAACATGTTTCCAATCTCAGTTTCAAAGATCCAGTGGCAACCTTCATGGAGTTATACTTTTTAAAGAACTTGAAAGTTTCAGATTTCTTTAGCTTACACATGATTCTGGGTGAGTATGATTTCTTCAAAAAATTATTTTCACTGCTATCACATTTTAAACATTAGTTATTGATTAGTGACAAAGATGAGGTTTCTTCAATTTTAAAATTGCTTGAATGGTTGTTATGGAAGTCATCATTTAGATAACCAAAGTCCAAAGCTGGTTAGAGTAGCATAGGGTAACAAATAAACTCGTTGCCCAGGCATTTCTTTTCTTCCAGTTTGCAGCAGAAATAGTAATTAGCTTATGTGAATAAAGGAAGGATTTGAAGAGATTTAGAGATAAATTGCACAGGTCTTGAGAATTTTCAGGGATTAGTTGTATAGGTTAAATGACTCCATGTCCAATGGAATACCAGAGTCTAGTTTTCAGTTTCAGTTTCAGTTTTCAGTTACATCCATAATTTTTAAGCTAAAAGTCTTTTAAGTTGTAATCTTATCTTTTCAAAGAATAAATGAGTCTGTACTCCGAATGTACGAAAATATGAAAATTAGCTTTCGATGGCTAATGGATAATTTTCAGTGTGATGTACGCTGCCGAAAGCCTTTTCTTTCGGCAGCTAAAATAATAAGCGCCAAGAACTCTTAGCTGTCGAAATCACAGAAGAATGTCAATGGTTAACACGTCTCCTCAAAATCAAAACCGTCGATGATACAAGTGTCAAATATTGCGCAGCTGTCAATGGTAAATGTAGCATTGGTTGTTGGAAGGTTTGACAGGCCGAAAGAATTGGGTCACGAGGAAAAGCCACGAATAGAATGCCAGATGTCCGAGATTGTAGGTGCCTTGTGCCAAGCCAAATCAAATGATGATACAGGCGCCACAAGCCACAAGTAAAGCCCTGAGTCAAGCTATGAATCGACATAAAAAGTCAGGCTATGAGTCGATTCCCAAGTCGATACACCAAGCCACGCACAAGTACCAAGTTCCATTGTCTACTCAAATCATCGATAAGCTTCCATGTCTATCCTAGTAAAATATGATAAAGACGCAGCAAAGAATTTGAAGTGTATTTATTTTGGTGAGGCACAGGGTGTTTCTATGACCAGTCCAATGCCTGGCCATTTTGTGACAGTAAATGAATTATCAAATACTAGGAAGGACTATATACAACTTAAATATTTGATTGACAACCATGATATCATTTTCTTGTTGACTGATACAAGAGAAAGTCGTTGGCTTCCAACACTTCTATGTGCTAATGCTAAAAATGTAGTAATCATGGCTACTTTGGGATTTGGTACCTTCCTTGTGATATGATATGGTGCTGGTGTATCCTCATCGGAGTTGGGACAGGATGGCCCTTCATAATTTGACGATCTGGCCGCTTCTGCATCAAAACACAGGGAGCAAAGATTAGGCTGTTATTTTTGCAGTGATGTTGTTGCTCCAGTAGATTCAACCTGGAACCTAACATTGGATCAACAGTGCACTGCAACACGTCCTGGGCTTGCTCCTATTGTTGCAGCTCTTGCAGTTGAGCTTACAGTGTCCATTCTTCATTATCCCCTTGGGATAAACGCCCCAGCAGACAAGGCAAGTTCTGACGATTCTGGTGTTGAACAACCTCTTGGTAATTTTCTCCATCAAATACGTGGTGATATTGCACTCTTTTCCCAAAAGTTAATGAAGGGTTATGCATCTAAAAGATGTAGAACCTGTGCTAAAACGATAGTGGAAGAATACTGTGATAGAGAAATCGACTTTGTATTGGAGGCTATAAATCAACCAACATATTTGGAAGATCTTACAGGACTCTCGGCGACTAATTCCACCTGTCACAGGCCAGTAAGCCACCGAAACCACAGGAGCAAGGGAAAGATAGATTTTGAGCTCGAGACAGAGATTTTTGAAGACAAGTGATTAAAGGGGATTTTTGAGTAAATTATCTACATCAGTTTTCTCAAAGGTTCTCAGAGATTTGAGGCATTATAAAAGGCAAATAGGTTTGAGGTTATCCTAATTGGTTTGAAGACCAGCTACATATGTCAGAGAAAAAGTCCAGCTGCCTTATCTATTCCAGAGATTGTTGCAGTTGTCGATGGTTGTTGAAGACTAGGATAAGAGCTTGATCCCTTATGATAGGGCTTGATCCTATTATTAAGAACTGTTTTGATTTTAAAGATCCAGATCCAGTTTCATAGGATCTCCAAACTATTTTGTAAAGGCTATAAAGCCTAAGACTTTTAAAGAATTAGGGGTTCGACTTTGGAGATTATACATTTCTTGTACTCCCAAACTTTTCATAGCATATCATAATACAAGGTTCTTTTGCCTATTATGTTTAGATATACTTCTGGTCCATTCTATGCTTGTATCTGAATGATTTATTTCATTTCTTAGGATTATCTAGTGCTTGACAACTGTCATCTTGTCATTACATTGATAAACTAAACCTTACAAGTATTCTTTGATTATTATATTGGCCATTCATATATATTGTTTATGTATGTTTCTGTTGATAGTATAAGATCTATTCACACATTTACCTTATTTGAATCCTCTTAACAGAGTTGGATAAAATCATTGTCCATGTGAATATGTCTATGCATGTTTTGATTGAGTAAACCTTGTGTTAATCATCCAACTTGATCCAATTGAGTGAAACATTGAGAAAATAATTAAGTTACCAGGCTCATTTCCTTTACATTCAGGGAAGGACCCCTGGAGTGATAACACCTTGGATGTTTCAATTGATGAATTGGAATCACATAATTCCAAATTAAAAGAAAAATTCAAAGCATTATAATCCACCTTGATGCCTCCCCCTATTCTTGCAATCCCATTAGCCATTGCAAAACCAAGAACACCTGACTTGAAGTTAAGAGGATCATCAATTTTGTTAATGGTTGTCAGAAAATTTGTTGAGGAAAATATAAAAAGAAGAATGTCACTTATCATGGAGGTATGGGATGTATCAGGTAATATTATTTGTTTCAGATCTCGACTAAATTCCTATAATGAATTCCTTCAAGAAGATTATAAAAATGAGGAAGGGTTTTATAAAGATGTCGTTATACAATTTGTAATCAAAGTTTTCAACTTGAATGAGCTGAAAAGAAGGGAAGAAGAATTTCCCTCTTCGTCCAAAATGAAACAGTTGAAAGCATGTTGGATCAAAAATATCATTAATTTGAAGGATATTATGGATAATTGCAATGAAATTGTCAACAAAAAGAAAATGTTTTTTCAGAAAAATGATTGAGATAGACTTGGAAGGAAATTTCGGAGAAGTACAATACTCAAGATTAATTATAAATTCTATATTTATGACGAAGAAACAATTTGAAGAACACGTGGACATATTGAAAATTATTTCAGCTGAAAATTTCAATAGTATAATTGAATATGATGAAAGAGAAATTGAAAATTGGCTAGTAGATTATGCAAACAAAAATCAAGATATCAAAGAGTCAATTCACAATATTTCACATGACTTAAGAGATTTGGAAGGTGAGTTATTTGATATTAAATTTACACATGAGATAAACATGGCTTCAATGAAGGATTACATAGAATAATGGTTTAGAAAATCCCTAATCAAGATTACCGAGGAAAATCAAGAAGCGACAGTTAGTACTGGTCCAGAAATCGTCATTAAGGAAAATAAAAGGACACTAGTGGCACCAAAGTAATTAGAGAGATTCCATCATAGTAAGTCTATGTTGATCACATCTTCCTTCTTTTTCAGAATTCATCCAGTTGTATTTATTCTTTCGTTGGAAGAATATAATCCAATTCTGATAACTTAATTTTGTCTTTTGTCTAGATTTTGTTGCTTGTGCCCTGTTCCAGTTCTACATCTCCTTTTTCATATTTATCATATGTATTTAATGGTCCACGGGAGCCTCAATCCCAGTCCATTCATGGACGAACGCCTTTAATTTTTTGAAATTGTAAAAGACTTATATCATTTTTGAGAAATTCCATAGAACTGTTTCAGAGTTAATTTTGATTATGTCTAGTAACTATGAGTTTTGAGTATAAGATATTTTAAGTTGACTTATCAAACTCTTATTTTTATCTTGATAAGTAATACTCTTTCAAATTTCTCTTGTGTTTTGGACCATTTTCCTTTTTATTTTGAATGTGATCAGAAATACTTAAAATTGTGATGGATGTGAGAGTTTCTGTCATTTTCTGCAATTTATTCATTTCTAGCAAATGTGATGTTTAAGGTTCCTGTTCCATTTCTCAGTAACTCTTATATTTTATGTCAAGTTCAATTTTTTTGAGCAGTAAATATTTGGGTTTTTCTTGTTGGAATAATCCTATTTATCAAAGAAAAACTTTTGAAAAACTTTACAAAGGAGTACCACCTCTTAAAAAATGCAAGGGGATTAATATCTTCGTGAGGTTGTTGTTTTGGTATTAACAGATTCAAACATCAACAATCACACAATTAATAATGATATAGTTACATCACACATGTAATATCAATTCAGTTACATCTTATAGCTAGCTACCACAATAATATTGATGCCATTGCTTCTCACACATAAACTATACATCCCACAGTGATATTGATGTCATTGCACCTCACAAGTAAACTTGGTATCCCATGGTGATATCACAATTGGCCAATGCATCTCATGGTATGTCAATTTCATTAGATCACATAGCTAGTCACCACATCTAACAATAATATTTGTAATTGTTGTATCTCATTGCTATCCTTAGCATCTTATATTGTCATCAATACAATTGCATCTCACAATCATATTGATATAGTTGCATCTAATAGTTGGTGACTACATCTAACATAGTTACTGACTTGACAAGAACTTTGACCTCAAAATAAGAACTTGAGCCATATAAAGTGATATTTTTGGGTAAAAAACTCCAAAATCAACCACTATTTTGAAAATTAGTGTTGCAAGTAGAATGTTTTTTTCTTTTTTCGGGATTGAAATTATCACCTTTTGCAACCATGGCCTTAATGGTGTCATAATGTTATTGACAAAAATATTAAAATCAACCCCCAAATCGAAAAGTGGAACTTATTTTTGAGCTTAATACTACAACTTCTTTGAAACCCATTGACAATTTCTATTGTTGAAACCAAAACCCTAAAATTAATCCTTGAATCAAAAAATGGTGCTCCCAGTAGAACATCCCCCCATCCCCATTTTAGGGATACAATTGTGAGTTTTTGAAATTTTGGCATTTGACAACTAATACCCTTGGAACCAAAATCTTAAGACCAACCGTGGAATCCAAAAGAGGTGTGATTGATAGCTCTCTTTTTTTTTCTGGCTTAAAATAGTAAAATTTTAGAAACTATGGCTTGAAAGCCCACCATTGTTGCAAACAAAATGGTAAATTTTCTTTAGAGATAAAATTGCAATTTTTTTTAAAAAAAAAAAAAAAAAAAAAAAAAAAAAAAAAAAAAAAAAAATTTAAAAAAGAAATAAATAAAAGATTTAACCCCCAAAAAATGCATTAGCACAACAGTGAAAAAAATCATAATATAATTTTAAAAACATTAAAAACAATTCGAAAATTTTAAAAACAAATGTAAAAATAAAATAAAAGAGACGAAAATAAAATAAGGTGAAATAATGTAAGAAAAGGCAAAAACAATTTAAAACAAATATTTAAAAATTTAATATATATATATATATATATATATATATATATATATATATATATTAAAACGTTAAAAACACGGATAAGTTGTAATGTATTTTTTTAAGTTGATTTGGTAAATGTAATTTATGCAATGCCTCCATGATACGAAGGTGGTGCCAAAACCCTTCCAAACAATTACCGTCTCACAAGGTGTAGAGGGTTAGGAGTGCCAAAAACCCTTCCAAACAATTATTATAGTCTCCTGGAATTGTAGAGGGTTAGGAAATAGGAGAAAAGAAACAAAAATTTGAAGATCTAGTCAAAATTTAGAAGCTTATTGGGATAATGGTAAGTTTGAGGCAAGAAGTTTGGTGCATTTTAAGTTGGTTTAGTTGTGCACGAGCATGTTTCATCTTGGGCAGTTTGTTGATGTTCATCTTCTTTGGATTTCCTTTCTTCACTTAGTGGCCATCCCTCAGAGAAAGATGTTGAGATATTCATGTTTTCCTTGCTTTGTTTTTTCGGTTCATCCTAGTAGTTTCGTTTTTCACATTATTCCTTCCTCGATATCAATATTCCACTGAAATGTTTCAGGGAGACACTGGTGTTGTATGATTTTGGGACTTGTGTGTTGGTTTGGGTGCTCAAATTGAGGAACACTACAAGAATAAAATGGTGGAGATGGGAGTTTTCTCTATGGGGAAGTCTATGTTTTCCACTAGAGATATTGATATATCCAAGAATTGGGATTACTCAAGTCATGATACTCTATTTATTTAGCTACTATCTTTCTTTGATCATTTGGGAAGACATACTGACAAAGTGGAAGATGGAAAGGACTAAAGCATTAAATGCATATGGGAGCATCCTCCAACAAAGACTCTATGCTTCAAACTTGGGTGCAATATCAGGAAAGTTTCATTGTCCTTGGTTTATCAAGAAAGGGTGTTGTCTCTCATGAACGATAGATGTATGATAGACATTTTGAACACATAATTTGGGAGTTATAACATCTCTAATAATTTCCTCCTTGGTTATATAAACAATAAATTTGGTTATGTTTCTATCTATCCATATTATCTCTATTGTGTAGGTTTGGCTAATATGGAGAATAGATATGTAAAGTAATTTAGAAGAGTTTTGAGATGTCATGAAGATCACATTCAGGGGAAAAGAAACAATCTACTCTCGATGTATTCAAAAGTCTTAGAGAATGAGCACTCTAGCATCAATCAACATGATAACATTATGAGAATTTTAGTGCATCAAAATAAAATGATCTATTTCCTAGAAGGAGTGAAACATGTTGCACAACCTAGCACTCAATATGTGTAAGGACTCCTTACCAATGGAAATGGCCTCCAATAATAGGGAAATGAAGAAATCAATCTAGGTTGAGACTAAAGATGAAGAGACAGTCCATCAGCTGAGAGACCATCGAATGGAGATAGAGAGACAAAGTCCCCCCTAGACCGACGAGGAACATGAAGAAGAGGGTAGAGCTCTAGATTATCATTAATTTCATGTATTTCCGTATTATATGTCTACTAGGCATTGTTGTGATGCAGGCCACATGTAGGCGAGCCCGGGACATCTATTTTGTAGTATGGTAGAAGTTGTTTGTAGTAATTTAAGAAAAAATGTTTGTTTCTGCAATAGACAATAGGAACCAACACTATGTAATTCATTGCATGCCTCAACTACAACGTTTTTTAATTAGTATAAATTATGTTCTCATATTTTCAAGTATTGTTTTTAATTTTTAAATCTTTGTTTTTTCATATTAAAAAAATAAATAAATCATATTTTCCCCCTTTTTATAAAATGGTCTTTTCCTCTCTTTTTTCTAATTATGATGTTTTTCTCGTGTTTTTTTTAATTTAAAATGTTTATTTTTTATCTATTTGTTTAAATTTTTATTTAAAAAATATATCATGTTTTTTTTTCTCATTTGGGGTTTTCCCCTCTCTTTTTTTTCTCATTTGGGTTTTCCCCTCTCTTTTTATTCTCCTTTCATTTTTTTTTAAATTACAATTTCGTTTACAATAGTGTTTGGCTTTTGGGCCATGATTTCTAAAATGTTACAATTTTAAGTCAGAAAAAAAAAGACGGTGCTACTTATAGCACCTCTTTTCAATTCCATAGTTGGACTTAAGAATTTGGTTCCAAGGGGTCAAGTCCATGATTTAAAAAAAAACTCAATTTAATCCCTAAAAGAGGGGGGAGGGGGCTACTACTGGGATCAATAATTTTCCATTTGGGAGTTGATTTTAAGGTTTTGGTTGCAACAGTACAAATTGTCAGGTCTATAGGTTTTAATGAAGTTGGAGTTTTAACCTCAAAAATAAAAAAATGTTGTTGTTGTTAGTGCCAATTGTTTATTCAGGAGTTGATTTTAGGTGTTTTTCAACAAAATTACGATTTTGTTAAGGTCATGCTTGAAAAAGGTGGTAATTTTAATCCCTATCCCCCCCTCCCCCGAAAAACGATGCTACTAGTAGAAACACGTTTTGAAATTAGTAGAAAAACTTTTCGAAATAGGGGTAAAAATAGTCACTAAATGTGACCTCTTAAAAAATGATAACTCTTGAGAGCTATCGTCAAGTTGATAATCTATGTTATCTCATCCAATATTCATTGGATAACTAACCAACCCCCCCTCAACCCTGAGCCTTTACATTATATAGTGTCATGCCCAAGGGTGGGAAGTTATATTCAAAATGTGCAAGACCATTATTCTTTTGCAATCCAAACTTGATGGACTCACTATTATCTACATCTTCTCTAGATAGGTGTCCTCATCCTCCTTTCGCTACCTTGTTCCACAGTTACATGGTGTTAGCAACATTACTTGCCTTCGACATCGGGATATCCAGGTCTGCAAGTTACACGAGGAGCATCCAAGCGCAGCGCATAGAAGAAGTCATTTTCGGAATTAAAATCAAGCGAGCGGGAAAAATTATAGTATCAACGGTCCGGATCCATCCATATGAGTAGATCAACGGCCGNATAGAGGAGTTGCGCCGAGAATAGCGCAAATAGATCATGCTCATATTATATGAAGGAATGGATGGCAGTCATTCATCCCAAAGGACGCATGGCACGAGATCTGGTCACGTCGGCTTTTCGACAGTCGCGAGTTCAGAGGGTGAAGGTTTTACATTGTGGTACATCTTGAAACCCCGAACCCCGAAGTGTCGATAACGCCCAAAGCTAGGCCCACAGTATCAAGGGGCAGTCTCAGTCGTCCATCTGAAGCGAACACCTGGCGCACGATTAGGCTCCCCGCCTGTTCACCCATCGCAATTTTGAAGCGCAAGAAGCAACTCCCTCATATCCCCGATGCGCGAAGTGACGAGAGCTTCCAGGGCCTGGGGCCCACAACATCGTTGGGTAAATTTAGGACCATCAGATTTGAGAGAGACGCGTGGCGCCCAATTGAGTCGTTTCGGCGTTTCTCCCATCGCAGCTATGATAAGCAAGGTCCAACATCATCGTATTCTCGATGCGTGAGGTGTCGGGAGTTTCCAGGACCCAGGCCCACACCATCACCGAAGTGCGTTCAGGACCGTCAGATCTAGAGAGGCGCATGGCGCCAGATTAAGCCGCCTCGGCGTTTCGCTCATCACGATTTCAAGAAGCAAGGATTGGCTCCTTCCCATTCATGAATGCCGAGGGTGCCTTGGGGATAAGCACGTGGTCACAGCCCGTGGTCACTTGGGAAAGAAAAGAGCTACTCGGGAAGGGTCGAAGGTGTCATGTATGTTCACGGAAGGAATTACCGCGATCTCCAAGTGCCATTTGATCCAACCTCGGTCCTGGTTTTCACTTGGAGTAAATGAAGGCGAGAAAGGGCGGTTGAAACCTCTCCTGATTCATTAAATGCAAAGAATGGAGGGTCTGGAAAGCGGACTGCTCGCGAGGGTCCTATGTACCCATTTTTCCAGAGAAGCCATGCCAAGTTCTCGACTAGTTGGAGGAGGTCTGCACACACTAGCTCAACATTTATTGGCTCAACTACTCCTCCCTGCAAAGGCCATGCGAAGTTAAGGAGACGTCTAACGAAGGACTTGCGCCCGAATATTGATTGAAGAGACGCTACGCCTTGGAGGGCGAGCGCGCCTCTGTTGGGCAAATCTGCCCAAGTATATGTACTCAGTTTTTGCATTTTTGAAGGTATCGATGGTAGAGCGAAGCTCCCGATTGTAAAGTTTTAACAGATATCCTAGCTCTGGTTATGCATCTATATGTAAGATTTCTTGTTTAATTTCAGATAGCCTTTCTTTTCCCGTCTAAGTTTTCATCTTATACTAAGAGAGTTCGTGACCGACTTATTCGCACGAATTATGGCAATTATGTTGTGATAAAGGATTTATTGTGGCACTATTGTTTTCTCTGGTTTTCTGCGTTTGAGCATAAGAATATCTTGCGTTTAGATGTCTTCTTCCATAGTCTGTTAGGAACCTGATGTTTACAACAGACCTTTGCATATCTCTGATACAAGTCTTCCCCCTACTCACCCTTACTACAACTCACTGTCTGAAGTTATCTAAGACCTCACTTGCCCATGCATGCCTAGCCTAGTTTCGGAGTTAGAACCACATCGTTCGAGTTAACCTCCATTTGATCATCCCATTAAGAAAATTGTGACACAAACTCATGGGCGTCGAGCTCTGCTCCTACTTCAATCCAGGGGTGACTTCCGTCGCTAACATTTCTGGCACCGTTGTCGGGGACGAAATTGAAAATTTTCCCCGAAATTGAACGACATTGAGCCTATGATTCTGAAGGTGCATCGGGTATCAGAGCCTTTGAATATTGCTACTGTGCACCTGGAGACTCCATTGTAATGACTCCACTGGGGAGAACCTTCTCTATTAGTTGTGGCTTTCAGAGGTAGACACACGTGGTCTCATCCATAGCTGCCTCTAGCTACACCTGAAACTGATCCAGAGGTGGTTCTCAGAAAAGGAAAGGCCCCTAAAGAAGAAGCTTCCACCGCCGAAACAGGTAATCCTCCATCCCCTTCTGTAAGAACTCCATTCTCTCCTCCTCAGTTTCTTAATAGACCTCCTTCAGAGGTTTCCCGTTTCCTGAATTTTGGGAGTGTTCCTGCTGAGTTTTCCCCTCCTGGTCTAGGATTGGAGGGAGAGATCCTCATCACTCCCCTCTCCTCTGAAGCTATACCTCGGCGAAGGCCCAGGACCACAAAAGATTTCCCCATCCTACACAAAGAGGAGCACCTACTGACTTGATATCGTTAGCCTTCTCCTTAAATCCCCTCTTGTTTCCCACTCCACTTCGAGACTCATTCCCAGTAGCCCCTTCGCGAACTCCTTCTCCTCCAAGTTCTCCTCCACCTAATATTCCTATGGCTGGTGCTAATCCCCCTCTAAATAGAATGGATGACATAGTCACTGCCAGATATGATCCCTTAGTTCTACCCCATCCTATGAATCCTCTCCCTGGTAGATATTACTTGAAGTATATGCCCAAGTTCACTGGGGAAGGGGACGTAACTGCGGAGGAGAACCTGGCTTCTTTCTGCAGTTATGCAGACAACCTGAACATTGAAAATGAAGATGTCTGGATGAGATTATTCATCCAGAGCCTCGATGGTGAGGTGAGGAAATGGTTTAGATGATTGGCCCCCGGATCTATTGCTGGGATCGAAGCCCTGGATAGTGCTTTCTTGAGGCAGTGGGGAGATAGGAAGGATTTCATGTATTACATGACAGAGTTCGGGTCTTTGAAGAATATGGATGGAGAGTCTGTTTCTGACTTCTCCAAAATATTCAATAAGATGTATAACAAAATCCCTGTCGAGATAAATCCTTCAGAAGCCTCAGCCAAGATTTCTTATGCTAGTGCATTTGGCCCCGATTTCTGTCTACTACTGAGAGAAAGAAGAGCCACCTCCTTAGCTCAAATGCAAGATGCGGCCATAGAAGTGGAATCCAATGTGTTAGCAGCTGATAGACCGAGGAACAAGGCCGACGCAGATAGAAGAAAGGGAAGATCTGAAGCCTCAACTTATAGCCCATCGGTGCCCCACCCTCAAGTGGATGAACTGACCAAGATGGTGAAGTCTCTGTCCACAGAGATGGA
>SNQJ01S0005994.1:249708-267498 GCA_010110895.2 Picea sitchensis
AGATGGTGAAACACATCACAACCATGCTCAAGAAGGGAAATGAAGTGAAATGGACCGTTGAACCCAGGGAATATTTTGTCCAAATAAAAAGAGCATTGACTGAGGCACCTGTGCTGATCAGTCCTGACTATTCCAAAGATTTCCTAATCTTATCTTTCGCTTCTTTTGATACAATAGCGGTGATCTTGTTACAGAGAAATGAGGAGGGGCGAGAGCAGCCCATTGCCTTCTTCAACAAGGTGTTAAGAGATGCAGAGGTCAGGTATGAAATCATGGAGAAACAAGCCTATGCCTTAGTAAAAGCTCTCAAATCTTTCAGGGTCTATGTCCTGCACTCAAAGGTGATTGCATACGTTCCTTCAGCCTCTGTGAAGGACATCATTGTACAACCCGACATTGATGGGAAGAGGAGTAAATGAATAGCCAAGATCCTGGAATTTGGCTTGGAAATAAGGCCTACCAAATTGATCAAAGGTCAAGACTTAGCCAAGTTGTTGGCTGAAGCCAATTGCCAAGCTTTGGGGGTAAGTTTTATGAACAAAATCTCAGGAATTCAGTGGGGTCAGCTGTCTGAAATAGACCCTCAAAGAGAACCCTTGTTGGCTCGATGTCCTTGGTATAAGGATGTCATATATTTTCTGCAAGAATTGCGGCCTCTGGACGGCTTGCAAAGAAACAAAGCAAGAGCTCTGAAGTTTAAGGAAGTCAGGTACTGCCTTATCGATCAAATTTTATACTGGAAAGACCCCCTGGGAGTACTTTTAAAATGCATGGATCCACAAGAGGCCGACATAATCATGGTTGAATTTCACAGCGGCCTATGTGGGGGGCACCATTTCTGGAAGGCCACAACCCACAAAATTCTCAGAGCTGGGTACTACTGGCCCACCTTGTTCACCGATGTTAATAAAGGAGTTAGAGCATGTATCGCATGCCCAAGATTTTCAGGAAAACAACAGCTCAAGTCTCTGCCTTTATAGCCTGTAGTTGTTTCGAGACCTTTCTAGCAATGGGGCCTAGATTTTATTGGAGAAATCCACCCAACTTCCAACGGGTAGCACAGATGGATCCTAACCACCATGGATTTATTTACTAAGTGGATTGAAGCTATCCCCACCAGGAGTACTTCCCACAAGGTAATCATTGGATTCCTAGAAGACCTCGTCGTAAGGTTCGGCTGCCCAAGAAAGATTGTTACTGATAACGCAACCTCTTTCAAGGCTGAGCCATTAGTCAGGTTCTGCGAACAATTCAGGATCAAGCTCATTCACTCCACCCCATATTATCCCCAGGGAAATGGTTTAGCAGAATCCTCCAACAAAAGCCTAATGAGGATCATCAAAAGATTGTTGGATTACAACAAAAGGGCATGGAACTCGAAGCTAAAATTTTCTCTATGGGCCGATCGGGTGACCACCAAAAAATCTATAGACATCTCCCCTTTCCAGTTAGTTTATGGAGCAGAAGTTGTCCTTCCTTCTCAGCTGGCTATTCCCGTAGAGAAATTCTTTTAGGATTATCAAGAACAACCTAATGACATGATCAGAAGGATTCATCAACTGGTAGAAGTCCAGCAGGCCAGAGAGCAGGTAATGGACAGAATTCAGGATCATCAACAAAGGATCAAGCAGGTTTTCGATAAGAAGGCCAAGAAGGAGAGGTTCCAGATAGGAGACCTGGTGCTGAAAATGGGACGCTCCTAAGCAAGATAAGGGAAAACACGACAAATTTGAAGCCCTGTGGATCGGCCCCTTCAAAATATCTGAAGATTTGAAGCCCTGTGGATCGGCCCCTTCAAAATATCTGAAGTTTTCTCAAATAACACTTACAGGTTGCAAGATTTGGAAGGTGAAGAAGTTTTCAGCAGCCCAGTAAATGGGCATTTTCTTAAAAAATGTTTTGTCTGAGCCTTCGATGGCTCCTATGTTTTGTAAATATTGTCCTTTCTGTCCTTTGTTTTTACTTTTATTGTTTCGGCTTAATAAATGACTTCATAGCCCATCAGAAAGGCACTGGAACTGCAAAATGAGTCCTTAGAGCATCACAGGGACGACTCTATCCCCCATGGAGCCTAATGTTAGAAACATTACTTGCCTTCGACATCGGGATATCCAGGTCTGCAGGTTACACGAGGAGCATCCAAGCGCAACACATAGAATAAGTCCTTTTCGGACTTAAAATCAAGCGAGCGGGCAAAATTATAGTATCAACGGTCCAGTTCTATCCATATGAGCAGATCAACGACCGACGCGAAATCACGGATAGAGGAGTTGCGTCGAGAATAGCGCAAATAGATCGTGCCCATATTGTATGCAAGAATGGATGGCAGCCACTCATCCCAAAGGACGCCTGGCACGAGATCTGGTCACGTCGACTTTTCGGCAGTCGTGAGTTCAGAGGGTGAAGGTTTTACGTGGTACATCTCGAAACNGGGCCCATAGTATCAAGGGGCAGTCTCAGCCGTCCATCTGAAGCAGACACCTGGCGCACGATTAGGCTCCCCGCCTGTTTACCCATCGCGATTTCCAAGCGCAAGAAGGATCTCCCTCATATCCCCGATGCGCGAAGTGATGAGAGCTTCCAGGGCATGGGGCCCACAACAGCGTCGGGTAAATTTAGGACCGTCAGATTTGAGAGAGACGCGTGGTGCCCAATTGAGTCGTCTCGGCATTTCTCCCATCGCAGCTATGATAAGAAAGGTCCAACATCATCGTATTCCCGATGCACGAGGTGCCGAGAGTGTCCAGGACCCAGGCCCACACCATCACCGAATTGCGTTCAGGACCGTCAGATCTAGAGGGGCGCGTGGCACCAGATTAAGCCACCTCGGCGTTTCGCTCATCGCGATTTCAAGAAGCAAGGATCGGCTCCTTCCCATTTGCGAACACTGAGGGTGCCTTGGGGATAAGCACGTGGTCACAGCCCGTGGTCACTTGGGAAAGAAAAGAGCTGCTCAGGAAGGGTCGAAGGCATCGTGTATGTTCACAGAAGGAATTACCGCGATCTCCAAGTGCCATTTGATCCGACCTCGGTCCTGGTTTTCGCTTGGAGTAAATGAAGGCGAGAAAGGGTGGTTGAAACCTTTCCTCATTCATTAAATGCAAAGAATGGAGGGTATGGCAAGCGGACTGCTCGCGAGGTTCCTGTGTACCCATTTTTCCAGAGAAGCCATGCCAAGTTCTCGACTAGACGAAGGAGGTCTGCACACGCTAGCTCAGCTTTTACTGGCTCAACTACTCCTCCCCTGCAAAGGCCATGCGAAGTTAAGGAGACGTCTGATGAAGGACTTCCACCCGAAGATTGATTGAAGAGATGCTACGCCTTGGAGGGAAAGCGCGCCTCTGTTGGGCAAATCTGCTCAAGTATATGTACTTAGTTTTTGCATTTTTGAAGGTATCGATGGTAGAGCGAATCTCCCGATTGTAAAGTTTTAACATATATCCTAGCTCTAGTTATGCATTTGTATGTAAGATTTCTTGTTTAATTTCAGATAGCCTTTCTTTTCCCGTCTAAATTTTCATCTTATACTAAGAGAGTTCGTGATCGACTTATTCGCACGAATTATGGCAATTATGTTGTGATAAAGGATTTATTGTGGCACTATTGTTTTCTCTGGTTTTCTTCATTTGAGCGTAAGAAGATCTTGCGTTTAGATGTCTTCTTCCACAGTCTGTTAGTAACCTGATGTTTACGACAGACCTTTGCATCTCTCTGATACAAGTCTTCTCCCTACTCACCCTTACTACAACTCACTGTCTGAAGTTATCTAAGACCTCACTTTCCCATGCATGCCTAGCCTAGTTTCGGAGTTAGAACCACATCGTTCGAGTTAACCTCCATTTGATCACCCCATTAAAAAAATTGTGACACAAACTGATGGGCGTCGGGCTCTGCTCCTGCTGCAATCCAGGGGTGACTTCCGTCGCTAACACATGGAATATCACTTGATATTTTGGTTGTTATCTCCCTTTAGTTTCGAGCCTCTTTAGTGATACTAATGGTATCCACTCGGCGCAACACAAATTATATCTAATATGTTTGTTGAGTCTGTGCCATTTTGTTCTTTCCCGTTGTCACAACATCATTGCCTATAAAATTCAAAATGAGGGGCTCAACAAAAGCTCATAATCTAATGTGCATAAACATGTATCAAAATTTTTGAACAAGATTATCTACAATCTCTTAACCAATAAAACATAATTATAAATGAACCGTAACAATAAATAAATTAAAACTTCACGCAATTATATATAAATATATAGATAGATAGATAGATAACCTGTTGTTGAGGAAAAGGTGCGAAGAACCTTACTCAAGCATTTTCAAATCTTGCTAGGCTAAGGCAAGATAGTTGGGAATGTTGTCCGGAATTTATAGCCTTAAATTCAACGCAATCGCTTAATCCACAAATAATATGTATGAGGGATCAAGGCTGATTTTATATATTATATGCAACTATGAAAAAGAAAAATATATATATATACATAAGTGTGTATATGGATAAGAGACAAGGATAAAAGAAAAATCTGAACAATATCATTAAGATACACATGTGAGACTGAAATCAGAAATCTAATTTTTTTATTAACTTCATTCTCAGATACAAAGAAAAATTCTCTTTACAAGCCCCTGCGAGGGTGGGGACCAAATTCAGATTTAGAAGTCTCTAATGGGAACCATACAAAAAGACTCTAAGAACAAAAGAAAACTGAAGCTAAAGATCTGGATCAGCTTTCCATAAAAACGTTTTCACTTGAATCTGCAAAATATTCTTTATCAGTCTTGAAATCTAATCCGTAAACAAAGAAGAACACACACACTACCAAAGATAGATCAAACAACTTTAGAAACAAGTTGTTGAAAAATATGATTCAGTTTTGACTCATGTTGCCTTCAATAAGACCCTATTGTCATCGAGATGGTTTATCTTTCTAGTAAACTCATAATGAATGAAGAAAAGAATTATCTCACAAGTATAGAGCATATAGTATATCAAAAGTTCCCCTTTTGTTCTCTCTCCTCTTCTTTTCACATTAAATTCCATCAACCATAGCCAAATATGGAGCACACTTAGCCTCCAATACCTTATTCCAAACATATGATATCAACCAAAAAAACATATCGTTCCCATATTCGAAATCGAATCGGGCCTCCCTCTTGAATTATTTCAACTATTATATGCCCATTTAATACTTAGCACCCAGAATAACATGCCCCACATCCCTTGCTAGTGGAGTATTACAATTACACATAATAATCAATCATCCATAACAAATATGACATAAGTTGCATGTGCCAGGTACTTGGATTTTGAATAATATATCAAAATATAGGTGTAGCAAGAATAAACTAAAATGTTTATTAAAATAAACATTTTCTCCTTTTTAGAATCAAATTGCTAGCACACTCAACATCCATCAATTGCACATAGAAACAGGTTAGGATCTCCCTCTCTATTCTCAATATGTAGAATATTTCTCGTAAGGTAATCATGAGCGCAATAAGAGGAGCACTTTCTTCATTATTTTTCTAAAAGGGTCCCACCTATCTAGTATTATTTAATATATATATAAGTAATAATGCATTGCAAACCATTTGCAGGAATGAATTTTATGTTGCTATTTTGGGCGTCAACAAAAATGTTTAGGAAAAGGTACGAAGAACCATACTCAAGCATTTTCAGATCTTGTTAGGCTAAGGAAATATAGTTGGGAGTGTTACCCGGATTTTATATCCTTAAATTCAAAACAATCACTTAATCCACAGATAATATGTATGAGGGATCAGGTTGATTTTATATATTATATGCAATTGTGCAAAAGAAAGAAAGAAAAAATACACATAAGTGTGTATATGGATAAGAGACAAGGATAAAATCAAAATCTGAACAATATCATTAAGATACGCATGTGAGAATGAAATCAGAAATCTGATTTTTTTATTAACTTCATTCTGAGATACAAAGAAAAATTCTCTTTACAAACCCCTACAAGGGTGGGGACCAAAGTTAGATTTAGAAGTATTCGATAGGCACCATACAAAAAGATTATGACAAAAAAACAAAACTGAAGCTAAAGATTTGGATCAACTTTCCATAAAAATGTTGTCACTTGACTCTGCAAAATATTCTTTATCAGTCAGGAAATCTAATCCATAAACAAACAAGAACACACAGACTGCCAAAGATAGATAATACACCTTTAGAAACAAGCTACTGAAAAATATGATTTATTTTGGAATTATGTTTCCTTCAATAAGACCCTGATGTCATCAAGATGATTTAGCTTTCTAGTAAACTTGGAATGAATGAAGAAAATAATTATCTCACAAGTATACAAAAAACCTTGTATCAAAAGTTTCCCTTATGTTCTCTCTCCCCTTTTTCTCTTCTTTTGATTGAACTTTTATTCTTTCCCAATAAGTTATGGCAGTTCAACTACCTTTATTTTGTTAAGATTAATTATCTTAACTAATTAGTTGAGACAAATAAATAATAATACATAATAAGGGTCTATTTAAAGAATAACTAATTAAGTGGGACCCCTTGCGACTCCAATTTTGATTTCTTTAATGATCATCAAAATATGAAATATAACACCCCAAAAATTAACTCAAATATTCACCTTGTAACTCCCATCCTCATATAAATAGTCAAATATTTTAGAATCAAAATAAAACATGACTATAGCCAAAATTAGAATCATATCCATGTTGTCCAAAATATTATGTATAAATGTGTCTTTGTTGTCCAAAACATTATGTCATCATACCAATAAAAATATGTCCTCAAAAGAAAATAACATTCAAAAGAATTAAAACCCATATTTGTTGTGAGAGGCATTTTGCCTCTTTTCAATGCTACCTTCTTTTGATCCTTTTTCTGATTTGTCCTATGCAACAACCTTCAAATGATTGTAACCTTGTGGATAGATTTCACTAATGACATGGGAAAAACTATCTTTGAGGTGGAGATGAGAGGACACTAATTTAGAGGAGTCTTTGGAAGACTTGGAGGGATTAGCCACCCCTTTTCCTTTATCTAATTTTGGCTTGGGGATGGAAGTTTTTAATCTCTTGCTTGCATGAGAGGAATATACTAGCCAGGAAAAATGATCAGCTTGGGAATTTGGGTTGAATGGAGGTGGAGGAGGGGACAATGGAAATGATATTGTAGGCCAACCATGATGATGAGAAGCAGGCTAGTGGACAATCTGTTTCCATCCATCATTGGCAGGTCGTTATGGCTGCATAACAATCAATAAGGTTCATAAATGATAACACTTTAAAATTTCAAGGATAATGATTCTGATATGCTCTTGAATCTTAGGATGGAGGGAAGAAAGGGATAACTGAAACAAGGAAGAAAAAACAACAACTATACTACAACAGTATTGAAAGCAAAAAGCTATTCCATCAATACAAAAGGAGGATATTGCAACAATTGTGTATATATTATTCTCATTGATCATGAATGCTTATAGAATGACATCGTTATGGAAAAACTGATCTAGACTTTATTTCTGATGACCATGCAAAACAAACAACATAAAATAAAACTCAATAAACCAAAGTGACAAGAAAAATGTAAGACAAAAAGAATATATACAACAGTCATATTTACACAAAATAGAGTCAGTGATCATGTTGGTTCCACATAATGTTTCAAGTGGGAACGATTCGTACTGTAAGAAAACAATCACTCATCCATGTCTTTAAGAAGATATGAATTTGTGTCGAGGATAAAAATGATTTTGAAGGGAGCTAGCCATAACTTTTGGAATTTAGAATGTCCCCCTCTCTCAACATGGGTTGAGTCCCATAGTAATACTTTGTCATCAATCTTAAATTTAGCAGCCTTTGCTCATTTATTAAAATACTTATTCACCGTTTGTTGCCTCCTTTTCATATTTTCCAAGGGAAAATTTATTTGTTCTTCTAGGGCTAACAATGTATTTATCCTTTGGGAAACATTAGAAGAATTTAATTCTTCAATCTGTAACATCAACCGTAAGGAAGAAAGATTTAGTTCAATAGGAAAAATAGCCTCTTGGTCGTATATGAGTTGAAATGGATTAAAGACAATACTTTATTTGGTGGTTGTATGGTCTTCCCAAAGAGCATAAGTTAGAAGTGTGTGTGTTATCACATATTCTTGCAAGGGGGAGTTTTTCATGGATTTGGCCCTTGGGTGGAAAAATGTGAAGAATGGGGTTAAAAAGCCATTAAATGGTGCTTATCCTAAGTCTTCCAGAGTGATGTGACCATTTGGTGCATTGTTCTAAGACGTGCGCAAATCTGGGCAGCTAGGATCAACATGCCTCGGATCGATGGTCGTTGGCCATATCGGGTCCTCAACATCCGCAGTCGTTAAAAAAGGTAGAGCAGGCCAGGAAAAACAACTGTGGTTTTTTGAGGTGCTACATGCCGGCCAGAGAAATGCATCGAGCCCAAAAGCGGTGAGGAATCAAACCTCTTTTTGCGGCCCCGATGTGTGCATGCCCTATCCTAGGCGCGACAAGTGGTCTCCCCACAACCATCCTGTCGGCAGCTATCCTCCACTCCATCTCTCTCCTCTCTCCATCACATCCCTTGCTCCCCTTTCATTCCCTCACAACTATCCTCCACTCATTGTCCCACCTGTCACCTCTCCCCTCCTGAGCTCCCACCTGTGTCTCCCCCACAGCTTCTTCCCAGCCTCTGTGTCTCCTCCACTTGGCCATCACACACCAAGAAACTTGTTGTTGCACCAATGCCTCTCACAACAAGTCTTGTTCTCATTTTCTCATCAAGTCTTCCCTCTACTCACCTTTAAACTCAACCCACTGAATGAAGTTAATGTGGCCCTCACTTCCCTGTGCATTTCTTGTCTGATTATGTGTTGTAACATCATTCTAGTGTTGATCTTTTTCCATTGACCCCCACCCATTTAAACCAACTTCCACCTAAACACTGATGGGTATTAGGCTTACCTCTGACGCAATCCAAAGGTGACTTTTGGTGCTAACATTTCTAGCAACATTTCCGAGGACGAATTGAATATTTTCCTGGGTAGAACGACAACGAACTTATGATTATGAAGGTGCATCAGAAATCAAAACCTTTGAAGATTGAAACTGTGCACCTGGTGACTCCATTGTGGTGACTCCACTGTCTCAACTCCACATAGCCCCTCAGAGAACACAATGATCAGATCTGGTCTTTGATGGTGAACAAAGACCAGACACACTCATCCTACACATCATTCACCTGGCGAATCCATTGGTTCGAAATGGAAAGAATCATGGCTCGGAGGTTTGCTCCTTTTAATTTTTCTGTTGTTCCTGGTTTTCCCAATGTTGTTCCTACTCCAAATGAATGGAATGATTATTTGCCTATATTTAGAGAGCATAAAGAGGAAAAACTTGCTCATCATCTCAGAGAGTTTCATGAACTCATGCACCAATGGGAGATACATTAGGAGGATGTATTAATGAAGATGTTCATGTTCTCGTTAGCAGGGGATGCTCATGAGTGGTATCATTCTTTACCCCCTGCTATCATTTCTTCACTGGAAGAATTTTATACATCTTTCAATGCCCATTGTCAGAATTTTTATCCCTCTGAGTTAATTTTTCATGGTTGTTGTGAGGGATACAACGAACGTATTCAAGATAGAGTTGCTTCCTACGCATGTTGTAAGGATGAGCCTGATGACTTGAATCGGAAATCAGTCCTTTCTCATCCCTGCTTGTCTACACCATAGGAAAGCTATGAGGATGAAGTTTGTGAGGAGGAAGAATATTTTCTGAGTGAGCTTATGGTGCTGGTAAAATCTCTCTGCCAAACTAGAAAGGTTGGAATCTGAAGTAAATGAAGAGGATTTTCTAGCCCTTGCAGTAGATGTTCTTGACATCCCTACTGAGGAGGGTAGTATTGAATATTTCATGACTGTAGAGGCCCTGCATTCTTCTCCTGAGGTTTCTGTTGTCCCTAGCTTTGATGATTATTCAGAAGACCAGCAGATCCCTACATCACAAAAGATGAACTAGAGGAGAAACCAGTTTGTATATGACAACTATGAATCAAATTCTGAGCTGGATATGCAGGATATCCAAGAGCACACAACAAAGAATTTTCCTCTTTTCCTTAAAAAATATTATCATGAGGAAATCAGCCAGCCTTGGCCTGCAGAAGACACTGAGCAGCATGATGAAGAGAATATTTTTCCCACGGGTCTTGTTTATGATGATTATGAATATGACCCTTGGGAGAGCCAAGAAGAAGAGCTAGAGGAGCAACAAAAGGGGCAGTTTATCTCATGTCCAGAGCCTTTCATCGAGCAATCATCATCTAAGGACAGTCAGCCTGTATCAACTTCCCATCCACCTGTGCCTACCAATGATATTCAGTCCTCCATGAGTAGTTCTGGAGCAGAGCAGGCTTTCTACTACAAATTTCACAAGATTTTCCACTCATTCTATGAGCCTGTCAACGAGTACATGGAGTGGCATTTCCTTCATATCTTGGAGCCGCCCTATTTTATCTCAACTTCAACCTTTTAGGAGAAGTTGAAGGGTATAACCGTTCTTCTATCATGGTTGCATCATCTGCTAGTGATCACTGATAGAGTAAAGAAGCTTCCATTCATGAAGTTACTTGATTGGATATGGTGGAAATTTTCCTTCACCTAGCACCATGTAAAAATGTATTATTTTAGGATTGTACATAAATAAGCTCCTTGGAGCCCTTGTATGTTTGTTTTCATCTTATTTTTCGGCATATAATCCTCAACAGGGTGTTTTTGAGCTTGAATCCATATCCCAACAAAAAGGCAACTCGAACTGCAAAAGATATCTTAGAGCCTCGAATTTTTTGCATTTTTCCACAACGTGCCAAACGGTCACATCACTCCGGCGGACTTAAACACTGTGTTAATACACTCAGAATTGGAGGATCCATTCGAGGGTTATTATTTTGTTGCAATGTAGGTTTGATTACAATAGCATAGTGACCAGTTTTAATCAGCTCTCCTTGTTATCTTTTTCCCTCTCACAGTGAATGGCTCGGAATTGGAGGATCTAGTCGAGTTGTTGTGGCCGCATAGTGATGTAGGTTTTATCATTGTGTTGCTAGAACTATGTCATTTGGGCACATTTTAGTATCTGAAACCTGGGCGCGAAAGCATCGTCGAGCCTGATTTTATCTTCTTCGAGATGTTGGAATTTTGGATGCCCATAGAAGTCTTGATCTCGTTTTCTCATCAAGTCTTCCCTTTGCTCACCTTTAAACTCAACCCACTGACTGAAGTTAATGTGACCCTCACTTCCCTGTGCATTTCTTGTCTGGTTCTGTGTTGTAACATCATTCTAGTTCTGTGTTTTTTCCATTGACCCCCACCCATTTAAATCAACTTCCACCTAAACACTGATGGGTATCAGGCTTACCTCTGACGCAATCTAGAGGTGACTTTTGGTGCTAACAGTGTGCCGCTGGTGAGGTTTGTCTTCTATGATTCTCTTTATAATCCTAACTAGATTCTTGTTAGTGGACTCAGGTTGTCCATTTCCACGAGGATAATAAGTAGATGAAGTAAAATGCTTAACACCTAATTTAGCCATAAATTGGGTCAATTTTGCAGAAATGAAGGTTGGGCCATTGTTCTTAATGATTTCTAATGGAACACCAAATATGGAAAAGATATTGGACTCTAGAAAATAAATTACTTGTTCATCCTACGTATTTCTAAGAGGGACAACCTCGGTCCACTTAGTAAAGTAATTAGTGTTTTTCAAAATAAAGATATTCCTTGCAGAGGATGGAGAGTTGATTGGACCAATAAATTCTAGACCCCACTTAGAAAAAGGGAAATCTAGAAGGAAAGGTTGTAAAGGCATGGAAGAAAGACGTTCTTTACCAGTGAATTTTTGGCACTTATCACAGGACCTTGCAAATTTATAGAAATCACAAAATATCAAAGGCCAATAATAACCATTTATTATGATCTTAAAAGAAGTGGCTTTAGAAGAAAAATGGCCACCAATATGAATGACAGATGTTGATGACCCATGGATCTCGTGTAATATTTTTTATGCTTCCTCATAATGTACACATCATAGCAGCAAACCACCAGTAGATCTTCTAAACAAGGAGCCTCCTTAAATGATATACTTAGAAGATTCAAGGCAGAGTCTCCTTATTTGATGAGGATCCAATTCGTTTGGACATCATTGATACTGCAAATAATACACCAAATTTGATTACCAAGGTTGCTCAGATATAGAGAGATTTTTATTTTCAATATAAAATAGCGTTGAAAGAGGGTTATATTGGTCGTCAAGTCATTCATTTGGTTCAAGATGCTGAGCTAAGTGAAGGGCTAAGTCTCGTTCCTTGATTGTTTTTGAAGTCATAATTGTCAAACCATGCTCCTGAATTTTGGCAAGCCAATGTGCAAGTTTTCCTGAAAGGTAAGTTTGTGAAAGTAGAAACTTGACAGTAGGAAAATGGACTTTTACCTATGTATGTTTGCCCAAAATAAAATGGTGAAAATTTTCTATAGATTTGAAAAGAGAGAAAGCATGTTTCTCAATATAAGAATATTTTATCTCATCGTCTGATAGAATTTGACTCATGTAAGCTACATGTTTTTCATTGTTTTGGTCATCACATTGTAAGAGGATATCAAAAATTTCTTCCTCAGTGGCATTGGTATATATGATAAAGTCTTTCTCAAAATTCAGTTTCACCAAAAATGACACAGAAATGATCGCCTTCTTATTCCTAAGGAAATCATTTTCGACATCATTTGTCCAAGAAAAAGAAATATATTGCTTTAAAATATTATGGATTGGTTTAACCATGATAGAAAAATCAGGAACAAATCTAAGAACAAAATTAATAATGTCCATGAAAGCTTGAACTTCTTTCTTGGAGGTCGGGGCATGAAGGTTTAGAATGGCAGTAATTCTCTCAGGATCTATACTTATCCCTGAATTAGAAATAATGTGACCAAGAAGCTTACCCTTTGTGACACCAAAAATAGATTTGGAAGGATTTAAAGAAACGCCAAATTTTCTGCAGTGTATGAGAACTTTTCTAAGATGACCAAAATGATCCAACCAGTTTTTAGAAGAAACAATCAAATCATCAAGATAAACTTGGATAATCTTACCTATTAGATTGTCAAAATATATCTGCATATCTCTTTGAAAGGTGGCACCTACATTAGATAATGCAAACAACAAATGCTCATAAGCAAATGTGCCCCTGCGTGTGGTAAATGTGGTTTTCTATCTATCAATCCTTTTTACATTGATTTTATTATATCCAGAAAAACCGTCAAGTAAAGACATCATTTGATACCCTGTGACCTATTGTAAAACCATATCCATATTAGGAAGTGAAAAATGGTATTTAACACTTGCCCTATTTAATGCATGGAAATCGACACATAATCTGATATGAATGGTAGTTTTTCGAATATGGACCATATTTGAAACCCATTCAGAATACTTAACTGGAAAGATTACATGATCTTTCAATATTTTTTTCAATTGTTTCCTAATGGTGGCTTCAAGCGCATGCTTAATAGGTCTTTGTCTTTGCCTAACTAGTTTTTCCCCTTCCTTGATAAGAATGGCATGCTATATGAGAGTAGGATCAAAACTACGAAGATCATCATATGACCAGGACAAAACATCTTGAAACTCACAGAGTAATTCCGTGAATTTATCTTTCTCTTCATCGAAACATTGGGCACCTAATTTAATGATCTTTGGACATTTAGATGTCCTAATATTCAAGGAAATGGTATCACCAACTTTCCTTTTCAAATCCTCTTCCTTATGTGTTTCTTTGTTTCCTACATCACTTGACAAAAATGAACTTTTGAGAGGATTCAAGAATTTAGGAAAATTTTCATCCTCAACAGAGATGATTTCCTTGGGTTTAAAGGGTTCATTTTGTATGAAAGCGCAAATTCCTTTGTCACTCAAGAAAGCCTTCCATGATTCTATGTTGTCAGGGAGGTGAGGATAGTATAGAGATTGGAACATACAATCAGGTATTTGAGGTAAATGATGTCGAGTAGGAGAAGCTGCAAAAACAACTAATCTATCAGCCATTGAATTAAGTTCCCTCTTAACATGAGTGATGTTGAATGATAACATATTTTAAATCAACATCCAAACAACTTGGGTATAATGTTTAAGTAACTTCTTGTTTGGTACATAAATCTTTTGTACAAGATTCACAACAAGTTCAGAATCACCAAAGACTGTAAGGTGGCCACAACCAAGGTTATATGCATTTTCAATGCCCAACAATAAGGCCTCAAACTCAACTACATTGTTTGTACAAGCAAATTCCAACCTATAAGAGAAATTGTGAATTTTTCCTATAGGCGAATATAGAATGATGCCAACTCCATTACCTTTGTTTCAACATGATCCATCGAAATGCATGTGCCACATGCCATCATCAAAATAAATTGGTTCAAGTGTAGTGTCACCTTCATAAACAAAGATAGAGTACACCCTCAAATATTCTTCGAGATAATTTACATTGGGTTGGGGATTTCTCTCTATATATGGTGAAGTTCTTCCTTCCCTAAGAACTATAATGTTATTTCTATTTCGAGGGATAGATAAATGTGTACCATCAAGAGAATGGTATCCACCAGTTAAGGCTTGCCAGTCCCTTCCCAAAATAATTGAGTAGTTACTCACCGGCATATCAATTACTTAGATATTGAGAGTTGTCCTTATCTCGAGATGTGCACACAAAACTAAGGTTACATCCTTGATTTCACCTATAGTTGATTGCTGCAGATTATTATAAGAGAGCATGCTTCTAGATTTTTTTGTTGCTACAAGATAAGCAAAGCTCTTCCATGATAATTTTAGACATCACACTTGGACCGGACCCGCCATCAATTATGAAACAATGAGCTATTTTATCCATGATTTTTATTGATATATAGAAAGGGGATTTTTTTACAGGGTTCCTAAAATTATTTACACCTATCTTATTTATAGTTGATTCTTCTTCCTTTAAATCTTCAAATAGGTTGGATATTCTATAAATATTACCTTCCATAAAGTCCTTAAGATGCTTATGTTGTTATGGGATGACAACCATGTCCAAAAGGGAAACATCAGCTTTGGTACTAGCCAATTGGTTAAGGATGGTGTACTTAGAAGAGGGAAGAGCAGAAGATACTCCTTGATTGCTTGAGGTTATAACAACTTGTGTATCAACACTTTGAGAACATGAAATTGGGGCAGAATAAGTGCAAGGAAGATCAAATTTTCCCTTGGCAGTGTAATATTTATTCCTAGTATCCAAGTTCATCCCAATCTAAAACAATGACTATGGTAATAGGGCTTTTGCCAAAGATCTTATATCTAGCATTTATTTTAGCTTCGCAGGAATTTTCATCATAATTTTCTTCGTAAAAGTTACACCAAGTGCGAGTCATTATGGCCTTTGGCTGAAAAGTTATTTCATTAGTATTTCTAAAACGTGCTAGGGAATAAGAAGAAGCCTCAGGAGAAGAGGAAGAAGAAATTCCTTTTCATTCGTAGGCTATCATCCTATTATTCATATCTTTCATGAGTTGTAGAATGGCCGCCATGTCTATTTTCTTGACCAAGTATCCCTTAGGAAGACCCGTTATTTCAGGTTTCTCTTCATATTCTAGACAATCCTAAAGGGAAGAACCGATATTGTCGATAGCCTTTTATTTAAGTCTATGAATATAAGGCGAAGGTAAAGCATTATAATAATGCATGAAAGAGGCCTGATTTTGAGGATGGATTAGTTCAGGGATTTGATTATATAGTTTGGCGAAATGAAGGTTAAAAGAGTTGATGGTTTCACCATCCTTATAGGAAATATTGTTGTATTCCCTTAACTGATCAACTAGACTCTTTGGCTATGCAAAAGTTCTTCCCTAGTTGAAAGGATTTTGGTCAGGAGGTCAAAAAATATATGTTGCAGCTTTCCCTTCAAGAGAAATGACAAATAGACGCATGCAAGTGTCATTATGATTAGCCCCTATGTTATGAAAAGCATTAGAAAATGCTACTAGGCATTCATTTGTGGTAACGATACCATTTCCTGAGAACCTAGGTAAATGATTTTTGAATTTCGGTAATGGTTGGGTGGCTGATGCGAGATTCAAGGGAGAAGACACATTCTAGTGTGGTAACGATACCATTTCCTGAAAACCTAGGTAAATGATTTTTGAATTTCGGTAATGGTTGGGTGGCTGATGCGAGATTCAAGGGAGAAGACACATTCTAGGGGGTGGTTGTAGCATCTTCCTCAAATTGAAAAATTCCATACTATTGAAACGGTGATAACCAATTTCCAATTCCATTGGATATTGGTATCTTGTAGATCCCTATTATTTAGGTTTCAGTTGAGGCTAATCAGTCCAAATTAAGGATGCAATTAATTCAGTCAGTTTCATGTAATTGTGGAGAGAATTGTATAAATGTGAATGCGAGGCATTCAGTGAGAAGGGGCTTAAATGACTGTCTTAATCTGTGAATGCTATTGTGATTTTTTCCTAGTTTTCACGTTTTACTATTTATATCTATAATTGTTGTTTTCCCCATTGGCAATTATAACAAGTGGTATCGGAGGCGAGGGTTGGTATAGCATGCAAACTAGGAGAGTCTGCGTCGTGAAGGAGGACTCGCGTGGGAGAAATCATAGGGTCTTTCCACGTCATGTGCAGAAGAAGGAAGGGTCGAGTAGCGTTGTCCATGAGGAAACCTGCATTGGTTAAATCCGGAGCCAAAGTTTTTTTGATTTTTTTTTTTGAACGTTTGTTGGTTCTTGAGAAGAAGAGGAGACGAGGGATTTTCTGAGCAGGAAGAGGCCGCAGAGGTAGAGAAAATCTGGACTCTAGAAGTCGAGATTATTTGGTGTTGGAGATAGCCACCGCGCAGAGAAAGAGCAGGGATATAGATCCGAGAAAGATAATATTGTTGAACATAGAACTGTCGAGCCTTGAGGGGACATCATATATTGAAGGGCGTGAAGCTGCGGAGCCATGTACTGAGATCATTGCCGCCTGTTTGAATATCTGGTTGAAGATCTGCCTGCGTGGAGGAGAGGAGCCCAACAGGAAGGACTTCCACATGGAGGTGAAGCCTAGCGTTAAAAGATCTGAGTGTTGTGTTTTGGAAAAGGGGCGTGATCTAGAGAGCCATTGTTAAAGGGAAGATGTCGTGGCAGACTTACGTCGATGACTATCTCATGTGAGAGATCGGGCGGGGAAATTGGCTAACAGTGGATGCCATTATTAGCCAGGATGGAAACGTTTGGTATCAGAGTGATAGCTTCCCAGCGATCAAGCCTGAGGAAGTGACGGCCATAGTGAATGATTTTGTTGATCCTGGATCCCTTGCACCAACTAGGTTATACATTGGAAGAACAAAGTATATGGTCATCCAAGGCGAACCTGGAGTTGTCATCAGAGGAAAGAAAGGATCTGCAGGTGTGACCATTAAAAATACAACCTGTGCCCTTATCTTTGGTCTTTATGATGAACCGGTAACTCCAGAATGTGATATTTTTTTTATTTTTTTTTTGTGTTTTCCTCGGGGGTACTGGATTTGATCACGTGCATTCTGCGTTGTAATTCTCTGCAAGTTATCAGTTTTCCTGGGCGATCTTGAGTCCGATTTTATTTTTTATTTTTTCTCAAATTTGGTCGGGTCTGCCTGTGTGGGATCTTGCTAAATTATTTTGGTGAAGGAAGAAGACGAGGATGACGAGGGCATGCCACTGCTTGAGAAT
>SNQJ01S0005995.1:0-85351 GCA_010110895.2 Picea sitchensis
GCCGTCACATCTCTTCTCAGAGATAAGCTGCCACCATTCTAGCGAGTCTTTCACTCTGTATTTTTACAGTCTCTGTACATTTCTTTCATTAATAGAAATCGTGTATTACTGTATCTCTGTGTTTATGATTGCATCTTTGATATATTTCTGTTATATTACTGGATATACGTGATATCTCTGTGCATTTCTTTATTATATCTCCGCTCTCATTTCATGCCGAAAATAATCCGGATCACTATGACAACCTATATACAAAATGGACCACACTGTGACAGAAAAGAGACCAAGTAGTGCCAAAGTTCACAAATATCTTCCATAACTTGCACATCAAGATGGGTATAAGATATTCTAAGCGACATTTGGTGCTCAAGTATCGCGGTAGTCTATATAGATTCATCCAGGCCGAAATGGAGTTTATGTACATCTCTTCCTTGAGAAGAGCCTATCGATATGCCATCAAAATCTAGCATAAGCTTAAACAAAATACACGACCATTTGGGCTTGGGAATCCCTCACAAAAAAATAAGGGTGGCCCCAACCCGTAGAACAAAGGATAGAGAAAAGATGGGCAACCTTAGGACAACTAGGCTAAGCCATAATAAAAGAAGGAAATTGAAAAAACAAAGAAAGATATCGAGAAGTGGTGCGACTTCCATAAGAGCCCCTGTCATAACACTGTTGATTGCCACTCAAAACAGTATTTGGTGGATGAGGTGAAAGCCTCTGAATCAGATGCGAGTTCTGAATCTGAGTCAGAAACAAAAAGGGGGAGATGGATCATTGACATGGAACCCAATGCCACCATTGCAACCAAAAAGATCTAGCCTGGTGAACCAGATGAGCCAAAAGAAGGTGAGTGCCTCTTTCATTCATAGATGTGGGTGAAATGCACCCCGCTGCACTTGATCATTGATAGCGGTATCCAAAAGAACCTCATCTCAACAGAGGTCGTCAAGTGACTAGATCTACCAACAACACCATACCTGCATTCCTACACCATTTGATGGCTCCGCCAAGGAAGCAATCTCCACGTCAGCCAACAACGTCGCATGTCGTACAACATCAAGCCCTTCAAAGATGAGGTATTGTGTGATGTTTCTCCTCTCAAAGTTTGTAATTTTCTTTTGGGACAATCTTATTTATGGAAACGTCATGTTGTATATGAGTCTAGGCCTCATAGTGTCATTATTACTTTGAACAGGAAATTGTACAAGATACCTGAGTCAGTCCCACCTAATGCTATTTCCTTGATTTCTTCCAAGCAATGCAAGAAGGTAATCTCTGAGAGAGGGAAGTTTGTCCTCTTTGTAATTCGCTCTCAGAGTGAGTGAAATATTGCAGCCACATCCAAAGCCTTTACGACTGACCTCTCCACACATTAGAAGCAAGTGGATAAGGTCATGGAAGAATACACATATATCTTTTCCTCACCTACCAGGGTACCTCTGCACTATCAAGTCAAGCATCCCATCGAGATGACCCCCGGTGCACCACCTCCCAATGGGCCAGTCTATTGTTTCTCTTTGTTAGAAAATGAGGAGATCAAGTGATAGATCCAAGAAATTCTCCACAAGGGGCACATCCATCCCATATAATCAAATTTTTGGATCCCAATCATCTTGGTGTAGAAGAAAGATGGGATCTGGTGATTCTACATTGATTATCGGGCCTTAAATAAAATAACAGTCAGGAACTGGTACCTGATTCCCCGAATCAACGATCTCCTAGATCAGCTCAAAGGGGACAAGCATTTCAGTAAGATTGATCTTAAGTCTAGCTACCACTAGGTCCCAATAGAAGAGACAGATGTATGGAAGACAACCTTCAAGTCAAAAGAAGGTCTTTTTGAATGGTTGGTCATGCCCTTTGGTTTGACAAATGCTCCAACAACTTTCATGAGGATGATGGACGATATCCTGCGACCTTTCACCAATACTTTTGTAGTGGTGTACTGTAATGTCCCCGTTGGCCTAGGAAGAATAAGGAATGGTTCCGCTAGCCTAAAATGGTTCCCGTAGGCTAAGCCATAAAAGTTACCTAGGGAACTCAACTTTTTCCTAGGAAATTACTTGATAAAGTGAAAAGGAGAAAAGGGGAGACACGGGTCTTAGGAAAAACAAAGTCACCTAAAAATTATAAAGTTTGGAAGCATAAAGTGATTTTAAAAGAAAATTAAAAGGTAAAGTGAGCGAGAATTAATTCAATGAAGAAATAAAAGAGGGGAAAAGAGGAGGTGCCCCTCATTCTTGCAATTTTCTCATTTGAGAAAAGATTTTCGAGAGATCTTGAGAAGAGAGACTAGGGTTTTTTTGGAAACCCTTCTTGCATACTGGTTTCGGTGTTGCAACGATACACCCTAGCTAGTCTTACGGAGGTAATCACTCAGATTTCCTCATTGCACTTCATGGTCATCAAATATCTTGCTCATATCACATACATGATTTGATTTGGAGTAACATTTCTAGAGTGAAGGTTGGTCTTTCAGAGTTGGGTGAAATTATTGAAGGAACCATCCACATTATTCTTGCTGGGCACATCACTTAACAGTGGGGCAATTTTCCTGAAGACTGAACTGAAACACAAGGGTCGAATGAATTGAAGAAGGCTGAGTTTCCTTAGGAAAAGTCATGGGTTCTTGATGCACTATATTTGTTGTGAGTTGGGTGCATATACATGGGAAAGACAATTCCATTCTCCCTTGTGGGATGAGTTTTGTTACCTCAGAAAGTCATGTGCCTTTGCTGGGCTGAAATTCGTGGTTCTGGGGGGTCGATTTTATTGCCACTGGACTGATATTACATTGGTGGATGAAATGATAATGTGGGGGAATTCAACTTGTCTGTAGCAGTTGATTTATTACCATCTGGGTAGGGTTATTTATGCGCTGAGTTTTCAATGAACCAATTGTTGTTTATCACTGGGTGTGTTGTTGTTGTTTGGAGGCACGTTTTGCTACAATTTCTTCTATAGGAATATATATCAGCACTGTTGTGATTGTTATTCATTTGGGAAAGAGTCACCGTCACATATTTGGGTCTATCTAATGCGCGGGGAGTTGCTGCAAGTACCCCATAGTTCAAAATTTATAGATCATCCTTATATATTTGCGTGGACATTCACCTCTAGGTCAGATATTGACTGTTGTGTGATCATTTAATTGAAGTACTTATATATGATCAATTCATATTGTTGCAGTTCTATTATGGTGTGTTGTGGTATTTGAATAAATGTTATGATCAAGAAATCAATTGATATATTTTCCGAGTCTCTTTCCTTATTTGTTATTTGGGGAAGTTTATATTTGCCAAGAATATCTCAGATTGCATCTACAATAGTTCATGGGTAAACTGTTTGACAAAATACCTCAGAGACACAACTTAAAAAAACTTGGAAATTTTGGTTCAAATTTCAAGAAATTCCAAGAAGGGAATTTTACAGTGGTATCATATCATGTTCCTCTATAGATATGGGATCTATGGGGAATTTGTAATTAGATTTATGATACTAGAAGATGAGCATAACATTACCTACCGAAGACGTAGGGGAAGAACCCCAGATGCCCCTAGGTGGGAAGAAGAAGAAGTGGTTAGAGAAGAAGGAACATGAGATGTAGAACCATATATGAAACCTAAGGGAAAAGGAACTATGGGGGAAGAAGATGATACTAGGATCAACAGTTTGTTCAATATCTTGACTGACTTGGCCAAGGGTCAAAAGGCCATGATGGACCTCATGGGGCAGTTTGCTAAGAATTCATTGGAGGGTACAATGAAGCAGAACCAAAATGTTGATGGGGGTTCAAACAATGGAGAAGGAATCCACTCACACACTACCATGCAGAGCCACCCCCACTTGTACACCAAATCCCCCAGACCCACTATGCCTCAATTTTTGGGGAATGAGGCTGCAGGTCCATTGATGTAGGTTGAGCAGGATGAGCTCTATAGGGGATATTTAGAGGAGTACAGGAGACTAGGAGATGATTTCCACTCATCCATGTCCTTCGTGGAGTTATACAATATGAAGAGAAGAAACCGACCGAGAGGGCCCATGAGGGCCATGACACACAATTTGGAGTTGCAACATACCATTGGGAAAGTCATTATTCCCAACTTTGAAGGGGGTTCTAAATGCTCCGCTAGATCATCAGTGCAAGTTGGCCTTGGGAAGACCCGAGGTTCAAATGCTACAACAAGCAGCACCAACAAAACCTAACCTAAGAGCCCTTTCAAAGAAACACTACAGCCAGAATGAAGTCTCACCCCCAACTTTGAAGGGGGTTCTAAATGCTCCGCTAGATCATGGGTGCAAGTTGGCGCAGGGGAAGACCCAGGGTTCAATGCTACAACAACGCACCAACAAAACCCTAACTACCGGCCCTTTCAAAAACACCTGCGAAGCAGATGAAGTCTCACCCGAGGTAGAGGCATGGGTGGTTGCAAGACTCATATGTATCCAACCTTAGCTGGGACACAGATATGTGACTGTAACACCTTAACAATGCGCTTAGAAATTATAGTTCATTAATATCTAGTCTTAGTTTACAACGCAGTTAAACCCTAATAATAAATCAATGCATCATTCCCATAGATTCAATATAGTCAAGAACTAAGCATACTAACATAGATCAGATCCAACATTCATTCACATTATTCAACACTAAGCTACTATATTAGATTCATCTATCATCTAACAATGCACTAATAATTTTAATCATATAAACAAGAAAGAGACCATAAAGCACAAATCATTCGCAACACATTATATATGTGGTTCAGCCCCACCCTGGGGCTACGTCCACCAAATCGTTGTCTTCTTTATTAGCTTCTCTCAATCTTCTACATGCACAGAGCCACAAAATCCTACTCTGCATAGGATAAGATATTTGCATGCACTCTACCATATCCTCCTTCCCCAAGAAAATCTGGGCACAGAGCCTTACATAACCTTTTTACAGTCACTTGAACTTAGCCTTGCAAGTCTCACACATCATGCAAAAAACAATTTCCCCCCTTCTAGTCTTACATTTCCTGGAATTTTATTTATACTTTACAAAATAGGCCTAAGCATGGGTAAACCCATGGGCCGACATCCCCATACCCATTACATAAGCCCAAAACCCAAAAATCCCTAAAAAGGGGCCAAGATCCTATGATATCTTCTTTGACTTGTGCTCTTCCTTCGATAGCCTATCGAAGTCCCAAAAATAGGTCAAACATGAAGAGGATCCTCAAAACTTGGTCAAGGGCCAACAGGTCCCCAACACTCACCTGTGACTCATCCTGAGTCAATTTGATCTGGGTATCTCTCCCTCAAAAGCCTCGGTCTTATCTCAAGCTGCTTCGACTTGTTGTTGTGCCATGACCTCCTGTTCAACAAACTCTTGGATAACAACTTCATTGACATGTCCCTCTAAGCATTGTTCAGCTGCAGTGATGACTTGCTCCAGTTCTTCTCCTCGACCTTCGATCTTTGTGAAAAGTTGGAAAGCCTCATCCTGTATAGGTTGGAGCCTCTGAGTCACTTCCATGACTCTGCTCTAAATGGTATGGACCTAATGTTGAGCAGTGCATTTCTCTTGGGATCACTTCATCCTTTCAATAACTAACATGGGCTTCAACTGCGCCTGTATTGTTTCTACTTGTTGTTTCGCTTCCTGGAGCTGTGAATCCAATGCCTTTAATTCAGGATCCTCAGTGATTCATTCATAAGTATGGGCACTACGATCACTCAGTTGTTTACATTCCATGGCGAGGGCCTTGATTCTTTCAACTACGCTTAAGATAGTTGCTTCTCTTTGATCCTACACATCCTGTGGGGTGTTGGGCACTGTGCAGAGCTCTAAGTATGTTATTCTTTGCTGAAGATGCTGGATAGATTTCGTGAGATGTGCTACTTGATGTTCTACTGGTTATTCCTCCTTCTGCTCCAAGCCCATCATAGTGCGAAGTTCTCTGTTGACTGCTTCTTTTACTTCAACTTGTTCTGCGAGCAACTTTTCTTTCTCCTACTAGATCTGCGCTCTCTCTCCTTCGAACTTGGATTGAAGGGCGTACTTATCCTATTGCGCAATCCTACGTTGCTCCATAACTTCCTCCTGTGCTTGTTTTAAGGCCACTGTGGCCTGTTCATTTTCTTCCTGTATACGATGAAGGCGATCTTCGGTCGCATCAGCTATTTTGCATAGTTGGGTAGGCTCATCTCCCAACTCTGGTTCTTTTGATGGCGGGGCCACGGTGGATACTGCATGGATGGACTGAAGGGCTTGATGTACCCCTCTAAGTTCAACCTCGACTCTGTCATACATCTGTTCCTACTTGGCTTCATGTTTATGAAATATTTCCTCTGAGGCGTCGTTCACAGCTGCGATGATGAAGTCAAAGTCATTGACAGTGAGCATAGTTTGCATCTTAGTCATGGTGTCTCTGGATGTATTTCAGGAAGTGGGTTTCGTAGGAGAAACCTTCCTTTTCTTCAAGGGGTCAGTCTCATCAGTAGGATCCCTGGGCGGTGTTACTTTGCCTTGATTTTTTTGGTTTTCTTTGTCATTTGTCTCTTCTACTTCATCATCACCCCCTTGGCTAAGTGATACTGAAGCATTGTCTTCGATGCATTGCTCAAGTCTTGGAATTCTTTAGTATTCTTCCTTCTGCTAGTTCCAGGTGTGTCATGTTCTTTGTGAGCGGCCTCCAAGCTTTCAAGTTCAGGATCGAACATCTCTGCAGGGTCAGCAGGGAGAAGTAGGTCTGCTGACCAGTCCTTAGTTATCTCCTCGAGGTCCTCCCCTGTGAGCTTGTAGTATGACCACAACTCCTTTTTTTCTTGTCTGCTCGCATAGTGATATAGATGAAGTGTCGATCTACACAAAATTTAATGAGGGGCCAGAACCACTGTAGGGTGTTTTGCTTCATGCGAGGTTCAACTTCGATAGCCCTCTTTAGTTGGAGATAATACGTATGAAATATCGCGTTCTACTGCCACTATTTTCCCATGTCGCTCTAGTACCAGAGCGTGGTGAACTTCGCAGCAAGCAGCTCGAACTGCTCAATGTCCAGGAAGGTCGCACCTTCCAACATTTCCCAAGAAGTAAACACGATGAGGATTAGGAGCCAACTAAAGTGGAACTCGTAGCCCATATCTTGTGCTTCACGAAAATCTAATTCTAGCTGGTTAACTAGGTAGTTAAACCAGTTCATCTATAGGCCTTCCATGCATTTCCCAACAAGGTCAACCAAAAACCATGTGACCTGTGTGGGTCTATTCTTTCTCACAAGATTTCCTGCAATTAATTGGCATGCTAGACGTACTACACCATTCTGAATGGAATCTACCTTGTAGCCTTGCATCCCCTTCTCAACATCGTCGTAGGTCTCCTTGATCTTCTGTGCTAATGTGCGAACTGTGGCCTTCTCTGGATAGAAGTCCCATGGGTTGGGTCCTTGCATATTCAATCCAGTGATCCTATGGATAGGCATTGGATTGACTATGATACGTCGGTATAGCCATAAGTAGCCGCCATGGTAACATGAGAGTAGGATCTTAACATAGGAGTTAACCTCTCGGTGTCGTCTAAAATGTGGGATCTTCATTACATTCAAAAGGGTGGACTATGCAAGGTTCATCGTCCACGACTGGGGGATTATTTTTGAGTTATTCCCCTTCATCCTGGTCAAGTATTTATAAGGGGTGAGCATACTATAGTTCTTGCGGTCTCCTAGGTTGAAGTCACTATACTTCAACGTCGCGATCTTATCCTGCTGCGCTCTAACTGCACATATCCCCTTTAGGAGGTTAACCATGGTGTAATCGAAGTCCCTCGGGACATTGTCACAACTCACGGGCCAACCAGAGGTAGGATGTAATCGGGTAATATGGTCAAGATTAGCTTCATGTTCACTAAATCATCTCTATGCTTGGTTCTCTTCTCTGTTGTTGGTCGGGATGGTCTGGATCCGTGAGCAGTCGACGGAGAGGCTTGCACTCCTCTCGTCGATGACTCTTGTACACCCATAGACATTACCCTTTTGGACATTTCTCTTTCAGTCATGAGTTTGATGAGTACCTTCTTCACATACTCTTCGACTGTGGTAAGTTCTTCGGACATACATGCTCATGGTTGAATATCTCAGGTTTAAAGAGAAACTACTCAATGCAATGGGATGGGTGGTGATTAGCTCAATAATCACTGCACGAAATCAACTAATATGCAGGCTCAGATAATCACAGTTGGAAAAAGTGTTCTCGGTGCAAGGTTCGAGGAAATAAGTAGAAAACTAGGTAATGAATCTCTCCAACGGGAGAAAAGGCTTCATTAATTTAGTTTTGTTCATTACAACATGGTCCCAATGGTCTGATGGCGAGCTTTCTAGTCATAACTATTGTTCTACCCATTCAGAGTGTTGAGTTAACAGTCATACTACCTCCAAAGGTCATATTGCTTCACCATGGCAAAGTGCCATGCTGTGTTGTACTAATATCCTGGTGAAGTTCAGATTCTGGAGTCCTTCTTTTTGCGAAGTTCCCTCCAGAACCTTCTGTAATTTTCCAATCTTTTCTCTCTTCTTGTTGAGATTTCTAGCCTTTTTCCCAGTGATCTTTGTCTCATTATTCCTCTTTCCATTCTGATTCTTGTCTTCTTTTGGCATATTAACTTTGCGTTGTTGAGATTCTTTCGTAGGGTTCACGGGTAATACTTATTCTCTAGCTGGGGTAGATGCTTGTGAGTCTTCTTATGTTCTCTCAACTTCGACATCCAAGTTTTTGGTTCTAAATAGCTTCAATCTATTCTCCTATTCTTTAATCAAGTGTGTTATCCTCCTAGTCATGAAATCTTTTAATTCTTGTTTCTTATGCTCTAAGACTTCCTCTTCTTTTCTTCTGGCTTGATCCTTTTCAATCCAAGGTTTTCCTAGTAACATAACGAACGTGGCATTGTTCTCAATAAATTTAACAACCTCAAAATCTTCCTCTGTCGAAGTTCCATGAGCACTCATAGATGTCTAGGTGAGTCTTCCACACAGGGTTATCAATTTTCCTTTAAATAATCCCATTCCTCCCAATGAAGGAATCATAGCAGGCTTTCCTAAAGTTTCCCAAATTCTTTCTATCATGATGTTCACCTATGTTTCTTCAGCAAGAACATAGTCAATGTCAAAGTCTCCTATTCTTGTTTCTATGTATTATTTTTCTTTGAAGATCTCTGATAGGATGATATTTTGGTGATCATCTAGGGATTCTTTCATTTGCAATAGTACAGTTTTTTATTCTTTCTGGGGTTCTTCCATGATCTCAGTGTCTTGAATTTTCTTAGGGTCTTCTTGTCCCATATTCATTCTTTCAACCTTAGCAATCATTCTAGGGCAATCCATAACTTCATGATCCATAGCTTTACAAAAAAGACAACCGGGTCTTCTATGAGGGCATTCCTTAGCAATATGTTCCAGTCTTCTGCAACTATAACAAAGAGTAAATTCTCTCTTTGTCTTAAATTATCCCCATCCTTTCCTGTACTGCGCAGTAGGATCATGGTATCTTACCTACAAAAAAATCTTTCTAGGATCCTGCATCCATTTTTTAGTCCAAACATTCTTTCTATGCATAGGTATAACCTATCTTTCACTATTCTTGTTATATCTACTCATATCAAATATTCTTTCTTCCAGTTGTGCCCTACTTTCCAATCTAGGACAAAATTTATCAATTATTCCTAGATCCATACATTTTGAAACAAAAACTTGCACTTACCTCACCTTTAACAAAGCATAAATCTTTCAGATCTTACCTCTTTTCTTCAGATCTAACCCTTCTTCTTGGCACAGAGCTTCATAGGTCAAGTAGAATACTGCGCCCTAGAGAAACTGATCTACGCATGGAGCTTTTTCTTTTCTTTAGTCCTCAACAATCACAATTTCAAGTCCAATCTTCGCACAAAGCTTCTTCTTCCTTAGTTCCTAGAAATCATAGTTTTAGGTCCGATATTCGCACAAAGCTTCTTCTTCCTCAGTTCCCAATAATCATAGTTTAAAGTCCCGACAACAGAACCATTTGTTGGCATAGGGGGAGACCCAGGGTTCAAGGCTACAACATCTCACCAACAAAACCCTAACTACCAGCCCTTTCAGGAACACCTACGAAGAATATGAAGTCTCACCCGAGGTAGAGGTAGGGGTGGTTACAGGACTCATATGTCTGCAACCTTAGCTGGGACATAGATCAGTGACTATAACACCTTAACAATGCACTTAACAATTATAGTTCATTAATATCCAGTCTTAGTTTACAACGTAGTTAAACCCTAATAATAAATCAGTGCAACATTCCCATAGATTAAATAGAGTCAAGCACTAAGCATACTAACATAGATCAGATCTAGCATTCATTCACATTATTCAACACTAAGCTACTATATTATATTCATCTATCATCTAACAACACACTAATAATTCAATCATATAAACAAGAGAGAAACCATAAAGCATAAAGAATTCACAACACAGTGTTAGCATTCTATAAATTTTGTCCGGATGGATAGAAAAATGACAGAGGTAACTGTTTCAACTAGATTTAGAGCTGAGGCACTAGCCTACTCAACTCAGAGAGGGATCTCTCATGTCACTTGATACTTCGTTGGGAATTGGTGGCTAGATTTGGTTTGTGTTGGGGGTTTTTAATAAAATGACTGGAAAAAAGAAGATAACATTTGGGCCATGGGGTCTGAAATAAATAGAACACATTATCAAACCTGAGAACTATTCAGAGGAAAAGGCTAAATCAAGTATTGAGTCTGATTTTATATCTAGAAATTTTGCATGATATCTGAGGAAAAAGAGACACATAACTACATCAGAGCATTATAGAGATGAATTCTGAATAAGTTAAGAATAAAGAAACACAGTCTAAGTTGCTAAGCCAATATAATCAAATAATGAATTCTAGGCCTCTAAATCTCCAATTTAGACAGAAAGAAGTGTAAATGAAAAATATGCTTACAGGAAATACATACTATGAGGAGAAAACAAGACTCATATTCACTGCCAGTTAGAATCTTTTCATAAACAATCTAAAATTTGCCTCTACATTTATATATTCATTCTAGCCCCAAAATCTTACAAAAAGCTTTCCTGCACAGAGGGCATGCTCCTCTTTCTCCCATGATTTTCTATATCCTAGAGATAATATATATAGAGGAATTTCTTGTGGAATTCAAAATGTTTAGACTTCTCGTAATTCTAAAATTAGAGATGAGTTACAAGGAGGAATGATTTATAATAACCGTTATCCTATTTTAAAGGGATTGTTAGGAACAAGTTCATCATATCTAGGCCCCTTTATTCGACCGCCATCTGTCCAAAACATGCTGAGATGTACTTATTCCCATCTGAGAATTTATTTTAGCTCAATGATCTCCTTCTTTAGAGTAACCAACCAGGCCGGTTGATTCTCCCCAATGCTTTCAGCTGTTTCGACCATGTTTTCTGTCTTCTGCCGTTTGCTCCATTTCTTTTTTATAGTTGGCCTATTGATGATTAGGTCCTTCATGATGTGATTTATCCTAACTTCTAATCCTAGGTATATAGCAGGTTCTGTGTGGAATTTAGTAGCTAATATATGTGCAATTTCCCTTTCCATCTCACCAGTAGATAAACCTGCCATGTTACTTGAATGACCTGTTTGACTGGATATGGATTGATTGGCCTCATCCATGTATTCCAGTATCATGGACACCAAGATGTTCCTTTCATAAGTTAGAGATTCAATATTACAACTGAGATGATACCTTCATACTTGAGAATCAATAGTTATAGAGTTCCAATCATGAATTACTGATAGAGTCACTTACAGGTATGTTGGTTTACCATGCTTGGCCAATCCGTTTCAAATGATTAGCTTTCAAGTTCGTTATATGGTGACGTTCACATGACATCATATGGTTGTGAAGTACTGAACGAGTGAAACGAGGTGATTTCGACCAGCCGTCACCGGCCCCAAGAGTGTTTGATTTGATATATTGAAACATGTGACATCGGGGCTTTGGAAAAAGTGGTTTCAGGCAAACCGCCTTTCACCCCGATGTATCTATGGAGGCACCACACGTCCATTCTAAAAACCACAATGGTTTTCCCTAGTCCTCCCTTACATGATTAAGTCCCATGCAAGTTCACTGCCTAATATGGCCTTCAGTTGTTGATATGGGCTGTTTTACAATCGATGGTCTATCAAGTTATGCTTTTTGTGCCTCCACTATATTTATTCATGCGTTGCCAGATATGTCCTGGTCCTCTAAATTATCAATTCTCTAAACTATCCCTCTTCCGCGACGATGTAGCTCTTGCTAAATTTTTGAGACTTGGGTCCTGTCTAAAAATTGTTATGGTGATAACGTAGGCTCCAACTGGGGATGATATCCTCCTTAGGAGGTAGCAAATAACTCGTAGACCCGATGCCTGATCCATTGGAATGATACCAAAAAAAATGTGTGTACCCTACTCCTTCCATATCACTAGTGTCTGCTGAAGCCCAAACTCTGCACGCTGCTCTCAACTGGATACTAAACACTGAATATTCTGCTGAAACTAACTGTACACAATACTGGAAATATAAAATGAAAAATTCTTGTCCAACAAGCTTATTTGTACATTCCTACCTACCCTAAAATGCTAAAATGAATATTCAATCAAGTGATGTTAAAGTGCCAATGCAACCAATCAAGCAATTGGCTTCCTGATTTTTCTCCACTCACATCTTTCTTAAGAGGGCAGACAAATGTAAAAGATGGCAGCTGAAAAAAAAATTTGAATCTAGAATCTGAGTTTATGAATGAAACAAACTCCTTCTTCACTGATGACTATAATAGGATGGCCACCGGATCTTGAAAACCATGAAAAACCATTTCTTCTCGGTGAACAAAAACAAAAATACAAGACTCTTTTGTAAGTGTTTGTTGTTCTTGATCTATTTCTTCTTTTTTGAGAACATCTTCAAATAAAATGGAAGCAATGGGTTTGTCTACTTCTCCATGCATATCAAGAAAAACATTTGTACATTCTTCAAATATGACATCCATATTATGTGCATCAAGGATATCCTTTTGTTCATCAAACAATTCTGATTTGGTTTCATTAAACTTCTGGAAATTTGTTTGAGGGATGCCATTTTGACTTTCAAATGAATTAACAGAAATAAGTTCTTGCTCATGATATTCTCGTAAATGTGAAAAGATGACATCATGAACTATTTCACAGTCTAGAGTCCTCATGGATGTATTTTCAAAATCCTCACCTGTGTCTATGTTATTTATAAATTGGACCAGTACGTCATTCTTAGGGGAAGAAAGGAAACCTTGAAATACCGTGTCTTGCTGGTAATATTGTTGAACATCTGCATTAGTTTTGGGAGAAAGGAAAAAACCTTTGATAAAAATTTCTTGATCTGCTTCCTCTTTAATCTGGTGATTAAGCACAGATTGGAATTCTGAATTGAAATACCCTTCCAAGTAATGATCGTGCAATGCATGTGAGTGTAGTTGGTGTTCTTCAATGATGACAACCTTTTCATGTAAAATAGAGTTTCTCTGAAAATAGTCAGAACTCCCTATTTTTTATAAAATTTCATGATTTTCTCCTAACCATTCAAAGGAAGAAAAACATAAGGGAAGAGAATTTTTATCTATAAGCATGCTTCTTTCTTTACATTCAATGCCATGCTGGGATGTTTTGTGATTTGAATTGCTACAAACATTTTGTTTCAATAGTTCGAATGAGGAAAAATGCAATGGCGAGGTTCTGTTACCTGACTCGAAACCTTATTCATTTTCTCTAGTGTCATCATAGGTATATTTCTCCATCTCGTCGGATTGCTGGACATGATCACTTTCATCTTTTTCTCCGACCAATGATTGTATTTATGAATTTACAAGGTCTTCCTCAAAACAAAGAATAAGGTCATCAAGCATCTGAGAAGAGTGATCCAATGTCTTGTCAATCTACTTTGTTGGTTTGGTGTGACTTTTCATCAACACAAATTCATTTTCCTCAACAATGATCTAAGAATTCTCTTTCAACAATTTGAATGTAGTAAAGCAAAAGGGTAGATAAACTTCCTTAGCTGATATAATACTTTGCTCTTCACTGTACTTCTAAAAATGAAAGTCTTCAACATCATGGTCACCCTCATATTTGGCATACACAAGTAAATCATTATCATAAGCAACATCATCTAATAAGAAAAGACTTGGAACATTGGTTTGTTCTTAGACAAACTGATTTGTACACTCATCCTCTTGATTATCTATAAATGAATACATGAAATAATCATCCCCTTGCTTATCATGGGATGGATCAAAAACCAAATCAACACCTCTTCTTTTAACCATTGGAATATAATTTTTAGTACAATCATAAGCGTTTGAAACTTCAAGAGGACCCATGATATTTTCAATTCTATCAACTGTTTTCTGTTCATATTCACTTTCATGTTCTTGAGCATCCAACTCGTCCTTTTGGATCTGTTTACATGCCTGGATGTTGTGTTGAATATCCTAGTCATCATTAAACATTTGCTGTAAGGACTTAGGTCTTGTTTTTATCAGGAGGAAAGACAAATCTGGATGAAGAGTTGTTGTATAATGGAGCATGGCAACAACTTCAGTGGGTTGAATCTCTTCAGGCAATTTGTAGTAAATACTGGAAAACATTCTATTGAATATAGAGATAGTTTTGTTGCTCTTCCATTCCAAGGCATAGAACTCTGCAAGTTGTAGCTCCAAAGATTTCTTCTTTCCCCAAAACTTAAAAAAAACATTCTTCAATTCCTCCTATGAGCCAATTGTATCTGGTTGCAAATGTCTAAACCAGTCTTTGGTGTCCCCTTTCAAGGATTGAGAGAAGGCCCTCATAAAAACATCGTCATGGTCAATCTCAAACAACTCTATAAAATGATCAAACCCTTGGATGTGTTTTTCAGCTGAGATGTCATTAGGTTCTCCATCAAACACATGCAGGTATTTGTAGTGCTCAGGAGGAAAATCATGAAGGACTTGGGGTAGTTTCAGGGGTATGTATCTATGTTGGGCTCTGGAGGACGTTGGACTAGGAACAGGGGAAGAGACATTGGCCTTAGATTCACGGGGTTTATCGACTTTGTCATGGTCATTACATGGCCCAGTTGTAAAACTCTTATCACAATTAGTGATACAATGGGGGTATGCATTTGCAACTTTAAGAGAAGGATATGCAATTGCAAGATTCTCATGATCATCATTAGAATAAAACAGGTAAAGAAAAATTTGTTTGACATGTTCAGGGAAGAAACAAAGACAACTTATAAAAAATAGTAAAATGATATGGAAGATATCCCATTTTAAGTACCTGTTTTCTTCCATGATTCCTTTTCATGCCCATGTCAAGGGATCTCATTTTCTATTGGAGTCCCCGAATTATATTTGAAGTTCATGTGGAATCGCCAATAATTTTTTGGAAGATGGATTCTACATTGAGAGTGGAGTTGCCATTGATAATTTTGGATTCTTCTACCAGTGGAATCACCTTCAAACTAATTTTCTGATGTGTGGAGTCGCCAGAGAAGGAATACAACCAATATGTGTCTAATTGTCTGATGCTCTCAGAACTTAGAACTCAACCATGTCATTCTTTACCAGGGAAATTTTTTCAATTCATCCCTGGCAACGACGCCAAAATGTTAGCACTCTGTAAATTTTGTCCAGCTGAATAGACAAACGACAGAGCTAACTGTTTCAAACAACTTTAGAGCTGAGGCACTAGCCTGCTCAACTCAGAGAGGGATCTCTCGTGTCACTTGATACTTTGTTGGGAATTGGTGGCTAGATTTGGTTTATGTTGGGGGTTTTTAATAAAATGACTAGAAAAAAGAAGATAACATTTGGGCCATGGGGTCTAAAATAAATAGAACACATTATCAAACCTGAGAACTATTCAGAGGAAAAGGCTAAATCAGGTAGTGATTCTGAGTTTATATCTGAAAATTTTGCATGATATCAGAGGAAAAAGAGACACATAACTACATCAGAGAATTATAGAGATGAATTCTGAATAAGTTAAGAAGAAAGAAACACAGTCTAATTTGCTAAGCCAAGAGCATCAAATAATGAATTCTGGGACTCTAAATCTTTAATTTAGACATAAATAAGTGTAAATGAAAACTATGCTTGCAAGAAATACACACTATGAGGAGAAAACAAGATTCATATCATTACCAGTTAGAATATTTTCATAAACAATCCAAAATCTACCTTTGCATTTATATATTCATTCTAGCCCCAAAATCTTACAAAAATCCTTCCTGCACAGAGGGCAAGCTCCTCTTTCTCCCATTCTTTTCTATATCCTAGAGATAATATATATAGAGGAATTTCTTGTGGAATTCAAAATGTTCAGACTTCTCGTAATTCTAAAATTAGAGATGAGTTACAAGGAGGAATGATTATAATAACCATTATCCTATTTTAAAGGGACCGTTAGGGACAAGTTCATCATATCTAGGCCCCTTTATTCAACTGCCATTTGTCCAAAACATGCTGAGATGTACTTATTCCCGTCTGAGAATTTATTTTAGCTTAGCGATATCCTTATTTAGACTAACAAACTAGGCTGGTTGATTCTCCCCAATGCTTTCATCCATTTTGGCCATGCTTTCTGTCTTCTGTTGTTTTCTCCATTTCTTTTTTATAGCTGGCATGTTGATTATTAGGTCGTTCATGATGGGATTTAGCCTAACTTCTAATCCTGGGTCTATAGCAGGTTCTATGTGGAATTTAGTAGCTAATATACATGCAATTTCCCTTTCCATCTTACCAGTAGATAAACCCGCCATGTTACTTGAATGACTTGTTTGACTGGATATGGATTGATTGGCCTCATCCATGTATTCCAGTATCATGGACACCAAGATGTTCCTTTCATAAGTTAGAGAGTCAATATTACAGCTAAGATGATACCCTTATACTTGAGAATCGACAGTTATAGAGTTCTAATCATGAATTACTGACATAGTCACTTACAGGTACGTTGGTTTACCATGCTTGGACAATCCATTTCAAATGATTAGCTTTCGAGTTTGTTATATGGCAATGTTCACTTGACATCATATAGTTGTGAAGTATAGAACGAGTGAAACAAGGTGATTCCGACCAGCCATCACCGACCCCATGAGTGTTTGATTTGACATATTGAAACATGTGACATCGGGGATTTGGTGAAAGTGGTTTCAGGAAAACCACCTTTTGCCCCGATGTGTCTATGGAGGCGCCGCGTGTCCATTCTAAAACAAACAATGGTTTTCCCCAGTCCGCCCTTACATGATTAAGTCCCGTGCAAGTTCACCGCCCGATATGGCCTTCAGCCATTGATCTGATCCATTTTACAATCGACGGTTTATCGAGTTATGCCTTTTGCGCCTCCGCTATATTTATCCATACGCTGCCAGATATGTCTTGGTCCTCTAAATTATCAATTATCCAAACTATCCTGCTTCCGTGATGATGTAGCTCTTGCTAAATTTCTAAGACTTGAGTCCTTTCTGAAAATTGTTATGGTGATAACACACAGGATATACGTGGTTCACCCCCACCTTGGGGATACATCCACCAACTCTTTGTCTTATTTATTATCTTATCTCATTCTTCTACATGCACAAAGCCACAAAATCCTACTCCGCATAGGATAAGAGATCTACGCGCACTCTGCCATATCCTCCTTCCCCGAGGATATCTAGGCACATAGCCTTACACAACCTTTTGACAGTCACTTGCACTTATCCTTGCAAGTCTCACACAACATGCACAAAAAATTTCTCCCCCCTCTGGTATTACATCTCCTAGAATTCTATTTATACTTTACAAAATAAGCCTAAGCATGGGTAAACCCATGGGATGACATCCCCATACCCTTTACATAAGCACAAAACCCAAAAATCCCTAAAAAGGGGCTGAGATCCCGTGATATCCACTTTGACTTGCGCTCTGCCTTCGACAGCCTATCAAAGTCCCAAAAATAGGTCAAACATGACCAAGGATCCTCAAAACTTGGTCAAGGGCCAACGGTGCAGAAGCTCAACACTTACTTCTAGCTGCACTGGATGATAGAGACAGATGCCATTAAATTGGCCACCTTGCACCTGGATGGCGAGGCCCATGATTGGTGGTACCATGGGTTAGTCACTTTTGGACATGTCGGGGTTACCTCCTACTAGGACTTTACACAAAGACTCATAGAGAGATTTGACAAGAAGGACCCTGATCTTCACTTCAGAGAGATGGCTCAACTCAAACAGATAGGTAGCCCATAGACCTATATATTTGATTTTTAGAGGGTCTCTGTGATGGTGTCAGAAATTTCAGAGGGTTGTTTGGTGATTTTGTTTGTGGAGGGGATAATGGAGCCTCTACGAGGATGGGTCAAGGCCTACAAACCTACCTCTTTATAGGATGCAGTCAACAGAGATCGAGACATGCTGGATGCAGTACCTAAAATCCGGTTTCCGCCCAAACCCACTTTTACCCCGAGGACTAAGGACATTAGACCACCTTAGAGAGATTGGGTCAGAAATCCCAAACTGGATGAAGAGACTAGGAGAGAATTGAGGAAAAATAAATTTTGTTTCACCTGTTAGGAGCCATGGGAATCAGGGCACATATGCACCGGGAAGGATAGAAAGGGAAAGGCCCATTATATTGAGGTATACTATGACAGTGATAATGATGAGGATGAGAAGATGGAATAGGAACATGACCTGAGACATCCAACATTAGGAGAGGAGTCTTCATAGGCTGGGGCTAAGGACCCTGTCATGGCCTCGATGTTAGGATTTATGATATATCATACCTTCAGAGTCAGAGGTGTCCTACAAGGGCACAAGGTGACAATATTGATCGATGGGGGATCATCCCATAGCTTCATTGATGGTAACATGGTTGAGAGGAGAGGAATTCCAACAGAGGAATTCGATGGGTTCACAGTCGTCATACCAGGAGGCCACCAAATGAGTTACACCAAGTGGATTCCCAAGCTCACAATAACCATGGGAAACTACTCAATGACATATGATTTCTTTGTGGTGGGCATACTAGAAAAAAATGTAGTGTTGGGTGTTAAATGGATTTGCTCTATTGTGAGATACACTACTGATCATAGGACCATGGAGATGGAGTTCACAAGGTCGGATGAAAGAAAGTGGTCCTACGAGCCATGCACCAGTACCCACCGAAGATTGTGTCATCACACAACATGGAGGCAGGTATGAGGCATGGTGATATAGAGTGGGCTGTAGAGTGTTTTATTTCTGATAGAGAGCCACCTGATCGTCCGCAACAACTTCCAAAGGACTTACATGTATTACTCTACAAGCATCATAAAGTATTTAGTGACATTCTTCCTGTCATTCCACCTGATAGAGGTTTTGAGCATATCATAGAGCTAGAGGAAGGGGTCCAAGAAGTTATCACAAACCCCTATCAACACCCTAAATTTTACAAGGACGATATTGAAAAAACCATTAAAGAATTGCTGAAATTGGGCCACATACGCCCTAGTTCCAGCCCATTTTCCTCTTCCATTGTCTTAGTCAAGAATAAGGACGATACTCTATGGATGTGTATTGACTACAAGGACCTAAACAATAATACAATCAAGAATCGTTACCCCATACCCAGGATCAATGAATTAATCGATGGGCTCAGGGGAGCCAATTTTTTCTTGAAGATTGATCTTCGATCAGGGTATCACCAGATCAAGGTACAATAGCAGGATGTACCTAAGATAGCCTTTAAATGCCACTATGGGCATTATGATTTTCTGGTCATGCCTTATGGGATAACTAATGCCCCTGCCACTTTCCAGTCATGCATGAATCATGTGTTCAATAAGAATATGAGAAAGTTCTTATTGGTCTTCTTTGATGACATCCTTATATACAGCAAAACATGGGAGGACCATCTGCGACATCTAGATGAAGTACTTGGTATTATAGAGAATCAACAGTTGTATGCAAAGGAATCCAAGTGAGAATTTGGTATGACAAAGATTCTTTACTTGGGGCATGTGATTGGGATGAACGGGGTACAGGTGCACCAAGAAAAGATTAGGGTGATCATTGAGTGGCCAACTCCTAGGAATGTGATAGAACTGAATATCTTCCTTGATCTTTTCACTTACTGCATGAAATTTGTTAAGTGATTCTCACAGTTGACAATGACACTGACCGATCTCACCAAAAAGAGGGATTTCTCTTGGATAGAGCAGGCCCATGATACATTCGAGAAAATGAAGAAGGTGATGAGCTCATGCCCTATTTTATCACTCCCTGATTTCACTCAGGCCTTTGTCTTGGAGTGTGATGATTTGGGAATTGGTATAGGATCTGTATTGATGAAAAATGGTCACCCCATAGAGTTTGAGAGTCGCAAACTCCGAGAGTATGAGAAAAATTACTCCATATATGACAAAGAGATGTTGTCCATAACACATGCTTTGACCAAATTCTGACAGTACTTGGTGGGGAACATGTTCAAGGTAAAGACCGATCATAATAGCTTGAGGTTCCTCATGGAGCAAAAGGAGTTGAGTGAGCGGCAACAAAAATGGATCAGTAAAATACAAGCCTACGATTTCAAAATTGAGTATGTGAAAAGAAAAAATAATGTGGTTGCTGACGCCCTATTGAGGATACCCACTCTCTCTCTCATGGAGATTTTAGTGGAATGGAAGGCACTTCTATTGGTAGAATACTCCAAAAACAAGTTTTCTTGTGAGATACTTTATGGTTAGGTCTCTGATGATAGGTATAGGTTTATTAATGACATCATATATTATAAGGAACAGATCTATTTAGTACCAGAATCCTAGTTGAAAGACAAAATTTTGCATGCAACACATACTTCTACTTTGGCAGGTCATCCAGGATACGTGAAGACTTATAGACAAATTCAGGAGAGGTTCGCTTGGAAGGGTATCAATACTGATGTATTGAAGTTTGTACAGGAGTGCCACATCCATCAGAAAAACAAGGTGGAACATACCCACCCAATGGGATTTCTCCAACCGCTTCCCATTCCTGAACAAAAATGGAAAAGCATTTCGATGGATTTTATCACAAGGTTGCCTCTGGTCCAGGGGAAAGATTGTATCTATGTGGTGGTTGACAGGCTTATTAAATTCTCCCATTTCTTCTCCATATTGTCCAAATACTCTGCAACACAAGTAGAAAAGTTGTTCTTTAGAGAGGTATTTCAGCTACATGGACTGCCCAAGACAATTATCAGTGATCAAGACAACAGATTCATGGGGGGATTCTGGCAGGAGATATTTATACTCGTAGGGACATAATTAATTCCTAGTACTAGTTATCACCCACAGACTGACGAGAAAACATAAATTGTGAACAAATGGCTCGAGGGGTATTTGAGAAATTATGTATCGGGACAACAGAAGGCATGGATCAAATGGCTGCACTTTGGTGAACATTGCTATAACACCACTTATCACATGTCGATCAGGATGACACCTTTCAAAGCTTTTTATGGTTATGACACCACCACCTTTTTGGATTGAGCATTTGGGGACAACCAGGCACCCAAAGCCAAATATTGGATTCAGGAGAGCCAGGACATCTTGCGAACTCTTAAAGATAACCTGCAAATGGCACATAATCAACAGAAGATGTACATTGACAAGCATAGAGTAGAGCACAGTTTCGAGGTGGGAGACTTGTTATATCTCTGCTTGCAGCCATACATGCAATCATCCTTGAAAATGAAGGGGTAAATAAATTTAAGCCAAACTTCTATGGTCCCTATAGGATTTTGACGCAATTCGGGGAAGTAGCTTATAAGCTAGAGCTTCCAAAGGGATGTAAGATATACAATGTCTTTCATGTTTCATGACTCAAGAAGGTAGTGTGACAACATGTTGTCATTTCTATAGAGATTCCACCATTGGATGAGGAGGGGAAGTTGATTCTAATTCCGGAGGAGGTGTTGGAGACTAGAGAGCGGAAATTAAGGAACATGAGCATCAAAGAGTACCTGATCAAATGGAAAAATCTACCTATCGAGGTTGTTACTTGGGAAGGAGAGAAAATATTGCAACACCCTGGATCAAAATTTCTTGAGGACAAACAATCTTAGGCGGGGAGGAATGTAATGTCCTCGTTGGCCTTGGAAGCATAAGGAATGGTTCCACTAGCCTAAAATGGTTCCCGTAGGCCAAGTCGGAAAAGTTACCTAGGGAACTCAACTTTTTCCTAGAATGAATTGATAAAGTGAAAAGGAGAAAAAGGGAGACATGGGTCTTAGGCAAAACAAAGTCACTTAAAAATTATAAAGTGTGAAAGAATAATGTGATTTTAAAAGAAAATTAAAAGGTAAAGTGAGCGAGAATTAATTCAATGAAGAAATAAAAGAGTGGAAAAGAGGAGGCACCCCTTATTCTTTCATTTTTCTCATTTGAGAAAATATTTTGGAGAGATTTGGAGAAGAGAGACTAGGATTTTATTGGAAACCCTTCTTGCATACTGGTTTCAGTGTTGCAACAATACACCCTAGCTAGTATTACAGAGGAAATCACTCAGATTTCCTCATTGCACTTCATGGTCATCAAAGATCTTTCTCATCTCACAGTTAGGATTCGATTTGGAGTAGAATTTCGGAGTGAAGGTTGGTCTTTCATATTTGGGAGAAATTATTGAAGGAACCATCCACATTCTTCTTTTTGGGAGCATCTCTTAACAATGGGGCGATTTCCTTGAAGATTGAACTGAAACACAAGGCTCGAATGACTTGAAGAAGGCCGAGTTTCCCTCAAGAAAAGTTGTGGGTTCTTGATACACTATACTTGTTGTGAGTTGGGTGAATATCCATGGGAGAGACAACGCCATTCTCCCTTGTGGGTTGAGTTTTCTTACCTTAGAAAGTCAGGTTCCTTTGTTGGGTTGAAATTCATGGTTCTGGGGGGTCGATATTATTTCCACTGGAATGATATTACATTGCTGGATGAAATGATAATGTGGGGGAAGTCGACTTGTCTGTAGCAACTGATTTATTACCATCTGGGCAAGGTTATTTCTGCGCTGATTTTCCAGTGAATCAATTGTTGTTTATCACTGGGTGTGTTGCTGTTGTTTGGAGACACATTTTGCTGAAATTTATTCTACAAGAATATATATCAGCATTGTTGTGATTGTTATTCATTTGGGAAAGATTCCCCCTCACATATCTAGGTCTATATAAAGTGTGGGGAGGTGCTGCAAGTACCCCACAATTTATAATTTATAGATCCTCATATATTTGCGTGGATAGTCACCTCCAGGCCATACATTGACTACTGTGTTATCATTTAATGGAAATACTTATATATGATCAATCCCTCTTGCTACAGTTCTATTATGGCGTGTTGTGGTATTTGAATCAATGTTATGATCAAGAAATCAATTGCTATCTTTTCCAAGTCTCTTTCCTTATTTGTTATTTGGGGAAGTTTATATTTGCCAAGAGTATCTCAAATTGCATATACAATAGTTGAAGGGTAAACTGTTTGACAAAATAACTTAGAGACAAAACTTAAACAAACTTGGAAATTTTGGTTCAAATTTCGTGAAATTCCGAGAAGGGAATTTTACATGTACCTAGATTACATCCTCATCTTCAACAATACTTGGGAGGAACACTTGCAACATATTTAGCAGGTGTTTCATACCTCACGACAACACAAGTTCTATGCCAACTTGGAAAAATGCTCCTTCGGGATGGACATGGTCCCAGTACCTAGGCTACATCGTTGATCAACATGGTGTGCATGTGGATCTAGCCAAGATCTAGGTCATCAGTGACTGGCCAACCCCAACCACACTCAATGAAATTTGAAGCTTTTTGGGCCTTGACAATTTCTACCACAGGTTCGTGTTGGGATTCTCCCATATTGCATGGGCCCTCAGCCAAGTAACCAGGGGTGGTGGTAAGGAAAAATTTAGGCTGGGCCTGTCCCAACAATAAGCATTCGATGATTTGAAGCATCGCTTGTGCTAGACCCTAGTACTTTCATTACCAGACCTACAACAACCCTTTGAGATCGAGACATATGCTTCAGACTATGTTGTGAGCACAGTTCTCACTCAGCACAACCACCCTGTGGCCTATCATAGTGAGAAACTATCATATGTTGTCAGTAAGTACCCTACTAATGACAAAGAAATTTACTCCATTGTGCAAGCCTACCACTAGTGGAGACATTACATTCATGAGAAGGAGACATTCATCCACACTGATCATAAGCCACTGCAGTTCATGCAAACACAAGGAAAATTGCAAAATGACTGCCATTAGAAGTGGTCCATATAATTGCAACAATTCCACCTCAACATAAAGTATAAAATAGGAAGTACTAACTGATTCATTGATTGCCTCAACCAACCTCTAGTCATGATACTGACCATGGTGCTAGAATCTTGCAGCCATGAGACCTTCGGATGGGCCCAACTCTATGAGACAGACCCAGACTTCATCACCACCTACCAAATGTTGGGTGAAAACTTAGTTGTTGTTAATTTCCATCTTCGGGAGGGGTTGTTGTGCCATTTGGGCGATATCTTCATTCCATCAAGTGATAAAGAAAATATTATTTGGGAATCCCACTACAGTTGGGTGGTATGACATTTTGGCTTCGAAAAGGCAGTGGAACTGCTACAGAAATATTTCTACTGGCCGAAACTTGAATAGAATTTTAGCGAGTATATCAGGTCCTGCACTGCATGTACTATTGCCAAACTGACCACTAAGAAACACTTCCTATACACCCCTCTTCCTACTCCTAATAGGCCATGGGAATCCATCTTAATGGACTACATGTCGGGCCTTCCATCCACCAAGAGGGGAAATGACTGTGTGTTTGCGGTTGTTGATCATTTTTCTAAGATAATGACTCTGACCGCATGCAAGAAGAGCATCACAACAGAAGCCACTTCCAAGATCTTCTTTTAATGAGTCTGGGTACATTTTGGAATCCCACAAACCATTGTCCTAGATTAGTACAGACAGTTTCTCAACAAATTTTGGTCGAGCCTCTGGTCACTGTTGGACACCAAGCTCACCAAATCCACTTCCTTCCACCCCGAGACAGATGGCCAAACTGAGGTCATGAATCGAATGATCATGCATATCCTAGGCATGTACAATTCCAAGCACACCCACACATGGGATGATAGTCTTTCCTATGTTCAACATAGCTACAATTGATACCTACATAGCTCAACCGACCACATCCCCTTTCAAGTGGGATTGGGATTCTAACCATTGGGTCCCATGGATATTTCACTACCCCTTGCATCCACCCTGATCGACTCGTCACCTGCTCAACCCAAAGCTAACAAAGCCACCTGATTCATTGAGTGGATCCAACACATCCACCAACAGGTTCAGGATACTTTACAGAAGTCCAATGCCAAGTACAAGCAATGCCATGATCAACACCGGGTGCCACATAAGTTTCAGGAGGGAGACAAAGTTTGGTTGCACTTGTAGAAAGGACATCTTAAAGGGCCCCATAAAAAGATTCTCCCACTCCATTATGGACCTTACACTATCACCAAGGTTGTGGGTGATAATTCTTTTGATCTCAACATTCCTCCTTTCCTTGGCTTGCACCTAGCGTTCAACGTGGATCCCCTTTAGCCTTATTTCCAAGGTCCATTATTGGACACCTCAAAGATAGAAGAACTGTTGACACCAATAGAGCTCAACCCTTATTGCATACAAAAGGATTCCAGTGATTATTTTATGGAAACACGGGCCAAGGGAACTCACCAACAAAGGATCTATCTTTATAAAGTTTTCAAAGTAGGGCAATTCCTACACTAAGGCAAGTGACTCACCCGGGGCCAAATTCAGCAGAAATTTCCTCATCTGATGGGGGAACTCAAGGAAATGGGGACCATTGATTCCTAAGTGGGGAGGATTGATCTAGATGGATTTTAGTAGCCTCCCACCTATTCCAACTGGCTCATTTTGGCAGTTTTCTAGTTTGGCAGTTTTTTCCTAGTTTTTGGGTCTCTGACTTTCGGGGTCATTTTGAGGCCCTAAACAAATTTTTTAGGGCTCTCCATAATAAAATTATAGATAGAGTCAAATTATGATAGAAACATGAGTAGTCCTTGGATACAAATTTCCAACGGTCTATCGCGGCCCTAAAAAGGAGATCGTATGCAAAAGTTACGAACCCGGGAAGTTGATGTACTAACTTACCCCAACGGGGCCCACCTGAATTTTGGCGCTTCATCTCCTAGGGTTAGGTTTTTGTATTTATAGGGTTTTAGCATTCATGTTTACTGTAAAAAGGCTTGGATATTGTTGGCCCTTAACCAAGTTTTGAGGAACACTTGGTCATATTTGACAACTTTTGGGACTTCGACAACTTGTCAAAGATGGAGCGCAATGCGAAACATAAATCATGGAAGCTAGACCCCTTTTTGGGTACTTTTTGGGTATTTGGGGATAATGTAATGGGAAAGGGATGTCGGCCCATGGGGTTACCCATGCTTAGGCCCACTTTTGAAATATATAAATAGAAGTCTAGGTGAGATGAGTGGAAGAGACAATATATGTGATTGCTTAGTGCAAGAGTGGATGATATACCTATGTGATGTCGGCTAAGTGCCAATGGTTGAATTTGTGTGATAAAGGCTTTGTGGATTTTTTATAAGACTTGCAGAGATGAGTGCAAGTCCCTATGAGAGACTGTACAAGGCTTTGTGCTATAGTGCAAGGAAGAAGGATCTAGTGAGCTGCGCAGATCTTCTGTCTTGTGTGGAGTAAGGGTTTTGAGGCTCTGTGTTGTAACCTGATTAACTAAAGCTAATACAGAAGAAGACTTTGTGGACGTAGCCCCAGGGTGGGGGTGAACCATGGTAAATCTTTGTGTTGTGCTCTGTGTCTCGACTTGATGTGTTTGTCTCTTCCTTTTCTAAGTGCTTTGATATGTTAGATAGATCTATTTATGATTTGTGCTTATGAGATATGAATGAATGTTAGATCTGGCAGCTTAGTTCTTGATCTTCCAAATCTAATCAATCTTTTTGTGGCTAAGTGCTGAATTATCTTAGATCTAAGTACATAATGCGATGCTCTGTGCTATCTGCAAAGTATCATAAGGGATGAATTTTGATGAATAATCTATTCTAAGTGATTGCTAAGTGTTATAATCATAGATCTATGTCCCAGCTAAGGTTGCAGACACATGAGTCTTGCAACCACCCCCGCCTCTACCTCAGGTGAGACTTCATCTTCTTCGTAGGTGTTTTCGAAAGGGCCGGTAGTTAGGGTTTTGTTGGTGCACTATTGTAGCATTGAACCCTAGGTTTTCCCTTGTGCCAACAAATGGTTTTGTTGTTAGGACCTGAAACTGTGATTGCTGGGAACTGAGCAGAAGAAGATTTGTGCAAAGATTCATCCTGAAATTGTGAAATCTCTGTGCATGGATCTATGCCCTAATGCGCAATGATCCACTTGACTTGAAAATATCCGTGCTGAATAAGGAAGGATAGATATGAAGGAAAGAAGTCAGATCTGCAAGAAAAGAGGTTGATACTGAATAAAAAAAAGTAAGATTTGTAATCTATGTGCTCTGATAAAGGTAAAAATAGTTAAAAGTTCTTAGATTTGGAAGTTGTGTTCCCTATAGAAGTAAAAGAAGTGAAATTTTTTGTTTCTAAAGTATGGATTTAGGCATGCTTGATAGATTTTATCCTAGGTTGAAAACTAGGGCATTGTTAGATGAAATAATGTTTGATATGAATAGATCTGATAAGTATAATGATAGATATGTTATACCTATGCATAGAAAGAATTTTTGGAATAACCAATGGATGCAAGATCCTAGAAAGAAATTTTTGCAGGCTAGCCATTATGATCCTAGCTCATAGTATAAGAAAAGTTGGGGATCATTGAAGAGAAAGAGAGGATTAATTCTTTGTTACAGTTGTAGAAGACCAGGACATCTTGCTAAGGAATGCCCTGGGAGAAACCCTAGTTGCCTCTGTTGTAAGGTTATGGACCATGAAGTACTGGATTTTTCTACAATGATTGCTAGACTTGAAAAGCTAAATATGGAGCAAGCAAACTCTAAAGGAGATCAAGAGACTAAGATTATAGAAGAACCCTAGAAAGAATCAGAGATTATGTTACTGAAAATGAAAGAAACCCTGGATGAACATAGAGATCCCAGTTTGTCAGAGATCTTCAAAGAAAAGGAGAAAATCAAAGTAAGAATAGGAGACTTCGACATTAAATATGCTCTGGATGAGGGAACACAGATGCAAATTATGATAAAAAGTACTTGGGAAACCTTAGGAAGGCTTGCTATGGTTCTGTCACTAGGAAAAATAGGGCTGTTTAAAGGAAAAATGGTTACCCTATGTGGTAGGATTTCCCAGATAGCTATGATTTCCCATGGAGCTTCGACAGAGGAAGAATTCAAAGTTATTAAATTTATTGAGGACCATGCCTCATTTCCAGCTTTGTTAGGCAAGATCTGGATTGAAAAAGATTAGATCCAGAGAAAACAAGAAAAGGAAGCCCTAGAACAGAAGAAGCTAGAACTCATGGAATTTATGACTAGAAGGATCGCCTACCTGATGGAAGAACAAGAGAACAGATCTAAGCTATTTGACACCAAGGAATTGGATGTCGAAGTTATAAGATCATTAGAGGAACCAAAGAATACTGAAATACATAATCCATATGATGAAGGAGTATTACCCTTGTATCTGAAGAAAGAATCTCAGCATCGCGAAATGACTATGTCAAGAGAAGATAAGAATCAAAATGGAAAAAGGATGACCAAGAAGAATCTCACTGGGAAGAAGTCTAGGAAGCTAAGTAAGAAAAGAGCCAAGATCGAAAAGCTACAGAAGATTCCAGAGGAAACTTCGCAAAAGGAAAAATCATAGGAATTGAGCTTCGCTGAGATATCAAAACAACGACATATGACACTTCGTTGTGGCAAAGAAATATAGCCGTTGGACCGATATACCCATTTGACTTCCACCCTGAATGGATATAAAAGAATTAAAGGATCACCACCAGACTGTTGGACCACACCATAATGGATGGATCAACGTCCATGGAAGCTTCATACTCATTGCAAGCAGACCATTGATGAATTTTCTATTTATCTCGTCGCGCCGTGCCCGAAGAACACTTTTTCCAACTGAAGAATCGAAGCCCGCAGAACTAGTGATTGTCTACAATGATCATTGGAAATAGATTGTTCATCCTAGTGCATTATTTTGATATCATCATGACCCTGATTATATTTCTCAAGTACGTATGTCCGACGAGCTCACCGCACTTGAGGAATCCATCACAAAAATCCTTCTCGATTTAATGACTGAGAGAGCCATGTAGGAAAGAATAATGTCCACCAGAGTCTAAGCATCATCGATGAGCAAAGTGAAAGCCTCCTCATCTACTGCTCAAGTAGGAACATCTCAAGCCGACGCAGAAAGAAGAACCAATCATAAGGATGACATAGACAATGTGACGTTAGTGCAATCCATCCTACCATCTTACATACCCCCTCTGAACGGTGAGATTAATAGGGACAATGTCCCTAGATAGTTTGAATACACCCTAGTCACTGCATATCTACCGAAAAGAGTACGCACCTACCGCGCAGATCAAGGCAAGGTTACAGCGTTGAAGTTTTGCGACTTCAACCTGGGGGGACCATAAAGTTTACAGCATGCTCGCCCTGTATAAGTACTTGATGAGAAATAAGGGAAAGAATTCAAATCTCATCCCTTAGAAATGGACGATGAATCTCACGTAGTCTGCTTTGCTCAATGTTATGAAAATACCACACTTCGGTAGACACCAGGAGGTGAATGCTTGTGTAAAATTACTACTAACAAGCTACCACGGAGGATACCTGTGGTTAGATCATTGCATAATCGTTGATCCAGCACTGATCAATAGGATCGTCGAGTTTAGCATGTAGGGCCCTGATCCCCATGAGTACTATCTTGGAAAGACCGTAGACCGTGCTCTTGCGCAGAAGATCAAAGAAACATATGGCAATGTTGAGAAAGCAAGAGAGGCTATAAGATAGCTTCTATTGAAAGTGGTGTAGTGCGCCTTGCATGCCATCTAATCCCAGGGAAGCTGGTACGCAAGAATATAACAACACAAGTATCTGTCTTTGTAGTTTACCTCGCAAGAAAGTGCGCAGAGGGACTATAGATGAACTGGGTGAAGTACCTGGTGAATCAACTGGAGATTGACTACAGAGAAGCCTAGGATCAGGGGCATGAATTCCATTTCAGCTGGCTCCTGATACTGATTACTTTTGTTGCATGGGAGATACCAGAAGGCGTAACCTTCCTGGACCTTGACCCCTTTGAGCCACTAGCCATGAAGTTCAGTACATTATGGTAATCGAACGACATGAGAAAGCAATGGAACTTGAATGTTGTTTTCCATGCATACTATAACCAATTGAAAGCAACCATGAGGAATGAAACTTGCATTACCCTGAACACTTTACATTGATTCTAACCTCTGATAAAGTTCAGCGCAGAATGCCACTTTATATACCTAACCCCACATGCTGATGAGAACTAGGAACAACTTCAATCTTATTATAAGTTGATAGAAGAATACCTGGAAGAGATCACCAAGGAATGGTCGGTGGACCTCCTTGTTTCAGCAAACCCCGCAGAATGTCCAACATTGACGACCCCAGAACTGCGTAGGATACACCCAGGCCCAGTAAGAGAAGGAAAGCAAAGACGAAGAAGAAGACTGAAGAAGTCTAGGATGTTGGCAACCTATCTGTAAGGACGAATTCCATTACACCAGATGAAGAAGGTGATGACAAAGAAGGTACAAAAACTGAACAATAGAAATTCGAAGTACCACCGCCAAGGGATGAAGAAGACTCATTGAAGAAAATGAAGGTCTCACCTTTGAGTACCACCGCCAAGGGATGAAGAAGACTCATCGAAGAAAAGGAAGGTCTCACCTTTGAAATATTCCTCCAGAAAGAAACCAAGAACCCATGTAACCAAGATGTGAACTGCCCTTACATTGGATGACTTTGATTTCATTTTTCCAGTGGTCAATGATGATTCAAAGGAAATCATAGAGAAGTAGGAGGTGAAGCAGGAACAAATGTATATCCAAATTGAGAGCAATCACTCCAGTATAACCGAGCAATCTCTACTGCACCTCTGCCAAAAGGAACAATAGAAGTGGGAGATGAATTAGTTCAGGTCTGCAAGATTGTTGATACAGTCGAAGTATGACTTTGACATGCTCAGGAAGAAAAAGAGTAGACCACCTAGGCCCTAAAGAAAGCACAGGAGGAAATTATTGAACAATTCCAAGCCGCGCAACAAGAGAAGAATGCTCTCCAAGAAAAATTTGAAGAAGATAGAGCGAAGATCCAAAAAGAAAAAGAGCACATATAGGAATTGAAGAAGCAGTCAATAGAGAATTTCTCTCTGTGAACGACTTAGAGAAGAAGTTCGAAGAACCCATAGAGCACCAAGTGATGAAGCTAGCTGAATTTATTCAAGAACTTCAACAAAGGGTCGTGGAATTAGAGCTTCAGACGATACCATAGACTCCACAAGAAGTGTGCGACCAACAAGAATTAAATTCTCAGAACGTAGTCGAGAGGATTTAAACACTTGCTACAGAATGTAAAAAACTAAGTAGCAGAAGTGCATAGATATATGAACAACTATATGAAGACCCAGAGTTGAAGAAACTGGAGTCCCATCTCCAGGAAGCAAAGCAACATGCAGTTACAGTACAGGAAAAAATCAAGCTCCTATCACCTATCGAGAGGATGAAGAGATCCCAGGAACAATGCACTTCCCAACAAATCCTTCTTACCATGCACAACAGAGTGATGGAAGTCACCCAGAAAATCTAGCTGAGCCAGGAGGTGGCCTACCTACTGTTTGAATAAATTGAAGGTGAAGGAACACTACTAGACCAAGTAGTTGTTACAGTCAAGCAACAACTGGAAGGACCTATCAGTGAAGCAGTGGTTCAGGAATTCGCTGAGAAAGAAGCAGTAGCACAAAGACAAGTCAAAGTAGCTCAAACCAAGCTCAAGACTTTTGAGGCAAACTTACCCAGACCTGAGTGACTCGGGATGAGTCACAGGTGAGTGTTGGGGGCATGTTGACCCTTGAACAAGTTTTGAAGAACACTTGGTCATATTTGACCATTTTTGGGACTTTGACAACTTGTCAAAGATGGAGCGCAATGCGAAGCGGAAATCGTGGAAGCTAGACCCCCTTTTGGGTCCTTTTTGGGTCTTTTGGGATAATGTAATGGGAAAGGTATGTTGGTCCATGAGTTTACCCATGCTTAGGCCCACTTTTGTAATATATAAATAGAAGTATAGGAGAGATGAGTGGAGGAGACAATCTATGTGATTGCTTAGTGCAAGAGTGGATGATATATCTATGTGATGTAGGCTAAGTGCCAAGGGTTGAATCTGTGTGATCAAGGCTTTTTGAATTTTGTGTAAGACTTGTAGAGCTGGGTGCAAGTCCCTGTGAGAGACTGTAGAAGGATTTGTGATGTAGTGCAAGGAAGAAGGATCTAGTGAGCTGTGCAGATCTTTTGTCTTGTGTGGAGCAAGGGTTTTGAGGCTCTGTGTTGTAACTTGATTAACTGAAGCTAATGCAGAAGAATACTTTGTGGACGTAGCCCCAGGGTGGGGGTGAACCATGGTAAATCTGTGTGTTGTGCTTTGTGTCTCGACCTGATGTGTTTGTCTCTTCCTTTTCTAAGTGCTTTGATATGTTAGATATATCTATTTATGATTTGTGATTCTGAAATATGAATGAATGTTAGATCTGGTATGTAAGATTCTTAGTGCTTGATCTTTCGAATCTAATCAATCTTGTTGTGGCTAAGTGTTGAATTATCTTAGATCTAAGTACATACTGCGATGCTCTGTGTTATTTGCAAAGTATCATAAGAGATGAATACTGATGAATAATCTATGCTAGGTGACTGCTAAGTGTTATAATCACATATCTGTGTTCCAGCTAAGGTTGCAGACACCTGAGTCTTGCAACCACCCCTGCCTATACCTCGGGTGAGACTTCATCTGCTTCGTAGGTGTTTCCGAAAGGGCCAATAATTAGCGTTTTGTTGGTGTGTTATTGTAGTGTTGAACCCTGGGTCTGCCTTTGTGCCAACAGAGAGCCTCATTGTAACCATATTCTTGCGAATGAGCACAACCATCACATATCTTCTTAGAGATAATCCACCACCATTCCCACAAGCTTGTGCATTTTACAGTTTCAACATATTTTCTTATTGAATAGAAACCAATTTTACTGTATCTCTCTTATTGTTCCTCATGCTTTTGTGTTAAACATAATAATAATTTGTATTCATTTTGTTCTACTCATAAATATGGATCATTGCAAGTCAAGGAAGACATCAAGAAGGAAGTGCATATTTTAGCCTTATACAATATTTTACTGCAAACATATTTTCAATAAAAGAACAGAAAAGATACAACGAAAAATACACACATTACACAGATATTTTTCCCCTGGAAACCCAAAATGGAAAAACCAACATATTCTATATTCATTCATAGTGATATATTGTTTACAATACAATATACATATAGGAGCCAACGACATCCAAAACCCTAACCCAATGACTTGGATTATTCAACAACCCTAATTCCTTAACCCGAAATAGAAAACCATCGGCAAAAACCATGTGCCAAAAATTGCCCAACAATGGACATGAAAATCGAGGAGACACAAAAAATGAGGAAAAATGTGACACGTTTCCCAAGGAAAAAATTTTGCAACTTCCTAAGGGGGGCCTAGTGCCCCCCCCCCTCAAACCCCCCTGTGCACTCGACGCAATATAGAAGACACTAAGGATAGTTGTGCAAAGAATATAACATATACCCAACATTCTCCCACTTGTTGTTTTCTTTTCATACAAGGGGTTACAGGGTTACATAGTCAACAATCTAGGGCAACAATTCCCATGGATCCTCTACACCAAGAGAACTTCTCAATGCTCACAGATTTTTTTAATGAATATGCAACATTCTTCAAAGTGTCCACCTTCATCAGCACCATTTTATTTTCTTCAACCATGTCTCACACAAAGTGATATTGAATATCAATATGCTTCGTCTTTGAATGATAAGTCGTATTATTCGCCGAAAAAATTTCACTCTGACTATCACAATCTATCCTTATAGCTTGTTGTACCAACCCAATACCTGAACACAATCTTTGTAACCATACTTATTCCTTTCTTGCATGAGTGGCTGCCATGTATTCAACTTCTGTAGTTGAAAGTACAACTACACCTTGTCTTTTTCTCATCCAACTGATTTCTCCTCCAGACAGGTTAAACAAATACCCACTTGTAGATCTCCTACGATCCAGATCTCTAACCTAGATTGCATCCACAAAGCCATGTTGTTTTCCCTTGACCAAGTTTTGGGATATCCTTGGTCAATTTTGACCTATTTTGGGACTTCGACAGCATGTCGAAGGAGGAGCGCAAGTCAAAGCAGAGATCGTGGGATCTCAGTCCCTTTTTGAGATTTGGGATTATGTAATGGATATGGGATGTCGGCCCATGGGTTTACCCATGTTTAGGCCTAGTTTGTATGTACAAATAGATGCTAAAGCATTGTAGTGGGTATGAATGGATGAGTGCTAGATCTATTTGATTGAAGGATTGTAGATTCTTTGTGCATATTGTGTGAGACTTGCAGAGCTATGTGCAAGTAATTGTGAGAAGGCTTGGTGATTTACCCTAACTCGAAGAAGGAGGATCTGGCGGAGTGTGCGTAGATCTCCTATCTTCCACGGAGTAGGATTTTGATGCTATGTGCCTATAAGAAGCTTGATAGAGATAATAAATAAGAAGAGTTGGTGGACATAGCCCCAGGGTGGGGGTGAACCATGTGCATGTTGCATTGCTATGCTTTGTGCCATGTGTTGATGTGTTTATGTCTTTACTTGCTAAGTGATTTGATATAGACTGTTGTCCCTTGACCAAGTTTTTTGAGATTCTTGGTCATGTTGACCTATTTTGGGGCTTCGACAACCTGTCAAAGATGGAGCGCAAAACAAAGCAGAGATCGTGGGATCTCAACCCCTTTTTGGGTCCTTCTTGGGATTTGGGAATATGTAATGGGTATGGAATGTAGTCCCATGGGTTTACGCATGTTTTGGCCTATTTTGTAAACTATAAATAAATTCCTAGGAAATGTAAGAAGTGTATCTATGTGATGAGGTGTTGATAAGCTAAGTGTTAAGTGAAAGTATGGTTTCTAGATGCTTTGTGCATACTATGAGAGGCTTGCAGAGCTAAGTGCAAGTGGTTGCAATAGACCATGAAGGGCTTTGTGATGTAACACAAGGAAGAAGGATCTAGCGAGCCGCGAAGATCTTCTGTCCTATGTGGAGTAGGGTTTTGTGGCTCTATACGTGTAGATGACTGATTGAAGATAATAAAGAAGAAGAGTTGGTGGACGTAGCCCTAGGGTGGGGGTGAACCATGTAAATACTGTGTTATTATGATCTGTGTGATGTTTTGATGTATTTATATGTTATTTGCTAAGTGCTTGATATAGATACATAAATAGATCTATTTATGCTTTGTGCTTATGACAAATCTGGATGTTAGATTTGATATAAGTGAATGTGCTTAGTGCTTGAATCTGCTAGATCTGATCCATTTATATATGCTCAGTGCTTAAATACATTAGATCTGGGTGAATTTTGCGATGCTCTGTTTTCCCTGTGGAGTAGATATTGGTTAAACAATGATGAACTAATGGTGCTAAGTGCTCTATTAAGTATTATAATCACATATCTGTGTCCCAGCTAAGGTTGTAGACACCTGATTCCTGCAACCACCCCTACCTCTATCTCGAGTGAGATTTCATTTGCTTCACAGGTGTTGCTGAAAGGGTCGGTAGTAAGGGTTTTGTTGGTGCATTGTTGTAGCGTTGAACCCTGGGTCTGCCCCTGTGCCAACAAATGGTTCCATTGCCAGGACCTGAAACTGTGATTGCTAGGAACTAAGAAAGAAGAAGATTTGTGCAAAGATCCGACTTGACATTGTGAAATCTCTGTGTGTAGATCTGTTTCTCTAGTGCACAGTAATCTACTTAGTTTGACAAGCTCTGTGCTAAGGAAAAGAAGTTCAATTTGAAGAAAAGAGGTAATATCTAAAAGCTTTGTCCTCTGAGAAAGGAAAAAGTGATAATTTTTGAGGCAATATTTGAAAGATCCATGCTCTGATAAAGGTAAGAATATTGAAAAAGTTCTAGATATGAAAAGTAAGATAAGTGGAAATTTTTGTTTCAACATTATGGATCTAGGTATGTTTGATACATTCTATCCTAGCTTGAAAACTAGGGAATTAATATATGAAAGAAGATTTGATATGAGTAGATCTGATAAGAATAGTGAAAAATATGTTATACCTATGCATAGAAAGAATGTTAGGACTAATAAGTGTATGCAGGACCCTAGAAATAAATGTTTGCAGGTTAGCTACCATGATTCTAGTGCATAGTACAGGAAAGGTTGGGGATCATGTAAAAGAAAGAGAGGATTAACCCTATGTTACAGTTGCAGAAAACTGGGACATCTTGCTAAGGAATTCCCTCGGAGAAGACCTATTTGTCTTTGTTGTAAAGCTATGAACCATGAAGTATTGGATTTCCCTAGAATGATTGCTAAGCTTGAAGAAATGAACATGAGACAAGAAAACCCTAAGGAAGATCCAACAACTAAGATTATGGCTGAATGCCAGAAAGAATAAGAAAAAGTATTACTACATATGAAAGAAACCTTGAATGACCACTGACATGTTAGAATATCAGAGGTATTCAAAGAAAAGGAATGCCTTGAAGCAAGAATAAGAGACTTTGACATTGACTGTGTTCTAAATGAGGAAACACAAGTGAATATCATGAAAGAGAGAACTTGGGAAGCTATAGGAAGGCCTTCTATGATTCCTTCATTAGGAGGAATAGGACTATTCAAAGGAAAGCTGATAAACTTATGTGGAAAGCTCACCCGGATAACTTTGACTGTCAATAGAGCTTTGACACAAGAAGATTTTGAAATCATTAAATTTATTGAGGACAACACACAATTTACCATGTTACTAGGAAAACCTTGGATTGAAAGAGATCAGGCTAGAAGAAAAGAAGAAGAGGAAGTTTTAGAACAATAGAAGAAAGAGTTAAAATAATTCATAACTAGAAGGATCACACACTTGATTAAAGAACAGAAGAACATATCGAAGATATTTAGCACTAGAGACCTGGATGTCGAAGTTGCAAGAACACTAGAAGACCCACATAAGATTGAAGTATCTATTCCAGATAAGGAAGAAGGATCACCCTTGAATCTTAGGAAAGAATCTCAACATCGCGAAGTAACTATGCCAAAAGAAGATAAAAATCAGAATGGAAAAAGGCATATCAAGATGAAGCTCACTCGGAAGAAGGATAGAAAGATAAGTAAGAAGAGGGATAAGATAGAAAAGCTACAGAAAGATCCAGAATAAACCTCACAGAAGGAAAACTTGCAAAATTGGAGCTTCGTCGGGATATCAAAACAATGTCACAAGGCACTTCACCATGGTGAAGCAATATAGCCGTTGGGGACATTATAACCGTTCGGCCGATGCTCCGAACGGATAGAGATAAATTTATGGACGGACAAATCACCATCCGACCATTGGACCATGCCATAACGACTAGAACAAAGTTAATTAATTTTTTGCAACTGACCCGTTAACGAGTTACCTATTTATCCCGTCGTGCCATGCACCAAGAACACTTTTGCCAACTGTGAATTTGAGCTCGCAGACTTGTTGATTTTACACAGTGGTCATTGCATTATTTCCCTCTATCCTATTGCAGAGTCTAGGTTACCCTCCAAACTCGAAAATTTCCAACCCCGAGTGTGTATGCCAGATGAGTTGAGCATTGCCGAGAAAGTTGTTGAAGAAGTTCTGATCGACCTCATGACTGAGAGATTCACGTCGATGTCAATTGGTGTACAAGCGTCATTGACCAGAGGATTGAAAGCCTCTCTGTCGACTACTCACAGAGCCAGACCATCTTGGTTGTCAGATGAAAATTGAACCAAGCACAGGGATGATCTAGCGAATGCCAAATTGATCCTGACTATATTACCCACCTATATTCCACCTCTGAATGACGCAATAAATTGAGAAAACATACCTAAACATTTTGAGTATGCCTTGGTCACTACGTACCTCCCAAAGGGGATACACATAGTTTGAGCAGACTAAGATAACATTGCAGTGTTGAAGTTTAGCAACTTCAACCTCAGAGATCTCAAATTGTATAACATGCTCGCTCCACATAAGTACCTGACTAAAACTAAGGGGAAGAATTCGAAGATAATCCCCCAGTCATGGACCATGAACCTTGCACACTACACCTTGCTAAACGTCATGAATATTCCCCACTTCGGAAGATACCAGGAGGTGAATGCATGTGTCAAGATGTTGTTGTCTTGTTACCATGGCGGCTATTTGTGGCTAAAACGTCGTATAATAGTTGATCCGACATTGGTCAATCAGATCATGGCCTCGAGTATGCAAGGACCTAATCCAGAGGATTTTTACCTCGGAAAAGCCATGGATCGTGCTCTAGCATAGAGGATCAAGGACACTTATGGCGATGTCAAGAAGGGAACGCGAGGCTACAAGGTAGCTTCTATCTAGAGTGGCGCAATGCACCTCACCCATTAGTTGATCGCAGGGAAGTTAGTACGAAAGAACCGACCTGCCCAAGTCATCGGTTTTCGAGTCGACCTTGCAGGGAAGTGCACAAAAGGCCTTCAGATGAACTAGGAAAAGTACCTGGTGAACTAGTTGGAACTCGACAACAGAGAAGCACATGATCAAGGATATGAATTTCATTTCAGCTGGCTCTTGATCCTTATATCTTTTATTTCCTGGGAGATGTTGGAAGGTACGATCTTCTCGGACATCAAAGCTTTTGAACCATTGGCCGCGAAGTTCAGTACACTGTGGTACTCAAGCAACATGAATAAACAGTGGCAGTCAAATGTTATTTTTCATACCTACTATAATTAGATGAAGATAGCCATCCAGTCTGATCCTCGCATGACACCGAACACCCTACATCAGTTCTTCCCTTTGATGAATTTCAGTGTGGATCAACATTTTATTTACATCACAGTGCACGCCGATGAACACAAGAAACAACTTCAATCCTACTACAAGATGATGGAGGAGGACTTGGAGGATATCACTAAGGACTGGTCGATGGATCTCCTTATTCCATCAGAACCTGCAGAGATATCCGACATCGACAACCCAGAAATTGTGCAGGATACACCCGGACCTAGAAGAATAATGAAGATTGAGGAGGTCCAAGAGATAGACAATGCATCCGTGAAGACCGCTTCCATATCACCAGAGAAAGGAGGTGATGGTGAAGAGTTGAATAAGAAAGAAGTTGAATAGAATCAAGGATATGAGGTTGATCCCCTAAATAAGAGGAAAGGTTCACCTCTGAAACCTTCCTCCCAGAAGAAATCAAAAGCCTCCATGACCAAGATGCAGACCATCCTCACCTCCGATGACTTCGACTTCTGCATAGCAGCCCTATAAGATGCTTCACTGGAAATAGCAGAGAAGCAAGAAGAAAAGAAAGGGGGGATGTATGATCGAATTGAGACTAAACTCTGAGGGGTACAACAAACCCTATATTCTAGCCACATAGTCTCCACTTTGTTGGGAGAACCAAAATTGGGAGATGAGTCAGCTCAACTCCACCGCCTAGCTGATACAGTCGAAGCTCACCTTCGACGAGCATAGGAAGAAATAGAGCAAGCCACCTAGGCTTTGACACAAGTACAAGGAGTACTTGTAGAGTAACACAATGTTGCATAACAAGAAAAACTTGCTTTCCAAGCAAATTTTGATGAAGAAAAAGCTCAGCTACAGTAAGAAAAGGAACTGTTGCTCACAGAGAAACTCAAAGTAAAAGAAGTGATCAACAAAGAACTTATCTCTATGACAGTCATAGAAATCAAGGTAGAATACCGAGTTACACAATAGGTGAACCATATCATAGAAGCCATCCAACAGATACAACAATGCATAGCAGATTTGGAGCTATGCACTGTACCTGAGACCCCACAAGACGTAAGAGACCAAAGAGAAGAAACCACCCATAGCGCAGTTGAAAGGCTAAAGGATATTACCCTGGAATGTAAGAAACTCACCGATCGCAGTGCCTAGACCTACGAAAAACTCACAGAGAACCCATAATTGAAGGCACTGGAGTCGCAGCTCCAAGAGGCAAAGTATCAAGACGAAAAGATATAGGTGCAACTGAAGTCCTTGTCAGTTTTGGAAATAATGAAGTGCTCCAAAGAGAAACACACTGCACAATAGAAAATCCATACTATCCAGAGCAGAGTTATAGAAGTAACTCAGAGGCTCCAAACCATACAAGACAAGGCCAACCAAGTGTTTACGAAGGTAGAAGGACAAGGAGTAGAGCTAGAGCAGGTTACCACTACGACTAAACAACATCTAGAGGGACCTATCAACGATGCATTCATCCAAGAGTTTGTTGAACAGGAGGGCGTAGCACAACAACAAGTTGAAGCAGATCGAGCCAAGCTCGAGGCGTTTGAAGTAGAACTAGTCAGACCAAAGTGACTCAAGACGAGTCAAAGGTGAGTGTTGGGGGCCTGTTGACCCTTGACAAAGTTTTGGGAGATTCTTGGTCATGTTGACCTATTTTAGGGTTTTGACAACCTGTCAAAGATGGAGCACAAGATGAAACATATATCGATAGATCTCGGCCCCTTTTTGGGTCCTTCTTGGGATTTGGGAATATATAAAGGGTATGGGATGTCGGTCCATGGGTTTACCCATGTTTAGGCCTATTTTGTAAACTATAAATAGATGTCTAGGCAATGTAAGAAGTGTATCTATGTGATGAGGTGTTGATAAGATAAGTGCTAAGTGAAAGTATGGTTTGTAGATTCTTTGTGTGTACTATGAGAGGCTTGCAGATCTAAGTGCAAGTGGTTGCAACAGACCGTGAAGGGCTTTGTGCTGTAACGCAATGAAGAATGATCTAGTGAGCTGCACAGATCTTCTGTCCTATGTGGAGTAGGGTTTTTGTGGCTCTGTGCATGTAGTTGACTGATTGAATCTAATAAAGAAGAAGAGTTGGTGGACGTAGCCCTAGGGTGGGGGTAAGGGTGGGGGTAAACTACATAAATACTGTATTATTCTTCTCTGTGCGATGTTCTGATGTACTTATGTGTTATTTGCTAAGTGCTTGATATAGATACATAGATAGATCTATTTATGCTTTTTGCTTAAGACAAATATGGATGTTAGATATGATATAAGTGAATGTGCTTAGTGATTGAATCTTCTATACCTAATCCATTTATATATGCTAAGTGCTTAAATACATTAGATCAGGGTGAATGTTGCGATGCTCTATTTTCCCTGCGGAGTAGATATTGGTTAAACAATGATGAACTAACGGTGCTAAGTTCTCTATTAAGTATTATAATCACAGATCTGTGTCCCAGCTAAGGTTGTAGACACCTGAGTCCTGCAACCACCCCTGCCTCTACCTCAGGTGAGACTTCATCTGCTTCGCAAGTGTTGTTGAAAGGGTTGGTAGTTAGGGTTTTGTTGGTGCATTGTTGTAGCGTTGAACCCTGAGTCTGCCCCTATGCCAACATAGATGGATAGATCGGTTTATGATTTGTGCTAACAATGTATATGTATGTTAGATATGAACTATGTGAACTTGCTTAGTGCTTAAATATGCTAGATCTAATCTATCTCTTTATGCTAAGTGCTTGGATATGTTAGATCTGAATGAATGTTAAGATGCTCTGTTTTATTTGTGGAGTATATGCTAAGTGAATGTTGATGAACTATAGTTTCTAAGTGCTCTGTTAAGTATTAAAATCACAGATCTATGTCCCAGTTAAGGTTGTAGACACCTGAGTCCTGCAACCACCTCTGCCTCTACCTCGGGTGAGACTTCATCTCCTTCGCAAGTGTTGCTGAAAGGGCCGATAGTTAGGGTTTGGTTGGTGCGCTGTTGTAGTGTTGGACCCTGGGTCTGCCCCTATGCAAACAAATGGTTCCATTGCTGGGACCAGAATCTTCTTGAGGGAATGTCAAGGTGGTTTCCATCGAAGACATAGATTCATAAGTGGATAGAAGTCCAAGAAAATGACTTCATTGAAGCCCAGAACAAAAATCCTAATCTTAGTACATAGGATTGGTTGGAGAGATATATCTTTCCTGATACACATGAAATTTTCTTTGGAGGAATCCATTAGGAGCTATATGAGTGGCTAGCTAGGTTAGCAGATACCCAATTTGAGATCAGATCTAGGCCACTTGTGGTTTGGACATCAACGTTGATCAAGAAGGTCAAGAGAGTTGATAACGTTGTGTCAAGAGCAGTAGATCACTAGTTTGATAGTACCCTTGGAGGGTATATCACCGAGTTTGTTGTTGACAGAGTAGATTCATATAGCCATGCCGAGAGATATTTCTTCAAGGGACCTAGAGGAAAATTTTTACATTTTCTGAAGCTGAGGATCAAGATGCTATTGCATGAGAAAACATCTTGAAGATACAGTATCTAGACGGATCCGAAAAGGCTAATGTTCAAGAATTCAAACAACGATAGAGACACAGAGGCTGGACATATGCACAGTGGGAGAGTGTTCAGAGAAGTTCCTCTCGTGAACCTATTTAAGAAAAACTATGGGGACGAGGGTTTCTATAGTGGAGAAGAGGCAGATCTGACAGATGAGGAGCATTCAGAGGAAGGGAAAGTTGTAGAGTCTCGCCAAGAAGAACCAAAAGCTTCGGGAACTACATCAGCTATCGAATTAAGTACTATAAGTCCTATTATTGTTTCAACAACATTAAGAAATCAGAGTAATCAAAGTCACGAGAGCACTAAGAGCACTGTCACTAGTAGTCTGCCACATACTCAGTCCATAAACCTAGGGAGATCTATGGCAGATAAGATGAGGTTACCCACCTTTAGAGGAGATGGATCTGAAGACCCTGAACAACACTGGTTTCTCTGTGAAGCTGTGTGGAGCATTAAGAATATCACCGATGAAGCTGTCAAATGAGATCAGTTCAATACTACCCTAAGAGATCGCAGACTGAGTTGGTATATGAAATTTGTCCAAGGAGCTATGCCTAAACCGCTGAATGCCATTAAGACTTCATTAATTGATGAATTCAAGAAAACTAAGTCAGAATCGCAGTGCATTACAAAACTAAAATAAATCAAGTAGAGAATAGCTAAACTAGTATGGGAGTTCGATCAAAGATTCAAGACCTTGATGGGCCATCTGAGTTTTCAAATCCGAGATGAGAAACACAAGGAATGGTTCATTGCTGCCCTTTTACCACACATTAGAGTTCCTCTAATGTAGCAGAAGATTGCTTCATAGGCTGAGGTTTCGAATATCGCCATGAAGTTAGAATCATCCCCTATGGGAGAATCCAGCTCAGGTATGAGTCAAATCTTGAGTCACCTAACTAGTTTGTCTCTGCAGGTCAAAGATATGAAGAAATACAAGGGAAAATATAAAAGAGAAGATGTATGGTGTGTCAGAAGCAGGTTTGAAGGCCATGACAAGGAACACTGTCCCCTATTACATGAATACTTGGCCTCTGGATCTCTAAGCCTCTTGAAACAAGTTACCCTACCATGGTGCGAGGTATGTAGAAACATACATCGCCCTGGTGAGTGCTACCACATGCAAAAATATGTTCAGACACCCACAAATTTGCATTTCACATTCTGTAAGTCCATAGGACATGATGATAGGGATTGTGGGGCTTACAATATCATGCATGAAAGGTCAATGGATATATACAAGATTCAAGGCAAAGTATAGCAAGAAGGAAACACTACGTAGTATAACTCCCTTGGGAGAGGAAACTTCAACCCTTGTGGTGGATTCTGAAGAAGAGGAAGAGTAGGAGGTATGCGTAAAGGTCGAGGATAGATAATCTGTTATAACTACACACAACTTGGACACTTGAAAAGAGACTGTAAAAACCCTTGTACCACTTGCAACTATTGCAACTCTTTCGAGCATGTCATCGAGGAATGTCCAACGTTGCTGGATAAACTTCAAGAGAAACGGGGACCTCAATAGTACCCAAAGATATAATTAATCAAATCCCAACCTCGTGGAGAAGACCCTAGAGTCATTGTTATCACTCGAGGAGGTGTTTTTACAGGAGAAGACTGACTGACTCGAGGAAATACTATAGAAGAATCAGGAATCAGGAAAGATGCAGAGACAACACAAACTTTTGATGCAAAGAAAGAAAACCAAATGTTTGAGGAGGAAAGAAGAGAATTCAGAGGAGACCAAGGTTATTCATCAAAGACACAACCAAAAGTCAGAGAATGTGGAATTCCTCTTGCATTTGACCAATCTTCTTTGTCCGAAGATGGAAAAGAGGAAAGTAAACTTGTCAGTTTCTTGTACACATTTATAGAGTTGATTAAAGACGAGAAAGGTATACAAGAAATACAAAATTTGGTCTGAAAGTATGAGATAGGAAGGGTAGATCATTTACTGAATAAAGCAGTACATCACCTATCCAATAAGATAAGGAATAATAAGGAATTACACTTAAATTCTCATATTGGAGAATATGATATAGAGTATGTGGTCCTTGACTTAGGGTCAGAGGTCAATGCCATGATGATGCAAACCTGGGCACTAATGGGAAAACCTAAGTTGATCTATTCCCCTATTAGGCTTAAGACGGCTAATCAGCAGGCAGTAAGTCCCTTTGGTATATTGGAATATGTCCTTGTGGACATCGACGAAGTAAGGACGTTTTTAGACTTCAAGGTAATTGAGATGGTTGATGATAGTTGTCCTTATCCTGCACTATTAGGAATTGTTTGGGCTTTCAATAATTTCACTGTGGTCGATTTAAAAAAAAGACGAATGATGTTTGAAGGAGATGACCTTAGGGTCATCGCACCGTTAGATCCCAATGAAGGTCTGAGATACACTGAGCCCATCAGAGAAGAAGATCGCACGTATGAATTGTAAAACATGTACAAACTAACCACCAGAGAACAGGATTACATTAATCCTATGGCTGATGGAAACTTAAGCTGGTGAAGTGACAACGCATGTTCATCAGACTCAGAAGAAGCACTAGAGAACTGGTAGAACAAAATGTATGAATTATCTACAAGGATATGTGCTAGATTAACTAGGGAAGTACATTGGATCGACACAAAAGTAAGTAGCCTACCCACCTTTGATAGCCTGAATCCACTATAAAACTTCTTATCGGACTTTGAAGAAAGTGTACCAACACAAAAATGCTTGTTGGAAATGGATGAGGCCTTGAAATACACACCAACAAGATGGTGGGGGACACACAAAAACAACATTACAGATTGGGTACAATGTTGTACTTTGATGACAGCGTGGTTCTCAACACAAGTAGAAGGTTGTGAAGTTAGGTACACAGATCAAAGCTTCCCAAAGGACCATGTGCAAAATTGGGAGGAAGCTTGGAGAGACATACCTCAAGAGCAGTGGGTGCACAAATTCATAACCACAATGGACAGTATCCCTATTAACTGGTACCTTCAAGAAGAGCTATGCCTCATCACTATAGAGTGGGAAGGTATGACTCAGAAATTTGTCACCACCTTTTTATTTGAAAGCTAATATCCTATAGTAGATCAAGCATTACAGACTGTAAGACAGAAAGTATTTGAGGAGGCACCTAACCTCCCTTTAGAGCAAGAAGAGGATGAATGGACTGTGCCTCTCTAGAAAATGCAAGGCTGTTACAACGTCAACACTGATGAAGATGATGATCCTAGGAAGGTGAACATCGTAGAAATAGAAGGCGAAAGAGATGTGGAAGGACTAAGAGTTGAGATACCATTTATTGGACAGTCGATCAAGATCAATAAAGTCAATATTGGAACAGTGCAAACACTGAAGCCTGCAAATGTTGGAGCTTATTGGGATGTTGCCACTATTGACAAGATCACTAAGTTACTGCATGAGTATCAAGACTTGTTTCCATCCAAGTCCACTGATATGAAGGGAATTAAAGGGCCTGTGGGAGATATGAGGATCCCTTTGAAACCAGATGCAATACCAGTCAACAAGAGACCCTACAGATTGAACCCTAAATATAAGGAGAAAGTGAAGATTGAGCTCGATAGAATGCTAGAAGCAGGGGTTATAGAACCTGTTGAAGAGTCAGAATGGATTAGCCCTATGGTGGTACAAGACAAGAAGACATGAGAGATCAGGATCTGCATAGACCTCAAGAAGCAGAATGATACCTATTTTCATGACCCCTTCCCTACACCATTCATTGATGAAGTGTTAGATAATGTGGGAGGCCAGAAAGTATATTCTTTTACAGATGGATTTTGAGGATACCATCAGATTTGGATTGCCAAGGAAGATCAACATAAGACTACCTTTGCCATAGAATGGGGATCTTACCAATATACAGTAATGTCATTTGGATTGAAGAATTCCCCAACCATATTTTACAGGGTGGTATTCGAAGCATTCAAAGAGTTCCTGCATAAATTTCTAGAAGCATACTTTGATGATTGGACTGTTTTTAGTTTATTGAAGAATCATATTGAATGTCTGAGGCTAATGCTAGAAAAATGAAGGCAGTGTCATATTTCCTTAAACTTGAATAAGTGCATATTATTTTCACCATTTTGAGTGTTGTTAGGTCATATTGTATGCAAGCAAGGATTGTTGGTGGATCCATCTAAAGTTGCCATCATAGTTGATATACCCCCTCGTACTTCATTCTAATAGCTGCGCACTATGCTAATACATATGGGATATTATAGGAAGTTCATTAAAGGATATGCCCAGATTACAACACCTATAGAGAATCTTTTGAAGAAAGATTGTCAATTTCACTGGATAGAAGAATGCAAGTAGATCTTTGACACACTAAGACAAAAAATGGTTACCATGCCTATTTTGGTTTTCCCAGATTGGAGTAAAGATTTTCATTTTCATGTCGATGCATATTCTATAGAATTAGGAGTTGTGTTAGCAAAACCAGGAACATGATACATCAATCACCCGTTAGCCTTTGCTAGAAGGAAGCTATCAAAAGCAGAGATCAACTACAGGACCAATGAAAGAGAAGGGCTAGCCATGGTGTATGTGCTGCAGAAATTTCACCACTACTTGTTGGGAGGACACTTTAAAATGTTTACTGATCACTCTGCACTGAAATACCTAGTCAAAAAGCCAATGTTGGAGGGGGGGGGGGGGGGGAGGAATATGCAGATGGATTTTGTTATTTTAGGAATATGATTTTGAGATCATAGTTAAGCCAGGAAGAATGAACAAAGGTCCTGACCACTTGTCGAGGTTGGAACATGGAGAAAAGTTGACCAGTTTGGAAGATGCACTATCAGATGCACAATTACTGGCCATTAGAAAGATTGATGACCACATTGTAGAGATATTCCAGTTCCTATCAATAGGAATGGCATCAACTAAGTATACAATTCCACAGAAGAAACAATTAGTAGTGTGCGCTGCAGATTTTTCACTTATAGCTAGACAACTATACAAAATGGGACCTAATGAGATATTGAGAAGGTGTGTTATGGAGGAAGAGTGACCATTGATCCTCGCATAATATCATGAAGGCATCGCAGGAGGACACTACACAGGGAAATCCACTATGCAAAAGGTTCTTAGAGCTGGCCTTTGGTGGCCTACCTTACACAGAGATGCTAAATACTATTACATAAGCTGCGATGTATGCCAAAGAGTTGGGAAACCATCCAGAAGAGATGAAATGTCATTAACACCACAAATGACCCTACAAGCATTTGAGAAATGGGCCATTGACTTCGTGGGACCTATAAACCCACCAGGAAAGTGCACAGGAGCAAGGTGCATAATCACTGTGACAGAGTACTTGACTAGATGGGTCGAAGCAAGAGAAGTTAAGGACTGTAGTGAAACTACAGCTACACGCTTCGTATTTGATGACATCATAAGCAGTTTTGGATGCCCAAAGATACTTATGAGTGATCAAGGCACACATTTCATAAATAAAACCATTGAAGCCTTGACTGAGGAATTTACAGTTCATCATCAGAAGAGCACGCCTTACCATCCACAAGAAAATGGGACAGTTGAAGCATTCAAAAAAATCTTGGAGACAACGCTAACAAATATCTGCAGTGTCAATAGAGATGTTGGCCCTTGGTTATGGAAGTAAGATAAGATCAAGGAAGAAAAGGAAAAATGTGAATTGCGTGGAAGACACAGTGACTGTTACTAGGACGAAGTGAGCAAAAGAGAAGAAAAGATGGAGCGAAGTAAAAGGAAGCAAGCCGTTGAACGAGGAGATCAAGGAAAACAGATCAACAAGAAAGAAGGATCGTGGACAACTCAACAAGTGGAAAAATCCACCATTGGATGCTTTGGAGCACCGCGTGAGAAGGAAGGAAAGATAGTCTAGTGAAGCCCTGAAAACATGGGTCAAGTTGACCTAGGGTTTTAGACACCTAGGGCTTTGGAATCTAATGTTTTTGACACCTAGGTTTCGATCTAAGGATGTCGATGAGTGTTTGTAATGTATAAATAAAGGTCAAGAGGACCTGGGTTGGGTTGGTAATATCATTGTTATTTTTCGTTCTAGTTTGGATACGAGTGATTATTGTTGTGAGAGAGGGAGAAGTGCTAAGTGTGAGAGCCTTCTGGTATTGTAAGATATTCAGCTTGGTGAGAAGATTAACCCTGCAGCTGGGTGCACAGGGATGGAAGAGATAGAGAAGAGAAGAGAGAATATCTGCTAGCTAAGAGCGTAGACAAGAACTATATGCTTCATCTTAGTATATTATAAAGCACAGTTCTGTGGACGTAGCCCTAGAGAGAGGGTGAACCACGTATATCTTTTGTTGTGTGTGATTGATTCTCTACTCTTTGTCATTTAGTATGCTTCTATGGTGATAATGTGTTAGATTTGAGATATAACTTGCGCAGTATATTATAATATTTTAAAGAATACTATATTGTTTTGTGATTGGTCCTTGTGAATCCACTTTACATTCCTTCTGGTTGTAGACATCTCCATCCTGCAACCCCCTCATAGCTACTTCGGGTGAGACTGCCTCTACCTTGCAGGTGTTACTGAAAGGGCTAGTAGTTAGGGCTTGTTGGTGCACTTGGAGCTGAACCTTGGGTTTGCCCCTATGCCAACAAGAGATGACTAAGATTTAAGAGTACCAATAGTATTATGGGCCTATAGAACCACTTGCAAGAAACTAAAAATACAGACCCATTTTAAATTGGTGTATGGTATTGAAGCTATTGTCCCAATGGAATATTTGGTACCAAGCTTAAGAATTGTTTCCTTTACAGATATGGATGAAACCGGCACTATTAGAGAGAGGCTTGCATAGTTGGTCGAATTGGAGGAAGACAGATTTGTTGTAGGATTTTATCAGTAGGTCCAGAAAGAAAGAGAGAAGGCCTACCATGACAAACACATTAAGAAAAAGGCATTTAAACAAGGAGATCTAGTAATGGTATATGAAAGTAAGTTCATCAAACATCCTGGGAAGTTCAGAACACATTGGCTCGAGCCATATGAGGTTGCCTACGTTACCAAAGGAGGAGCTACACAGTTGAAGACTTTGAATGGAGAATGGAAGGAAGGTTTGGTGAATGAGAGTCGACTGAAGTTGTATTATGACAACCATCTACCTTGAAGCTCTCGGTAAAAGCATGAGGCCAAGGGTCTAGGTACCAGGTGCAGTTGAAATTGGGTACTAGACACAGAAAATATAGTATACATAAGGAAGGAGAGGAGGCACAGGGCATAAATCAAAGTCTACACTACACAGTCTGAAGTCGAAGTAAAATAGAAAGATTAGATTTGGAGTTCCTTGGGATGAGTAAAAGGTGAGTGTTGGGGGATTATTGGCCCTCAGTGATGGAAGTAAGTGAAGGTTAAGAAAAAAAGACAAAATGCGAACTGCGCGGAAGACACGGTGACTGTTACTGGGTCGATGTGAGAAAAAGAGAAGAAAAGAAAGAGTGAAGTAAAAAGAAGAACGTCATTGGATGAGGAGATCGAGGATGACAGATCAACAAGAAATATGGATCATGGAAAACTAAACAAGAGGAAAAAGACACTGTTGGATGCTTTGGAGCACCATGCGAGAAGGAAGGAAAAGATAGGCTGGTGAATCTCTGAAAACGCAGGTCAAGTTGACCTAGGGTTTTAGACACCTAGGGTTTTGACACATAGATTTCGGCCTAAGGATATCGATGAACTATTGTAATGTATAAATAAGAACCTAGATGAGGAAAGAGGGTTCGTTCTAGTTTTTTTTATTGATGTGAATGATTATTGTTGTGTGAGAGAGAAGTGCTAAGTGTGAGAGCCTTTTGGTATTGTAAGATATTTAGCTGGGTGCATAGATCAGTCCTGCAACTGGGTGTGTAGGAAGGGGAGAGACATAGAGGAGAAGAAGAACAATCTTTTAGCTAAGAGAACAGACAAGAACTGTATGATTCATCTTAATATATTATAAAGCACATTTTTGTGTACATATCCCTAGAGAGAGGGTGAACCACGTATATGTTTTATCGTGTGTGATTGATGCTCTATTCTTTGTCATTTGATATACTACTATTGCCTTACTGTTTTAGACATGATAGATAGTTCTGTGGAGTAGGTCTAAGAATGTACTTGATATATGATTGTTGTGTTTCTATTGTATTAGATCAACTTGATATTTCCTTTGTTTGTAGACATCTTTGTCCTGCAACCCCCCCATAACTGCTTCATATGAGACTGCATCTGCTTCGCAGGTGTTGCCGAAAGGGACAATAGTTAGGGATTGTTGATGCTCTCTAGGAGCTAAACCCTGGGTCTGCCCCTGTGCCAACAATGTTGGCACAGGGTCAGACCTAGGGTTCAACACTACAAAAATGCACCAACAAAACCCTAACTATCGTCCCTTTCGACAACACCTGCGAAGTAGATGAAGTCTCACTTGAGGTAGAGGTAGGGGTGGTTGCAGGACTCAGGTGTCTGCAACCTTAGCTGGGACACAAATCTATGATTCTAATACTTAATAGAGCACTTAACAACTACATTTCATCAACATTCACTTAGCATCTACTCCGCATATAAAACATAGCATTGCAACATTCATTCAGATCCAACATATCCAAGAATTTAGCATAAAGAGATAGATTAGATCTAGCATATTTAAGCACTAAGAAAGTTCACATAGTTCAGATCTAACATACATATACATCATTCGCACAAAGCATAAACAAATCTATCCATCTATATCAAAGAACTTAGCAAATAAAGACATAAACACATCAACACATGGCACAAAGAATAGCAATGCAACATGTACGTGGTTCAGCCCCACCCTGGGTCTACGTCCACCAACTCTTCTTCTTTATTATCTCTATCAAGCTTCTTACAGGCACATAGCATCAAAATCCTACTCTGCAAAAGACAGGAGATCTGCACACACTTTTCCAAATCCTCCATCTTCAAGTTAGGGTAAAGCACCAAGCCTTCTTACAATTGCTTGCATGTAGCTCTGTAAGTCTCACACAGTATGCACAAAGCATCTACAATCCTTCAATCACATAGATCTAGCACTTAGCCATTCGTAGCCACTAAATTTCTTTAGCATCTATTTATACATACAAACTAGGCCTAAACATGGGTAAACCCATGGGCCGACATTCCATACCAGTTACATAATCCAAAATCCCAAAAAGGGGCTGAGATCCCATGATCTCTGCTTCATCTTGCGGTCCTCCTTCGACAGACTGTCGAAGTCCCAAAATAGGTCAAACTTGACCAAGCATCTCCCAAAACTTGGTCAAGGGCCAACAGGCCCCCAACACTCACCTGTGACTCATCCCGAGTCACTCTGATCTTGGTAATTCTTCTTAGAAAGCCTTGAGCTTGGCTTGAGATGCTTCGACTTGTTGCTATGTTATGGCCTCCTATTAAACGAACTCTTGGATGACTTCCTCATTCACAGATCCTGCCAAGCATTGTTCGGCTGCGGTGAAAACCTAATCAAGTTCTGCTCCTCAGCCTTCGATATATGTGAACGATTGGTAGGCCTTATCTTGTACAGGTTGGAGCCTCTAAGTTACTTCCATAATTCTACTCTTGATAGTGTGGATCTTCTACTGGGCGGTGCATTTCTCTTGGGAGTTCTTCATTCTTTCCATAGCTGACAGGGGCCTCAACTGCGCTTGTATCATTTCGGATTGATACTTCACCTCTTGGAGTTGTGACTCTAGTTCCTTCAGTTTTGTATTCTCAGTGAGTTTCTTGTAGGGTTGGGCACTGTGATCAGTAAGTTTCTTACATTCCATATCAAGGGATTTTATTCTCTCAACTGTGCTTCGAGCAGTTGTTTCTCTCTGATCCCTTACATCCTGTGGAGTCTCAGGCACTACACGGATTTCTAAGTCTGTTATGCATTGTTGTAGCTGCTGGATATCTTCTGTGAGATTCTCTACTTGTTGTGTGACTTGATCCTTTGTATTTATTTCTACGATTTTCACAGAACAAATTGCTCTTCTGACCGCTTCTTTCACTTCGAGTTGCTCTATGAGAAACTGTTCATTTCCTTGTTGTATCTGTTTTTTTTCTTCATCGAACTTTGCTTGGAGAGAAATATTTTCCTATTCTATAGCTTAGCGTTGCTCTACAAGTACACCTTTCACTTGCTTCAAGGCTTGGGTGGCTTGTTCTATTTCTTCTTGTGCTCGTCGAAGGCAAGCTTCAACTGTATCAACTAGTCAGTGGAGTTGGGATGGCTCATCTCCCAACTCTGGTTCTCCGGATCGCAGGGGCACACTGGAGACTGGCGGATGGAATGAAGGGCCTGCTATACCCCTCAGATTTTGACTCCAATTCTCTCATATATTTCTTCTTGCTTGGCTTCTTGTTTCTCTGCTATTTCTAGTGAAGCATCGTTTAGGGCTTCTATGATGAAGTCAAAATCATCAGAGCTGAGAAAAGTTTGCATCTTAGTCATGGTAGCTTTCGATTTCTTCCAGGAAGAAGATTTTTGGGGGAAAACATTCCTCTTCTTCAAGGGGTCAAGCTCATCTCTGGGCGGTGTTACTTCATTGGGCTTCTATTCAGCTTCTACTTTGTCATTACCCCCTCGGTCAGGTGACACTGAAGGATTCTTCCCTGAGGTGCTTCTTAATTTTTGGACCTCTTCAATCTTCTTGGGTGTATTATATTCTTTATGAGTGTCCTATGGGCTGTCAAGATCAGATATCTCTGCAGGGTTGGCGGGGATAAGGAGGTCAACGGACCATTCCTTAGTGATTTCTTCAAGGTCTTCCTCTGTAATCTTATAATATGACTGGAGCTGCTCTTTATGTTCATCTGATTGCATTGTAATGTAGATGAAGTGTCGATCTACGTTGAACATCATCAGGGGTCGTGTTGACGGGCGAAATTGACCATCCGTCAACTGGGAGAGTGGAACCATTCCGGGGTTGTCCAATAACCCAAGCTGTTTGGGATGAACCACCCTGATGGGTTTAGCGGCTCTGTTAGCCGATCTAAGGTCCTAAGAAAACAAAAAAACAAAAAAACTCTAAATTAACTAATCTAACTAAAAACAACTATTAAAACAAACTAAAACAAATCTAACTATTCTATATATAAAATCTACTATCTAATACTATACTAACTCTAAGAAATTAAATATCTAACTACTAACAGAAATAAATCTTATTCACAAAATATACAATAATTACAATTTACAAATTTGAATGAAAACCTGAAGAACTCATTTGTATTCTGTCCTAAGACAGTAAGAGCTATTTTTTGTTGATTTTATAATTTTATGAATAAGAAATAGAACTAAAACTAACTAAACTAAAAAACTAAATTACTAACTCTAACTACAAATCTAAACTACACATATATCTAACTAAACTACTTAATTATACTAACAAATTAACCAACAAATAAATAACAAACTGACCTGGAGGAACGCTCCAGATTTGTCCTGCATGTAATGATTTTCTTAGCTGATCGGAGGGAGGAAACCTGCACCGAATTATCCAGGATATTCTCGTAAACAAAAGCTGCAGTGCTCTTTAAATATGATTACAGGACAAACAAGACATAAAAATTACAACAACCAAATGATTTATAAATCTTCACAGTTAGATAAACCTATATGCAAAGATCTATACGTAATGATTCAATTAACAAAGAAGAGAAATCTGTGATTCATTAACTGAAACAAAGTAATTGCTGTACTTTTAAAAATAATGAAAGAGATCAGATTATGGATAGCACATTAATCAAATCATATCATCCTGCAATAGATTATGATAGCTAAAGTAGTCTATAATCAACTACAAACTGACATGCATAAAACATGAAACAAAAGATTGATATATTGAAAGCGAAAGTTGTAGTAATACCATCAACTCTCGTCTCAGTTTGTATTAGAAATCCATAGCCTGGTTCTCCCACAAGTGAGGATTCCCCTTATTACAAAAAATAATAAGTATTTAAAGACCTTCCACAGGGTAAAACATCCCTGTGGAAGTGATCAAAACTATTTACAGGAAATCTGGGAAAATATCCCAAGTTTCTATCTCTAAAACTAGGAAAAATAAAACTGTATCACACAAATATCTCCTAGAATGTCACATCATGCCCAATGCAATTTGAATGTACCTAAAAGAGGTAAAAAAAGGACAAGTTAGGAAGATATTTTGCTAAGAAAATTGATAAAATATCTAATTCTAAAGACTAGCTACAGAATCTTGCGATTTTGTAGCTGGTCTAAATTAGACACAGAATCAACATTAAAATCAATTAAAATCTTTGAAAACACATTCAAACCATCAAAATATATTTGATTTCCAAAATCCTTACTCAAATCGACACTTGCATGCAATTTGAACAAACTAAATCAAATGATGACAGAGATAGATACACTCTGTTTTGACCAATTCAGGTAAACAACATCGTATTGAATAACCGACAGTAGTGAAATCGATTCATGGACGAATTGAAATCAATACAAAAATTTCTTCATCTACCCACAGATCACTTCAAATCCAAACTGAATCAACCAGATCATTTTCAAAATTGATCGCACCATATTTAACATAAACAAACAATCCATGCTATTAGCGAATCAAAACTGGTATGTAATTATCACAAATGAAATCATCGTGGAATTAATCAGTTGATAACAGGATCTGTAGGACTTTGTTTAATCGTTCTTTATCACCAATTGGGGGCAAACACAATCAATTTACAGTCCACAAAATTATTACTTGAATTCATTTCAAAACAAAATATTAACCGAATTTTCTCACACGAATTCGACAGAGATAACATAAGTAAATTTGGGTTAACAAAGTCATTTTGAAAATTAAAATCAAACAGAGCAGCATCAAGTCTATTTTTGATACAAATCCAACTCATAAAAACAATCCAATCAAAATAAGAGCAAATCGAACAGTTTAAGTTTGACATAGTTGTTATGAATCAACACAGTTTGATTTTTTCGGCGAAGAGATCTTTTGCACAATTCAAATGAGAATATCGTTTCCATACAAAACAGAGTCATTCTTTCCAAATTGGAGTCGAACAAAGTTGTGTTCCTGATTTAGAAGATTACATCACATAACATATTAAAAGATGATACAGTCAAACTCACGAAATTGTTCCAAAATCACACCATAAAATCAGAGCCGATATAATCCAAATCCAAACGAAAATGTTGACAAAACAGAGTTGTTTTCCCAATTTGATAAACTGCATCGTAATTATTAGGCGGATTCAATCTTATCACAATAACTAAATCAAAGCTGCTGATATCCAACCACAACGAAATCAAATCAAAACATAGTCGTGCTCTAATTTCAGCATAAAAATCTCCTGTACAGGTTAGATACAAACAAAATCCAAGCGAAAGCAAACACCATTAATTTCGTTAACTCGACAGACAAACGAATCAAACCCAGCGAAAACCAATCAATTGCTAAACTGGGCATGACCAAATCGATAACCAAATCAAAACTTCATTTAATTTTGGCAAAACAAAAACAATGTACAGGATCCACAAAACTATGATAGAGTCATTTTGAATGATGGACAGAGCTATTTGAAAACCAAACTCAATTCATTATATCAATCTTAGCAATTCACAAAACGGAATTGATATCGAAATTCATACCTGGATGATGAGAAGACAACTTGGTTATGACATTTTGGAATTCACGAAGGCTATAGCCGATTCGACATTCCTAAATACGATGGAACCAGTGGTCTTCTGCTTCTTGTCATTGGCTCAAAGCTTGTCCCTTTCACTAGTCAACACTGTAACTTGGTTTTCCAATGATTTGATTCTCGATTGAAGTAAGGGAATGTCTGTATAGTAGCGTTCCAACCACACATCACACTGGTTGCATGACAACTGCCCGACAGTCGAGGGTTTGGGAGAATCACCGAGGGTTTCGTTAGGTAGATTGATCCCTAGATAACTGGGATTGTTCCTTAGGCATGGGGGAAATTAGAAATGAAATCATAGGGTGGCTCAGAGAACAAACCTTGAGAGTAAGGGTACTCACTAGCTAGGAAGCGTTCGATGTCAGAGTCCGAGTCTTCACTGAGGACTATGGGCTCCTGCTCAACACTAGGTTTAGGTTTATTCCTAGCCAGTCTCGATATGAGTCGAGCATTCTTTTTACCTTTGTCATCGACAGTAGGGTTACCTTTAACCTTTTTACTCACAGGCTTTTTAATATCCTCAACCTTGTCTGCTAAGACATCGGGTAGGTCAATATCAGGGTCGACCGAGGGTTTAGGAAAGGGCAATAGGACATGGTAAGGCACGGGTGGCCCGACCTTAGTTTCACTAACCACGAGCTTGTTAATTTGGACAGGCTATGAATCAACAAAACCATTTCGAGAGATAAATGCTTTCCAAATATCACCCTGAAGATTTAAGTGGTGAACAATGATGAGTTTGATTAGGCCATGGTGGAACAAGCTACTATCGGCCTTTTCTCTTTTAAACCTCTTAGCCATTTTATAAAGACTTCGTTGGAAATAAAATGGCATATTCAACGGATACCCAATGAAATTCATTAACAATCGAAGGTGATAAAGAAAAACCAGTCCATAACGACCCTCACAGGTCACGAATTGTTTAACCACCATCAAAAGATCATGCCATCTTGGTTTAAGCGTGGAAATCAGCATACCTCTGTCACATGATGTAACCTTTCATGAGACGAACAAAAAATACCATGGCACCTCCTCCACTTTAGAGTTTTTAAACCATTTTTGGCCCATGGATTCTAACCCTGTGGCAGAGCTAATGAACTCCTCATTCAACTCAAGCTGAATGTCACCTATTTTGGCCCTACACCCATCAAAAGTCAGGGCGAACTACTGTGAAACAAATAGATTAAAACCCTCAAACCACTGTACAAACGTGAGCCAACCACTATGCTCTAAGTCATTTTGGGCGTTATCGAACAATAGCAAGGCTTGACTGTCGTTCGGCTCAATTCGCACCACTGGTGCCCTAAACAGGGTTCACGGTAAGCGATGTGAATGAGCCAGGGTTTGAACGCAACACACACAGGAGAAGAATGCTCTAAGGGTTACCGATGGTAGCAGAGGTGAAACAGTGATAAGGGGAGGCATTAATGGCATCGTGCAAAGGTGGTGGAGCTATTTGCTGACCATGCTGAATAGTCATTACCAATGGTACAACCGCCGACGCTTTCAACTATTCAAATCACAACGCATAAATGTTACAACTATGCCATTTCAATCAATCAAAACCTTTGGTAAGTGGATAAACCATTCGCGCAAGCAATAGCTATAGTCTCAAACAAATAAATCGAAATCAATACCAATGTTTTGACTATGTGACATGCGTTATATATAAAAATTCATACCAAGAGTTTAACCAATGTGCCAATGCATTTTATGTATACCAATGTGCCAAGTGGAGTGATCAAATAACATGTAAACATAATCCCCAATGTATCACAAACTCAATGAAACAAAATCTCACAATCAATCCAAGAATGTCAAATGAGTTCAGATCAAAAGGTCTTGCCAACTGTATAATGATAAGTAAAATGTAAGCACAATGGGCATATCGACACGAATGATAATGACAATTCAATAAAGATTTTAATGCGACTTCATAAGACCAGGTTTTCACGCTTACAGTCGTGAAAACAAAAATGAAGGTAAGTGCACAAATAGCGCAAAGAATCAAAGTGTCATTTATTTTGAGAATTGCGACGAAAAATTAAGGTTTGCAAAACACTGGTGTAGGCAGCTTATAAGACAGTGGAAAAATGTGAATTGGTTGCCAACAGTTCGGAACCTTTGTAAGGTGTTCAGAGTCATGTGAGGCTTGACTTCAATGGATCGCTTTAGCTGGCAGTAGTATGTATGAAACACAACATTCGACTGCCACATTTTGTTCATATCACATGAATACCAAAGGGTAGCGAACTTCACGGCAAGCAGTTCAAATGGCTCGATGTCTGGGAAGGTCGCTCCTTCTGGCATCTCCCAAAAAACAAATGCAATGAGGACTAAGAACTAGCTGAAATAAAATTCATAACCTTGATCCTATTCTTCTCGACAATCTAGTTCCAACTGCTTAACTAGGTACTTTGCCCAGTTCATTTGTAGGCCTTCCGCGCACTTCCCTGCAAGGTCAATGACAAAGTCGGTGACCTGTGTCGGTTGGTTCTTCCTTACTAACTTTCCAGCTATCATTTGACATTCTAGGTGCACCGTGCCACTGTGGATGGAAGTACCTTGTAGCCTCCTTTTCCCTTCTCAACATCGCCATATGTATCCTTGATCTTATGTGCAAGTGCATGATCTGCGACTTTTCCTAGATAAAAGTTCTGCAGGTCAAGTCCTTGCATACTCAGTCCCATGATCCTATGGATCAGCATTGGGTCAGATGTAATGCGAAAATATAGCCATAAGTAGACGCCATGGTAACATGACAATAGCATCTTGACACAGGTGTTGACTTCATGGTGTATTCCGAAGTGTGGGATCATCATGACATTCAACAAGGTGGACTGTGCGAGGTTCATCGTCCACGATTGGGGGATTATCTTTGAATTCTTCCCCTTAGTTCTGGTTAGGTACTTGTATGGGGCGAGCATACTATAGATCTTGCGATCTCCGAGGTTGAAGTTGTTGAACTTCAACGCTGTGATCTTATCCTGCTCTGTCCAAACTACACGTATCCCCTTTGGGAGGTATGCAATAACTATGGTGTACTCAAAATCTCTTGGCACACTATCACGATTCACCATGCCAGCCAGAGGTGGGATGTAATAAGGAAATATGGTTGGAATCAATTTTTCATTTGTGAGGTCATCTTTATGCTTGGTTCTCTTTTCTGCTGATGGCCGGGATGGTCCGGCTCCACAAGCAGTCAAGAGAGAGGCTTGCACCGTTCTCGTTGATGAAGCTTGTATACCTCCAGACATCGACAAGACTCTTTTAGTCATGAGGTCGATCATAACTTCTTCGACAACTTTCTCTGCAGTGCTGAACTTGTGCGACATACATGCTCGGGGTTGGAAATCTTCGAGTTCGAGGAGTAACTTAGACAATGCAATGGAATAGAGGGAAATAGCACAATGATCACTGTGTAAAATCAACAAGTTTGCGGCCTCAGATTCATGGTTAGCAAAAGTGTTCTCGGTGCATGGCACAATGGGATAAATAGATAACTTGGCAATGGATTTCTTGCAACCATCGAGAAGCTTTCATTAACTCTGTTTTGTTCGTTATGGCGCAGTCCAACGGTCTGGTGGCAAACCATAAATGCCTTTCTACCCGTTCGAGGGGGTTGACCAAACAATTATATTGGTCCCAACGGATATATTGCTTCGCCCTGGTGAAGTGCCATGTGACATTGTTCTGTTATCTTGATGAAGCTCCGGTTTTGCAAATTTTCTTTCTACGAAGTTCCCTCTGGAACCTTTTGTAACTTGTCGATTTTAGCTCTCTTCTTACTTAGCTTTCTATCTTTCTTTCCAGTGACTTTGTCTCGGTATGCCTTTTTCCATTCTTATCTTCTTTTGGCATAGTTACTTCGTGTTGTTGAGATTCTTTCCTAAGATTTGAGGGTGATTTTCTTCTTTATCTCGAACATGTACTTCAATCTTCTGTGGGCCATCTAGTGTTCTTGCAACTTTCATATCTGGGTCTCTGGTGTTAAATAACTTCGATTCTTCTATTCTTCAATTCTTCAATAGTGTTTTTCTATTCTTCAATTAAGTGTGCGATCCTTCTAGTCATGAAATCTTTTAACTTTTGTTTCTTCTACGCTAAAGATTCTTCTTCTTCTTGCCTTCTGGCCTGATTTCTTTCAATACAAGGTTTTCCTAGTAACATGGTAAATGGGGCATTGTTCTCAATAAATTTAATAATCTCAAAATCTTCCTCTGTCGAAGTTCCATTAGCATTCATAGATATATGGGTGAGATTTCCACATAGGTTTATCATCTTTCCTCTAAATAGACCTATTCCTCCCAATGAAGGAGTCATAGCAGGCTTCCCTAAAAGTTCCCAAGTTCTTTCTGTCATGATATTCACTTGTGTTTCCTCATCAAGAACACAGTCAATGTTGAAGTCTCATATTATTACTTCAAGTCATTCTTTTTATTTGAAGACCTCTCATAAACTGACATGTTAGTGATAATTCAGGGTTTCTTTCTTCTGTAGCAATACTTTCTCTGATTCTTTCTGGGGTTGTGCCATAATCGTAGTTTCTGGATCTGCCTTAGGATTTTCTTGTTTCATGTTCATTTCTTCAAGCTTAGCAATTATTCTAGGGAAATCCAATACTTCATGGTCCATAGCTTTGCAACAAAGACAACTAGGTCATCTCCCAGAGAATTCCTTAGCAAGATGTCTCGATCTTATGCAACTGTAACAGAGGGTTAATCATATCTTTCTTTTAAATGATTCCCAGGTCTTTCTATACTGTGCGCTAGGGTCATAGTAGCTAACCTGCAAACATTTATTTCTAGGATTCTGCATCCACTGGTTAGTCCAAACATTCTTTCTATGCATAGGTATAACATATCTTTCACTATTCTTATCAGATCTACTTATATCAAACCTTCTTTCATTTATTAGTTCCCTAGTTTTCAAGCTAGGACAAAATCTATCAAACATACCTAGATCCATACTTTTAAAACAAAAATTTCCAATTATCTTACTTCTATAGAGCACAAAGATTTCAGATCTATAAATTTTCACTATTCTTACCTTTATCAGAGCACAGAGCTTGTAGATCTTACCTCTTTTAATTAGAAATTTTCACTTTTACCTTTATTAAAGAACAAAGCTTTCAAATCTTACCTCTTTTCTTCAGATCTAAACTATTTTCTTAGTACAAAGCTTCACAGGTCAAGTAGAATGTTGCGCACTAGGGCAACAGATCTATGTACGGAGATTTCACAGTTTTAGGACGGATCTTTGCACAAATATTCTTCTTCTTTAGTTCCCAGCAATCACAATTTCAGGTCCCGACAACGGAACCATTTGTTGGCACAGGGTCAGACCCATGGTTCAACTCCTAGAGCACATCAGTAAGGCCTAACTACTGGCCCTTTCAAAAACACCTACGAAGCAGATGCAGTATCACTCGAAGTAGTTACAGGGGGGTTGCAGGACAAAGATGTCTACAACCAAAGGGAATATCAAGTGGATCTAATACAACAACAACACAACAATCATATATCAAGTACCCTCTTAGACCTACTCCGTAGAACTGTCTATCATATCTAACACAGTAATGAAATAGAAGTATATCAAATGAGAAAGAACAGAGCATCAATCACACACAATACAAGATATACGTGGTTCACCCTCTCTCTAGGGATACGTCCACATAATTGTTCTTTACAATATATTAAGATGAAGCATATAGTTCTTGTCTGCACATCCAGCTACAGGATTGATCTCCTCACCCAGCTGAAGATCTTACAATACCAGAAGGCTCTCACACTTAGCACTTCTCTCTCACACAACAATAATCACTCGCATCAATAACAAAAAACTAGAACGAACCCCCTTTCCTCATCTAGGTTCTTATTTATACATTACAATATCTCATCGACATCCTTAAGCCAAAACCTAGGTGTCAAAACCCTATATACCAAAACCCTAGGTGTCTAAAACCCTAGGTCAACTTGAACAACGTTTTCAGGGCTTCACTAGCCTATCTTTTCCTTCCTTCTCATGCGGTGCTCCAAAGCATACAATGGTGGCTTTTTCCTCTTGTTGAGCTGTCCACGATCCATATTTCTTACTGATCTGTCATCCTTGATCTCCTCATCCAACGACTTTCTTCCTTTTACTTCTCTCCATATTTTCTTCTCTTTTTCTCACTTCGACCCAGTAACAGTCACTGTGTCTTCCATGCAGTTCTCATTTTGTCTTTTCTGCCTTAAACTTCGCTTACTTTCATCACCGAGGGCCAACACATGTGTTTCCAACACTCTATCCAATCTTGGTCTTCCTTGATAGCACAATCCATAGATAGCAGTGCCACACAAATACCTAAAACCCTTTTTACTGTTGTCTAGTGCTCCTTCCTTGGTTTTGACATATACCTGCTCAAAACTCCCATTGCATGTGCAATGTCAGGTCTAGTACATACCATTACATACATCAAACTACCAACTACACTCGCATATGGAACACGAGACATGTCCTCCTCCTCTTCCTATGTCTTGGGACATTGATCCACATATAACTTTACACCAATGGTAATAAGGACCTTGATTGGTTTACATTCCTACATTTTAAACTTATGCAATATTGTCTTGACATATTTTCTCTAATTTAACCATAGTTTCCTCTTTTTTCGATATCTTTTAATTTCCATGCCCAAAATAAAGTTTGCAACACCGATATCCTTCATGTCAAATTTAGAGGACAACTAAGTTTTCACATCCTGGATAATCTCCTTGTTGTTTCCTATCAACAACATGTCATCCACATACAAGACCAAATAAATCAAATGAGCACCAATTAATTTAAAATACACATAATGATCTTATTTTCTTCTTTTGAATCCAAGTCCCAACATATAAGTATCAAAATTTTGATACCACATCCTTGGTGATTGTCTTAAACCATAGAGATACTTTTTCATCTTGCATACCAACTCCTTCTTTCCCTTCACAACAAAGCCTTTTGGTTGCTTCATATAGATTTCTTCTTTTAGATCCCCATGTAGGAATGTTGTCTTCACATCCATATTTTCTGCTTCAAAATCAAATGCAACAACAACATATATAAGTTAACTTGGAAACAAGAGAAAAAATATCACCAAAATCAATTCCCTCAACCTGGGAATAACCCTTTGCTATTAATTGAGCTTTGTATTTCTCTACTTTTCCTTCTGCATTCAACTTCTTTTTAAATACCCATTTTCTTCCAATGGGATGTCTTCAAATTGACAACTCCACTAGTTCCCAAGCCTCATTCTTATCTAAGGCTTCCATTTCTTCATCCATGGCCTTTTTCCAGAGATTTCCATCCTATGAATCCACTTCCTCCCTGACAGTTCTACGATCATCATCACTAATAGACAAAGCAAAATTTGAATGGAAATCAGATGGAGTATAAATTTCCGGTAGCCTTATTTCTCGAACCGATCTCCTCAATATTGGAGTATGAGGATCTTCTTCTTCTGATTTTTGTTCTTCTTTAGAGTCTAATTCATCATCCTTTAAATCAAACTCTCTTTTCTCTGGTTCTTCCTTACTTGGTAGGACTTCATGTTTAACAACATCCTTCATTTTTCTAAATACCACATCTCAGTTATACACAAACTTCTTAGTTTTTGTGCTCCAAATATTATAACCTTTGAGACCATCATTATACCCAATAAAGATACACTTTTCAGCCTTCTTATCTAGCTTACTCTTGTTTTCCTTTGGAACATGAACACAGTGTTACAAGGAAAATCTCTCTATGGCTAGGGGTAAACCAAAACAGATGGAAATGATTGTAGAAATCAACTCTAATCTCAGATATGATATATAAGAAAATATTCTAATGAGACAAGATAAAGAGCCTACCTCGTCCAGACGTTCGATGAAGTCCACCGTTTAGCACTTGACTCAAAGAAATTTACCTGCAACTTTTCCTCAACAACCAAGAAACATAAGAATATGGTGATAACATATAAAGTTAGCACATTAAATAGCATAATCCATCAACATTCATAACAAATATTCCCATGGAATAACAATTCAAATATTTGAAAGATATTAATTGGACGAGAAAATAATATTTCTATTAAAATGTAATCAATAGAAGTGAATGAATTACAAACTTCTATGTTCACACGGTTCAGAACCGAGAAACTAAGTCCCTTCCAGATGGGCCTCCACCACTTCAATCCTCCACCAAAGGCAAACTCATATAAGAGAGACAATGAGGTTCGCAATCAAGTAGGGAAGATCTTGGGGGCTGAACAATGTGTTCAGACTTGAAAGGACAAAGGGATGCAGACTCAATATGAAGTGAATAATTTCTCCAGAGTAATTTTTCTCTCAAAGTTGAATTCTTATCTTTTTTCCATAGCTTGGATATGGCCCATTTATAGCCTTCAAGTGGAACTAAAGGGCCGAGTCAAAATGTTTCTAGTATATGGAAGGTCAAGGATCATGGATCTCGTGATGTGACATGGAAGCCTGACACTATTTTTTAATTTTGGGCACAAAATCTGATGTATGCAGGTTGTAGTGGTGAAACCTGCGTATACGCATGTTGTATAGTAGTTAGGGTGTGTATATGTGGAAAAATATTGTTTTTAGCTCTGGGATTTGCAAAAAGGGAATTCAAGTCTGCATAGGGAAATGGAAAAAGGTCTTCTAAGAAAATTTTCATAAGGTGAGGAAAATCCTGCTATAATAGATGCCCCCTAATGTGTAAGGTCATAGGAGTATCTACGATGGAAGAAATACATTATAATACCTAGAACTGGAGTAATGGAGACCTAGCTGGAAGAACTAGTTTCTCATGAGGATATTACAATCTATACTGAGTTTGTGCACATGGATGCCAATTTGAATTACACTGCAGATCCATGTGAAAATATACCAAACAACTATTCATGGCCATGATTAGGAAATACAAAGGTGGCTATATTCCAAAGGCTATAATAGTCATGAACATGGCCAAGTAACACTGGTCTCAAAATCAATATGAAGATATTTGTATACAATGGAGTACAATCTAATCTCCCATGGTCACTTAAGTCACATAGGTACTGGTCCAATGAAATATAGAAACAATTCAGGAAATCCACAACTATGAACTGATGTCTTCAAGTATTCTACAAAATCCACCAAAGGTGCAAGTCTACATAGTGTGAATAAAAGAGTTGAGGTCGAACACAATGAGACTTCATTTTATTAATGGTCATTAAGGTATACTGTTAACAAATATGAGACAAACTACCAATAATGAAAGTAGGTATCAAGGCACCGAGTACATTGTTACAAGTGTGAACAAAGGTGTCGGGGTCAAACACTTGAAGAATCCATCGATCAGGGGACATTGATGTATTCCCATCTGTCGATGGTGGGAGAACCTGCCAGTAATGACTACAAGCCTCTAGGTACTCATAGGAATCTAGGTCTCATTTCCAAAATAGATGGGCTGAAGTCGATGGAGGGAGACCCGCTGAAAGGAGAACATTGAGGAATCTCTCATCATTCAGTATGAGGTACAAAGAAGGAGCTTGATGATTTGTAGGAAATCATATGAAGAACATGTCCATGAACCAATGAACCTATGCATCTTTCATGTGTAACAAATGCAAGCAGGACACGAAAAATACCCTCTGAATAGCATACAATAAGGAAAAATTCTGAAAAAGGTGAGGAAACCACCAATAAGGCTAATGGAATCCAAGACACTGCATGAATCCCAATGTGTGAATAGATTTCTTATTGTTGAACAAAAGGGAAACCCCCCAGTCAGCGACCAATGATGAAATGTCATATGTTGGGTTCAAGGTTACCTACCAATGATGAAAGTAGGACCAGGGTGCATAATAGGACTACAAATTTGTGTAATGCTGAGACACGTTGAGGGTATGACTAACATGCAAAGTCAAGAGTTCTAAGGAATTACTGACACAGGTTGATAAACATCCTTTGAACAAGAGCATGAGACATATGGACAACTCTGGAAGCATATACTCAATGATGAAACTTTGAGATGCAGGAGGCATCAATCAAACTCTCCATAGGGACTACAAGAGTAACCAGTCGAGGGAGTAAACTCTCAGTAACGATCTCAACTTCCTAAGGTCATGCTAAACCCAAAATTTTGATGACATGTGGACTCAAAATTTTTGTGCTCTGTTCAAAGGAGACATGACTGTTGCGAATATAAGATAATATTCTTTTCTAGCCCATATTTTTTTGTTTTTTCATAGTCAAATGAATGCTATGATATAGAGGAGGAAACAAGAGTCACAAGTAAGCAACTAGTTCCAGCAGTGGAACATACCTATGCTCAATGCAAGGAGGTGCATGCGATAAATTGACACTCGGGGGAATGTTTCCTCTTGGGTATAGGGTGTCAAGATGCAAAGGATATAAACAAGGCTCTGCTTGGATGATGATGCAAACTACTAAGGTGAAAGGATTATAATGCAAAAGAGAGAACCGACTATAGTAAGAGAATGTGATGTAATTACAACTTAACACCAAAAAATGTCCTTTTTCTTAATCTTAGTCTACTTGGTTTGAAAAAAAGGTAAACTTGCATCAAATAGATGTCCTTTCAAATCCAATTTATGAGTGTGAAAGAGACAAGTTCACTCGGAAATATTTTCTCTTTTTGAGAGAGTCAGAAAAAAGATTAAACTAGACTAAAGAATGTTGTTCTAAGCAGCATATAATGGGGGAGGCTAAGGATCTTGTGCAGGACTTCTGTTGAAATTCAATAACTCACAGATAGCTGACATAAGCTTGGTAAAACCAAAATCTTTCCAAGTTGAGGTGGATAAAATACTTGTAGAGGTTACCTTATCTACAATATATCAAAGAATTTCCATTATCTTTAAGGGTGTAGAAGAAGGAAGTTGAGGCTCTACAAGATCATTCCAATCAAAGGAAACCACCCTAGGACTTGGAGGGAGTGTGCTCAGAGAGAGTAGAATGATCCCTTGCTCAAAAGGTACAGGACTAGGAATGCTAAGGACATGTTCGAAGGATGTATCACCCTCCAAAATAAGAGTGGGATTGACTGAATATTGCATCGGAAATGTCACTTCCTTAGGCTTTTCACTCTCTAAGAGAAGAGTGTGATCAGTCGAAGATTGCATCAGAATGACCAATTCTTCAACCATTGGTTGAATAGGATGCAAGACAACAAGGTCAAGAGACACATCACCCCAAAAAATAGGAGTGGTTTTGGTCGAAGATTGCATCGACACGACTGCTGGTTGAACAAGACACGAGACAACAAGGTCAAGGGACACATCACCCCCAAAAATAAGAATGGTGTCAGTTGAAAATTGCATCGACATGACAATAGTATCAACCAAATAAGGTTGGGAAACCAAATATGACTCAGAACCCGAAGGGCCCCCAGGAAAGGACCACGCTTCTTACACCACAACAATAGCATGGCACAAACGAGTAAGGTGATCTCCTTTGCAAAGCCTACAAAGGAACTTGGGCTTACATATTACACATCTAGGCTTCTCGATCGTATGAATTCCCCCAACATAACTTGTAGTGGATGGTGACATGCTCCCAACATGACTTTTAGAGGCTAGTATCAAATCTCCAACATGACTTGCAAAGGTTGGTGATAAATTCCCAACATGACTAGTAGAGGTTGATGATGGACCATTAACATGAATAAAATAAGTTGATGATGAATCCCTAACATGACTAGCAGATTTTGGTGATGAATCCCCAACATGACTAGCATAGGTTGGTGATGTATGTGCAGTGTGAGTAGTAGTGACTACATTTGTGCCCCCAACATGAATTGCAACAGTTGGTTTCTGGTCTTCAACATGACTAGCAGAGGTTTTCGACCAATATCCATCATGGCTAGCAAAGGTTGGTGATATAATTCCAGTATGACTTGCAGTGATTGGACTAGTGCCCCTAGCATGACTTGCAGTGGTTGGTTGCATGTCTTCAACATGACTTGCAGAGGTTGTTGACCAATATCCAACATGACTACTAGAGGTTGGTGATATAATGTTAGTATGACTTGCAGTGACTGGACTGGTGGTAGTGGTTGGTTGCGACATTTGAGACCAAGGTTCCGAGAAAGACTGGTTTTGAGAAATTGCAAGCCAAGAATTGTTTTGGTATACACTATGGCCCTGTTCAAAAGGATAGTATCCTCATCCATATTGATTCATAAAGGGGTGTAAGGGCATCGACAACGAGGAATCTTCTTGCGAAGAGAAAGAGACATGACAAGGGTTACTTGTGTGAGGATATATGTTTCCCCCATACAAAGGGGTTCCATGAAGGTGGTAGTGTGTACCATAAATCAAATTCCCTCCATATGAAATACTAGAGGACAAATGGAGGCCTTCGATGGGAAGAGTGTTTGGAGGAACTAGCATAGCGGATGAAGGATACATGGATGGGCTGTAATAAGTAGAATAACCTGCCATTTGAGCACTTGCTCCTAGAAGGATGAAGGTAGGATTGGATCTGTAAGATGGGAGATTCCAACCTCCCATAGTGAGAGTCGGTTGAGGGATATGACTCATATCAAATGAATATGTAGACAATGGAGCCGTCATGCCCTCGGATCCAAAACCAAGATTCATATAAGTAGGTGAGGGAGAGGATGGAAAGGGTGAAGGCATGTTTGGCATAGCAAGAGGAAAATGATTAGAGACCCAAGGCATTGACTGAGTATCATGATTCAACATACCATTATGAAACACGAATGAATTCATCCCCATGAAATGAGCGAATGTCATGGGGGAGGTAGCGTTAAATGGGGGAGTCAAAGGGACTCCACTATCGATGATAATGAAAACTCATGGCGTAATACAGAATCCTAAGGTCGACTAATGATCAAAGAGAATACCAAAATAAAGTAAACAAAAGGCCAATATGCACAAAAACAGGATAAAGTGGTTGAAAGGGGCCTCCCTCCCTAAAGTAGGTATTCCTCACCCAAGAGGGGCCTGAGACTCCCTGCAAAAGATCAGAGGTATCAAAATCAGTTATAAGGGCCCTCATGGGCTTAACAACCAGTCAGTTAGATCCCCTCGGAGAGGTAATCCTACATAAAGGTTGTGTGTTGTTCGACCCTTATCTGACCTAGGGTACCTATAGAATAACCCATGCAAGTAACCTATGTGGTACATATGTCAAGAAACTAAGAAATCAAGATATAACCAATGTGCAGGCGAACAATCATAAGTCAGATCTACCATATGGGCAAGGTAACAAATCCTAAAACCTCGAAAGCATCGCCTCTCATAGAGGTAAAGGTACTAGCAAGATCCCCATATACGAAAAGATCCCTAGAAATATATCTGACGCTAAGAAGGTATTGGGGGGATATCCCCTCAACCAACCTCACGCAAACTCATGCTTAACTCTAGTGTAAGAGGAGCCTCTTGACGTCACCAATTATACAACAGATTTCACCACTCCCTTAGTCAGACACATATGTTGATTTAATAGCCTTGGAGAAGTTTACTCACAAAATCCTATTCCAAGGCTCTAAATCCTAAGCTAGCTTGTGCAACCTAGAAAATAAAATTGTTTCTAATCAATTTTAAATTATCAACATTGTTTTTAATAGCCTTGCTTACTCAAAAATGTGTGGTTGTGAAACTAATGATGTTATGACTCAGGAAGTAAAATAAATGAATATGAATAAAATGCAAAGCCCTAACATCAATTCCCAATAAATGATAAGCTTTTTCAAATGCAATTTTCAATTTAGTTCTACAATTCCAAATAAGTTGCAATGTTTCTATACATGTACTAAGATCAATGATAAGGACCCAAAAGATCAAATGCCAACAATGCACAATGCTTAATATTTTTGTATTTTCAATATAAAAGAATGAAAATGAAAGGAATGAACAACAACTTGATATAAAGATTATACTGTATGTAAACAGAGACAAACCAAGTAGGATATCAAGAAGAAAACACCCATCCCAAGATGCAAGGATAATCAAATTAAAAGGATGATGAGAAAGCCACCGCTCGAAAATTCAACAAAAGTAAGGTTTCCTATCATTCCATAGACACTTAACAGTCATAACAGAGACCCAAGAAAACTCAACAACCATCAAAACTTACCCAACAAACATCAAACTCAGCAACCAAGCAAAAAAGGATGATGTACGCAAATTTTCAGGAGAAAGCCACATATATACGCCTTTTGCAGAAGGACAACACATGTATGTACGCGAATGTCATGTAAAAACCCACATATATGTGTTAAAACACTACTAGGCTAAGGAGAAGGCTAAAAAACTCAGACTCAAAATGAATAGAGGATGTTAAGCAATCAGATGACAAGAATCTCAATATAAATGAGAGAAATCAAAGGAGAAAAACACTCCAAACCCCAAAAAGAAGATTTTTTCCCCAATATGGTCGCCAATTCTGTTACGAGGAAAATCTCTCTATGGCTAGGGGTAAATCACAACAGACGGAAATGACTACAGAAATCAACTGTAATCTCAAATATGCTATATTAAAAAATATGCTAACGAGACAAGATAAATATCCTACCTCGTCCAGATGTTGAATGAAGTCCACCATTGATCACCTCACTCAAATCAATATACCTACAACTTGTCCTCCACAACCAACAAACACAAGAATATGGTGATAATATATAAAGTTATCACATTCAATAGCATTGTCCATAAATATTCATAACAAATATTCCCATGGAATAAAAATTCAAATATTTCTAAGATATTAATTGGACGAGAAACGAGTATTTCTATTAAAATGAAATCAACAGAAGTGAATAAATTACAACCTTCTGTGTCAGCACAGTTCGGAACCGAGAAACTAATTCCCTTCCAGCTGGGCCTCCGCCAGTTCAATCCTCCACCAAAGGCAAGCTCATATAAGAGATACAATGAGGTTCTCAATCAAGTAGGGAAGAGCTTGGGGGTTGAACAATGTGTTCAAAATTGAAAGGACAAAGGGATGCAGATTCAATATGAAGTGAATAATTTCTCCAGAGTAATTTTTCTCTCAAAGTTGAATTCTTCTCTTTTTTTCCATAGCTTGGATATTGCCCATTTATAGCCTTCAAGTGGAACTAAAGGGATGATTTGGAATATTTCCAATAAATGGAAGGTCAAGGATCATGGATCTCGTGACGTGACATGGAAACTCGACACTATTTTTTAATTTTGGGAACAAGACCCAATGTACGTGGGTTGTAGTGGTGCAACCTGTGTATATGCATGTTGTATAGTAGTTAGGTCATGTATATGTGGAAAAATATTGTTTTTAGCTCTGGGATTCACAAAAAGGGACTTCAAGTCTGCATAGGGAAATGGAAAAATGCCTTCTAAACAAATTTGCATAAGGTGAGGAAAATCTTTCTATAACACATAGGCCTCTCAACCAAATACCTTGAGATGGTGAGATAAGGTTTCTTACCATTCCATAATTCTTGTGGAGTCTTGTCATCCAACAATGATGAGGGTGATCTGTTGACCAGGTAACAGGAAGTACCCACCACCTCTACCCAAAATTATCTCCCTAACCCGATGCCACTGTGAATGCACCTTGCTTTTTACATCCACGTCATGTTCATCCTTTCTGCAATTATATTATTCTGAGGTGTATATAGAGTAGCCTTATTCCTTTCTATATCGTACTTCTTGTAGAATTCTTCAAATTCATTCCCGCAAAACTCTCCGCCATTATCTATCCTCAACACCTTAATTCTTTTCTTTGTTTGATTCTCAACAAGAGCCTTAAAATTTTTAAACCTATCAAAGACTTCAGATTTCTTCCTAAGGAAATATATCCAAGTATTCCTCAAGAAGTCATATATAAATGAGACATAGTAAAAATATTTTCCCAGTGATTGAACCAACATAGGTCTAAACACATCACTGTGAACTAGATGTACAATTCCTTCTTCCCTCATTGTACTAGAGGGAAATCTTACCTGATTCTGCTTCCCATATACACAATGTTCACAGAAATAAAAATCCAGAGAGAAATTAGGCATACCTTCAACCATACCTTTACCGTGTAGTAGTCAAAGACTCTTCTCTCCGATATGCCCCAATATTTGATGCCACAACATAACCTTTTCTCCAGAGACTATATGAGTTCTTTCTTCTTCAACTCCAATATCAGGAACAATGAAACTATTACACCCATCACTAATAGTTCTTCCTTCCCCCTTATACAGAGTTCCAAACTGAACTCCCTTCAGCAACACCAATGCTCCTCGAACCATCCTGTTGGTTTCATTTTCAAATATTTTTTTCACCCTTGCATCGTCCATTTTTCTTACAGAAATCAATTTTTTGGCCAAACTTGGGATGTGCAGAACACCAGGTAGTGTTCTCATCCTTCCATCTATCAACCTCAACTTGAATTTTACTCGTCCTATTTTTGTGTTGGCTTTGTCACTTGGGTGAAAAAACAACAACACTTGCATGTCTAGATGAGCGTGCTAGACAAGACAAAAGTTTGTGAGTGGGTTAAACAAGCCAAACACATGTAATAAACAAAGAAACAAACTAAAACAACTAAGAAATAAAGTTAGAATGCATGAGAAACTTAGAACCATAAAAAATCAACCAATGACCAAGATAATGATACCAATGGATCAATAGATTAGTAGGAAAAACACCATAGAGAAAAATGAGGACTTATGAGTCCCCTCTTCCTCCTTGGGAGGGCTCTTAAGTTCCCTAATGGAGTGATTTTCTTACAATGGAAGAAAATTGGAAAATGGTGAAGAAAATCAATGCCTATTCCCTTAAGAGGTGAGTGGAATGGCCTATTGCAATGATGCTTGAAGGATCCAAAGAGAAAAGAGGATTCTCAAGGGATAATTGGAGCATCATAACAATACTATGAAGATATTGGTTTGTTAGTGCACCCATGGATCCTATTTATAGCAATTCTTTGAGGCAAAATGTAATTAGTTCTTGTTGTGAACAAGGGGCCTTTTAGGGCACCCTCTAGTCCTTGACCAACCCCCCATTCGGATTTCTCTTAGATATGAAGGCCAAATCATGTTGGGAGCTGGTCCATAAGTGGTTGGGGGGCTAACAAGATCCATAAATGAGTCGTTCATAGAAGTGCACAGATTTTCTTGTACACAGTCGCACACTTGTGCATTGTGCGCTCAGAGGGATTTGTTTTCCCATGCACACTGCACACTGTGCGCACGCTTCTTTTGTTGAATTAGAGCATGTCAATTTTTGACCCAATTGTATATATTTTTCCTTTGGAATGCATTTTAGGGCTGCATGTGAACTAATTTTTGTTGGCATTGCTGTGTTTCTGTAACCATTTGCATGAAATGTTGCAGACGAAATTTTAGTGATAACAGATGCCCCCTGATGTGTGAGGTTAGGAGCATACATATAGATGAAATACATCAATGCTTTTTCTACTGAGAGTGTCATTGTAATGAAGAGTGTTTAGAGGAACTGCAAGAGCAATCCGTTGGAGGGAGAGGGAAAAATGTGGGACCCAAACCTTTCTCTAGAGATAAAAAGAAAATCTATATACAAATGAGGTGGGCATGCCCCATACTTGTGTCATGTAACCAAAATGTGAGACTATAATTGATGATGTATGCTGATGTAGATAATTGCAGTACCCTCCGGGATGATTGATAACGACAGGTGACATTTTTGAATGTTGAACATACTCTGAAGTGAGGCAAGGATGCCTGTAAGAAGAGTCGATGACTCCTAAGCATTGATGGCCTAATGAATTCAGAGGTCTTCGGCTAGTATGAAACAATTGCAATAGTTGCATAGTAATACCCACCATAACATGAGAATTTGTTGAATTCAAATGTTATGGGGGTCAACGGAATCAAAGAGAAATGGTCGAGAATCCTCATTGTAAAGGTAATGAGATTCAATATATTGTCTCCCCTCTGGAAACTGTGTTGATGTTGACAGAAAGGGAGACACGACTCCAAGAAGCAAAGGGATTCTTGAAATCCACTGGGATGAGATCAGGTACTGACAGGTAACATGAATGAATTCAAGATGTGGTGAGACTCGAGACTGCCTTTGGTTGGGAAATTTTGGAGGATGAGTGGAAACAACCGTAAAGCTGTATCTAGTGTCAGGGGGACGACTAGATGTGGGGTGAAACTGTGCCAGAGGCTTAACAAAGTGGACAAACTCATAGATAATGGGTACATGGACTTGGGATACTCAGGGTTTATGAATGATGTTGGAATGGAAAAAGAGTGGATGCCCTAACCAAGGGCGACATCGATTTCTTTGCCAAAAAATACATTCATCATGGGTGATGACAAAAAGATAAGTAAATGTTGGAAAGAAAGGATTTTTACAATTACAAAATAAATAAAGAATAATTTGGGTTGAATGTACAGATACAAAAACAGGTGCCTCAGTGCAAGATGGGTTGTCCTATGAGGGCACAAGTTGCGAAAGAGAACTGGTGGAGGGTGGGGACCCCATGGGTGGGTTTCTGTATGAGGTAAATGAATGGAGGAAAATCTACAGATGGGAAAACTGATGGTGGATGATATGGAGGGATAATATACTGCATAGGTGTTGTCAATAGAACCAAGATGATATGGCTTCGGAGTCCATTTGGGAAATCTAGAAATATGGTGAGAAGAAGTATGTGGCTCATTCTCCGAAGTGCATAAGACTATCGGGGCTCCCATCCCTAGGGGGTGAAATCAACATGAGTCTCAAGTTTCCGAGGGGAACTATAAATGGGACAACTCATGTGGGGGAGAGTGTTACCGAGTGAGAGTACCAAAATGCAAGAGAGGTGGCAGTACTGCAGAGCCAAATGTAAGGACCCTAAAGGTAAATGTCAGAGTGTGTGACTGGGAGATGCAATTGATTTACAAAGGGAATAATTACATGCCAATGGTGAAGATATACTTGAAGGGACTGTGTTGCTTGCGGAAAAAGTACTTGCACACATGAAAACCAAATATGTGATGTGAACAATATCTGATGATAAAGAACATAAGACAACTATTTGATAAAATTTTGAACATGAGCATGCATACCTGAACGTGACATGCAAAAAATGCTCCTCTAGGGCCAAGTTCAAATGACGACCCCAGGAATGTGAATGTGTATATGGTAGGACCATGATCTTGTGGTTGAGAACGGATCAGAAAATAGAGGCTTTGGGCTCTGATAAATCAATGTGGAAGTTTGGAAAAATGGATTATATATGGCTTGTGGGCCCACAATGCCACTTCATTTGTACCCACTACTTTAGTGATTTGACGAGAGTATTCTGAGGAGATTTGGAGATTATGGGAGCTCGAGTCGACCAATCAGGTAGTTGCGAGAGCCAGGGTAGTGGTCCCATCCTCCTGCATATTTTGAAATTTGTAGAATTTAGTTAGGGGGTGTACGGATGGTCGTATAATGGTATATTTAGGTAGGGCCCACCAGTGCACGGGAGAAGGAAGAGTACCTGCAATCAGATGCATGGGTATAACTCCTTCTCCCATGCATAGTGTGTGACTGTGCTTGAAATAACCACACATGTGGGTGTAGGGGAGGGAAATACAGGCGCGCATGAGATGCGTGCATGTTAAGTTTACAGCTATGCACTATGTGCAACTGTTTCTCAGACAACTGCACATCAGTGCACAGTTGTGTAGAGGATAGGTGCGCATGTGTGCACACCTGTCGGGGTGACTGTTGTGCATTGATGCATAACTGTTTCTCAGACAACTGCACATTAGTGTACAAATGTGAAAAGAAGAAGAGCACACCTATATGGGTGAAATTCGTGCACTGGAGGCAAGGCTAAGGGGTTTGAAATTTTGAATTTTTTGATGTTTTTTATGGATGATGAGGGTTGACCAAGTGGTTTTTGTGTGGAATCAATTGATCAAATTTTTTCATAGAGCATGATGCCAGTTTACTGGAGAGAGAGAGAATGGGAGCGTCTCTGGGAGGTAGTGAGACAACAACCGGGCATTCAGAGATACTTGGCAGCCTGCGGGTTGCTCAAGTTCTTCGACTGCCCCTTGATATGGTCACAGGAGTTCCTGCTGTAGTATCTTATAGCCATGTGTAGCACTGATCTGCAATGTTTCATTGTCAGTGGACAAAAGCTTACATTCTCGGTGGTTGAGGATGTCTGTTTTTTTATATGGCTCCCATTCCATGGGATGGCCCGTCCTACTGACCCCCAACTACCGGGGGATGAGAGAGTGGTTGAATTGGTGCATTGCCACTTCTTGGGGCTGAACCCAATGTCGGTTTCAGTTGTTCATATTGAGGCGTTCGATGAGCTCTTGACAGAGTGCATTGTCGCCATGGAGGTGAGAATCTATGGATCCTTGGGGACTCAACAGATCACATGAGGTCAACTGAGGATGGTGGAGAGGGTCCTAGATGGGGACCATTTTTCCTGGGGGCTTATGTTTCACTCTAGGATGATGGGGAATATTCACCGATGTCGGACAACTGACTCCGATGAATTTGCATTTGGGTCTATCCCAGTGGCCTAGTTTCTAGAGAGGGTGCCCCTTTTGTGCCCTAGGATTTTGCTAGTGCCTACAAGGCTGCGAGAGCCACATCTGATGTAGTGGGCCCATATGTTGGCTCGGCATGAGGGAAGAGAGGGTGGAGATTACTTCACGGCTATGGTGGCATGCGTGTGGCAACATATGCCACATGTGATACTATGGTACCCATATGTTAGTATGGATTACCACCATGACCCTGACATGATGCTGCCTCCTGGGGAGGACTGGGATCAAAGAGGTATGTCTGTGGAGCCCCTTGGCCATGAAGCATAGATGGTCAGGGAGCTAAATCATCAGGGACCCATGTGATCATCGCAGCTAGGACAGAGGTGTAGATGAGGTGATGTTGGTGTTGTACCAACACATGAGTCGAGGGCATGATAGAGGCAGAGACTGGATGACGTTGGTGCTAGACCAATGCATGAGCCGCATGCATAGGCTGGAGGGGGGATGGAGGAACTATTTTGACATTTTGAGCAATTTATACATGGTGTGTCAGAGGGGATGTGGGCTCACATATAGAATGAGAGGTTCCTAGAGTAGTGTGTGAGTGTGTCGACGGAGTGGTGGACCTGTTGACTGCTCAACACACCCTAAAAGTTCTGTGACCATTTCCTTTTGGGTACCACCTTGTTTTCCACCTTTTATTGTTCTGGCCTTGGTATAAGACTGATAATACTCTTATATTATATGTTTCATGTATTAATTTTCTCTTGAAAATACAACAAAGAACCATCTTAAGAGACACAATGACTACTCAAGGAATCAACGACCCAGAATTTTCCCGATTCCCTAGAGAAGTTCAGCATCGGCGAAAGCTTAAGGTGGAGAAAATCATTTTGAGAAGTCAAAGTAGTCGAGTACCGACCTTTGTCAGCGTCAGATGATAGTAGTGCTTCTTTCTTATGAATAGCCTCTGAAAATATTTCGCTGAAGGCTGATCCTTTGGTTTCGGCAAAAACGTGTAATCATGAGCATCGCAAAAAAGAGGAGTTCCATCGCCGACCGCCGACACCTAAAACATTCCCTTAATCACCAATCCAATTTTCATTGGTATCGGGAGTTTTATCAAGAAGATAGCAGTATGGATAAACCATCTAAATAGTAGTTGATCCCCATTCTTTATGAAGGTAAGACATGACTTGACGTTTAACCCCTAGCTGTGTCAAGTACTCCACATTCAAATATTTAGTTAATTCATAAATCACACATTAGTTACTAGCTCGTGCAGAATCAAAAGGGAACCATTAAAGTCCCCGATACAATGCATCTCCATCCGTGCCTCCGTCATCAACCAGTTAAGTTTCAACGGCAGAAATCCGATAGCGGTTTATTTTGAAATCTGCATTGATCACCCATATTAAATAATTGATATGACTTGTAGTATCTCCCAGTTATATTCTTTTGAGTCATTTTATGTGATCCCAATCTGCACGGAAAGGAATTCAGAAGAAACAGGAGAGCGAAGCCACCAGTTCAGAAGAAGCATCCAAAGTCTAGTGAGTATTAAACAGTTATCTTAGCAAGCATTACAAGTATGGGTTCGCTTGTGGTTTTACGCTTCATTTGTATATGTTCTCACCCGAGGCTGCTCTGTATACGTGTTCTAAGGGTGGCTTTGATTGCAGGGATAATGCCTCCAAAGAAGCCATCCACCAGGAAATCACCATGGGCGCCAAGGTTGCAAGAATCGAAAATAGGAGAAGGCTCCTCCCTAGCAGTTGCAAGACAATTAGAGTATCCTCCTAAGCCGGTGTTCATCATCAAGGTGACCACCAAGGAGCCCTTTGTCTAGCCCCCATATTTCGGAGACACAGAGGCAAGCATTGGAGAAAAGAAAACTTTTCCTTGCTGGGAATAAGTCTTCAAGAATATTAAGAAAGAAGAACCCCTCGAATATACTCTACACAACAACCCTGATACTAGGAAGCTCGATGACAAGGTCCACCCAAATATTCGCAAGGCTTATCTGCACATGGTGGCAAGCCAGTCTCCGATTTTCCCTTGTGTCGAGCTCTTAAAGTGGCTCATTGGTCACACCGATGCACATAAATGTTTGATTAATGATGACAATGGAGAATGCATCGAGGCTTTCCTGCCATCAGAAGTTCAAAAATACTACAAACTCAATGAGTCTGGAGAAAAGTTGAGCACTGATTTCGTGCTGAGTTTCTATGCCTCTCACGAAACTAGTGAAATCATGGCATCCTAGTGGAGGGAATACAAGAAATTCATGAACCAAACTTCTGGATGGTACCCAACAGTCAATATCAGGGAACCATATGCCTCTCTCATGGCCCTTCTCTACAGATTGCATGGGGAGAAAGACTGCTCCCGATTTTCAGAATCTTGGATGCCTCTGTCTTTTACAGTCGCCATTTCAGGCACCGGTTTCAATTGGGGTTATATCATCTCTAAACAGTTGAGACCTACATAAAACAGGCCCAGGCGCCAAAGGATGGAGATACCCCCGCCTTCTACATGGCTTCATATCTACTAGATGTCATCTGTGTCAGGAACGCTTTTGCCAGGATGAACTTGAATTAGAACCCTTTGGAGATTGTATTCCATGTATACTACAACATCTTGTGGGAAAATAGGTACAAGATATCCTATGTTGTTATCTGTGATCAGTTTATTGCGCCCATTTACTTCTTTCTCTTTAAGAAAGAATGCCCTATATTATCAGGCAAAGCAAAGAAGGTCATAGTTAAAATTGGTCATTGGTATTTGGATGAACGAGAAACCTACATTAGGATTTTTGGTGCCACAGGAACATCATATTTACTGCCCATTTATGTTCCTGACCGGCTAGTGTTAGGAGAAATATGCTATCAAACCATCATACAAGGATACAATGCAACTTTAGTAAAAGAAAATAAGCAGGCTTTCATACTGTATGGGTTTCATATTGGCTTCTGCATGGTCAAAGACACCGCCCATTCTAAACAAATTGGGCTAGGTCATTTGGAATTTTGGTTCCAAACTTACCGATTTCGCAAACACGATCCCAGGGGATTGGTCATACATCATGCGTCACAGGTATCATCATGTTGGCCTTATGCCCACGATCGGTTTGAGGATGAAATTTTCACTGAGAACGCTCAATATTGGGATATGGTGATAGCCAAGAAGGATGATCCTAGAGGAACCAAGTTTAGAGATATGAGCTATGAAGAGCAGGCCATGTTTTTGGAGCAACAAGTTCAACAATTCGGATGATGCCCTGAAGCAGCAGTGGCATAGCACTTGGAGGAAGAAATAAATGATCCCCAAGAAGACATTGGGATCATAGAAGCTCATCAGGGATCCCTGTACAAATCAGAAATTTCCCTGAAGATCAAATGGCTCAAGAGAGTGGTGCACTTTTATACCAGCAAGCTCAGCTACTAATGAAACAAATGTAGGATAACCCACATCGTGCCATAAGTCCCAGGATTTCAACTATTGTCTGAATCATCCTAAAAGAACCAAGCGATATTGGTCTCACAGTCGCTGACAACACCAATGGGTCGGGCAATCTCAAATCTATGATATCGCCAATTGATCCCTCGGGAGAAGGAACAACTCAACCAGAGACAGGCCATGTGTCAATAGAAACACAAGCGCCCAACCCCTTGAGCATGCTTATACACATATACAGGGATGACGAGAGTGTAGATCCCTCTTGTGGTACCCCAGTGCGCATCTAAGAAGAAGAAGGTCCCAAAAAGACCCCTTCCCCAAGTCCCGAAAAGGTCTCTTCTGCTGGGCCCAGGGTTCAGGAGTAGGGAGTCCCACATAAGGAAGTTGAAGCTGAAGGTAATCTCAATACAGGAAAGTTTGATGAACCAGAAATAGATGTAGGCCTGAGTGGCGAGCCTTCGCAGAAGGAAATCGACAGTTCCACAATATATGAGCAAGTAAGTGACAAGTCTATGCCCGACACCTCTATCCTTACCAATACCCAGATCCCTAGTGAGAAACAAGTAGAAGTTGGATCTACAAGGCAGAACGAAGAAGTTTGAGAGCCCACCCTTGAACAAATATACACCACAGGAAGCTTGGGAAACAATCTCACATGGGGCGATCTGCAGATACTAGACCTGGTAGATGAGGTCACAGACATCTATGCGATCTCCTATGATCAAAAGAGAAAGGATAGCTTACAGAGGACTACAAAGAAGAGAATAATCACCCTGGATCAGTCCATCATAGTCATCACTGAGGAGAAGTTAATCGATACAGCAGATGTCTGTACATGTGAGCTGATTGGTGTGGGAAAATCCCTCTCAGAGGCCGCCTAGGATAGAGCCAGGAGAGATGAAAAGGAACTTTGCACTACCCAGAAGGATCTCGAACACTTGCACAATATTGTCGATTACTATAAGGGTGCGATACAGACAGCTATGTATTTAAAAGATGAGTTCGATAAATTTTATGATGAGTTCAATAAGAAAAGACACCTGTTAATCTTGAATATAGCCGAATTCCAGGAAGACACTCTCATGGCACTTGCGACATTTAAGGAAATGGAGAAATGGTATGAGAAGGCACAACAGGAGGTGGGGAGGCTTGAGTTTATTGAGGCAGTCCAAAAAGGCTGAGAAAAAGAAGACCACGGTATTTGTATAGTAAGTAAAAGTAGTCTCAATCGTATGAAGCAATCAGCCAAGTACTGGGCCAAAATGTCTCGAATCCCACATGAAGAAATCCAAGAACAATGGGCTAGGTGTCAAAAGCACTGGGATAAAATCAATAAAATAATGAAAGACATCAGAATCCCTGAGTATGGTACCCCCGATATGCTTATCAACCTAAGTGAAATAATCAAGTTGTGCATCAAACAAGATGCGTTATGGGCCAAAGAATGTGCAAGGGTCACTGACGCAAAGCCAGGGAAAGTATAGTAGTTCACAGGACATCCAATTGAAGTCAGAACCATGCTTCAAAAATTGAACTTCAACCTCACAAAGTATCGGGCGAACGTAGAAGACATCAGGGGAATAAATGCAGCTCCAATGGAATAGCACAGATTTCCATGGGCCAACACCTATGAAGAACTCTTTATTAGATGGTCTAATTATGAAAGATCCCACCCTTTTCAAGAAACAACTCGGGTGGATTGTTGAAAGACTATTAGATGATAATGCCACGTGGCAATTTTTGATTAGATCAAATTGTATTTTACCATTAATTACTGTTAAGACTTTATATTATAAATAGGGACATCGATCGATGGTCAAATGGTCGATGGTTGTTGTAAGGACACTTTTTTCTTTTGGTTTTTTATAATTATTTTGAGGCTGCTATGAATTAAGAAGCCCTTCTAGACCAAATACGAGCTATTTTGCATCAGATGTATGTGATTGGAGTTAGATAAAAATTACTTCCTTTCCTGTTCCATGAATGTTGCTGTGAATGATTAAGAGCAATTAATTCTATTGTCAAGTTATTTGGTGGAATGTTTTGATGTTCTTTGCTTTAAATGATGAAATTAAATCGTTGTGCTTCTATGTGATGAATGTCCTGGTAGATGAATTATTTTGCTTACCGTGATTTTGATTACATATGTGTTTCTTTTTCTTTATGCTAAGTAGTTTACCTCAGCTATGTGATGAGATTCTTGGTAGATGAATTATTTTGCTTGCCATGATCTTGATTACATACACATTTTCTTTCTGTTAAGTAGTTTTCTCAGACAATAGTCAGATACTCATTCGGTTAGAGTATCAGTACTAGGCCCTTCGGCATAATATTGTTGTCTGCATGATCGACCAACGGGTTATCCTAAGCTCGACCCCTTCCCAATAGTTAATTTTTTTTTCATGTATTTGTCAAGTTGGCTTATACTGTCTTGCATATCTCATACCATCCCCCCATCTAAGAGAGAATAAAGAGAAGAACTATCCCAAGTGAAGGAAGAGACTTCACCTGAAAACACAAAAGCTCATCAATAATTTGGCCAGATGGTAAGATCTGGAGAACCATTCCACTCCAAACACTGCAGAGTCTAATTGGGCCTCGATGGTGGGTTTGGTTCCTACTATTGAGTCAGGGGATTTAGGCCCCACCAACAAAATTGGCGCTAGAAGGAGGGACAAAGAATGAATGGCTGGATATGCGAGTTTCTTAACATTTTGAATAGCCTATAGATTAGTAATGGCCCACATGCATGGCTAGTCATCCAACAGACAACCCACCTTTACCGAGTACTCCCAAAGAGAATAACTCACCCCACTCCGAGGAAGGATATATTCACCTTGAAATACCTTACGCCCTCCCTCACAAGGAAGTGAATCAGTTTAGAAGTATTATTAGAGCCTACGCCTAGAAAATTGGTGCATTTCCCTTCACCCCCATCCTCCCTCAAATAAAACAACAAAGCAGACTAGTAGTCAGCACTCCCGACAAATTTTTCGTACATTCCGTCAAATACTTAATAGATTTCGTGATCATCAAAATCCAAGAACCTCTTAACCTCATACCTGAGATGCTAGCCGATGACATCTCCGAACCTAATGACCTTTCAGAAGAGGAAGAGCCTGACTCTGACTCTGAAGATATGGAAGGGAACAACGGTTGTGAGGAGGAGAGAGAAGTTCCACTTCAAGACAATCAACCTTGGTTGACCAGGGACGTCGTGGCTGTCTCAAGATGAGTACACAATCTCCCTCGGCACCTAGAAAAGTTGCTCCCCAAGTATGATCCTGAAACCTTAGAATTTCCCGAAGATCATATCAAGAAATTCATACTTGAGATCAGGCTTATGAACATTCAACATGAAGACATAGTATGCAGACTTTTCCCCTACATGTTTGAGAACTCGACTTTCACATGGTATTTTAATTTTCTAGTAGGATCCATAACTAGTTGGATTAAGTTCCAAAAGGATTTCCTAGAAAAATTCGTCGAAGAAACTACCATGGGAGCCCTTATGGCCGAATTATTCGCAGCCACCATGAACCCAAAAGAAAGGGTCAAAGATTTCAATCAAAGATTCATGACTATCCTAAACAAATTTCAGCCCGCAGCGAAACCTACTCAAGAGTTGCAAATCGAGGTGTATGTCAACGTGCTCCCGTCCTCTATTTCAATGTTCGTTAAGAGAGCCACTAAGAAAATCCCTGTGGATAATTTCGAAGAGGCCAAGATGATAGAGTTCTAGATGAAATGATGTAAAGAAGGCCAGGCCTCTCTAGCGAGAAAAGAAAGCCACCCCCCTCCTAGGAGAGGACTCCTCTTGACTAGACCGTCGGAGAAGATGGCTGAAACAACTTTCAACAAAGGTAATATTTCTTATCAGGAAGAGGTTGACCCACCACAAGACACGACCATGCTGATATGGGCTCCTGACGTGATCGTGTCTTCACATGATCTGTTTAAATCTTAGGGACCACCCGCAGAGATATCGGCGATACAGACATGTAGTAAGGGTTAAGCCGACCCAAAAGATATCGATGCCACCCATGCCTCACAAAGTAAATTAACTCCTGATCACCTAAGAATACATTTGGCTCCCAGTAACAAAACTATAAGTATCCATACTCATGATTCTCCTAAATTAGATTACAATGTAGTAGAAGATTTGAAGAAGCTGAAAGCTAATGTATCGATTATGGACATATGTATAATCCCTCTGTAGAAATACCTTCTATTGCAATATCTAATTTAGGTAAAAAACCCAACCACCGATGATGGTCAGGAGAAGAATCTCCCCCCTACATATTTGGTAAGAAAACCAACGATAAACACCTACTCAAAAGGCAAGAAGGAGAGGCCTTTTGTACCACCTTTCCTTTTAACATTCGAAGTCTTCAACAGGAATCTCCACAATTGTCTGGTAGACTTCGGGGCATCTTATATTGTCATTCCCTTGGCCATTTGTAACAAATTAGGTGTTTTCCCTCTAAAAAGTGATAAGCATGCCATACAACTAGACAGGACCCAGGTCAAGGTCATGGGGGAACTCAAAGAGGTGATGATCAGGATATCCACTCAACCTAATTTTGTGCAGGTGATTGACATCATTGTGGTGGATATCCCTAAGGCATATGGGCTATTATTGAGCTAAGATTGGTCCGAAAAACTAAACATATACTTTAGCACATACTAGGCACACCTTTGGCTACCGCTGAAGGGATACAAGAACATGATTAGAATCGATAGGGAAAGATACCTAAAACATATGGTCAATGACCTAGAAACCCCAAACAAACCAACCTCTACTAATTTACCCATACTAGGGAACTATTCTTGTGATTCTCACTTTGGCAATTTCGCTCCTCTCTTGTCCGATGTTTCACTTACTCAAAACTATGAAATGACCTTTCAAGAAGAATTCCCGATGCCAATGGA
>SNQJ01S0005995.1:85356-102503 GCA_010110895.2 Picea sitchensis
CTGTCTTTTGTCAAAACCTAGTGTTAGGTCTTCTGAAGGAAAAGATCGAAGAGCGGAACATTGATTGGGATAGAAATCGTCGCTCTTGAATTGGGACCCCTTATTTTGATGGATCCAAGTCACAAGAGGGTTCGGGAGTAGGGTGCATCCTCATTGATCAAAGTAGTAAATGCCGTTTCTTGTCTTGTAGACTAGAATTCTAGTGTACCAACAACACTTCTGAGTATGAAGCCCTGGTACAAGGGTTAAAGAAATCCATATATATTAATGTCAAGGAATTAAAGGTGTTTAGAGACTTGGAAATCATCATTAGACAAGTGAGAAACACTATACACTACAACTCCCCTCATCTTAAGAACTACTAGCAGGAGGTGCAGAGGCTGATAGAACGCTTTGAAGCTTTCAATATCACTATGATCCCCATATAGAAGAATATCTTTTCTGACTCCTTAGCCACCATTGCATCAAGACTCTCACCTTTAGAAGATTACTAAGCCTCCCGATTCACTGCAGAACTTCTCTACAAGCCATCGGTACCTAATAATATTTCTAATTGGAAAGTCTCTGAGGGGGATGAACAGATCATAAGATTCTTGACTAATCAAGACAACTTCACAGACCTCACTATAGAGTATGAAGAGTTCCAAGAAAAACTAACGGAAATGAGTCCTCGGGAGGGTCAACACACGGATAAACCAAAGGCTCACACATTCCAAAAGGGATAGTGAATCTAGAGAATGTTTGATCAAAAGGAATGATTCAAAGGACCTAAAAATGCAAAGACTGGTAGCTCCTGCCCCTCTCCATGAAACTGCAAATCTTGGAACCCTAGACAACCCAAAGTATGCAAATCTTGGCAAAATATTATCTAAAGAGGAGAGGAAATCCTATCTCAAATTATTCAGACAATACCAGGATGTCTTCGCTTGGTCCTATAAAGATTTGAAAATGTATGATACCCACATCATTCAACACACCATCTCGTTGAAACCCAAAATAAAATCTTTTCAACAAAATCTCTGGAAGTACTACCCATCCTTGGAACCCCTCATGTATCAAGAGTTAAGGAATATTTTAGATGCGAAGATAATTTTCCAAGTTAGAAATTCCGCATGGGTAGCGAACCTTGTTCCAGTAAGGAAAAAGTCAGTAGAAATCTGATTATGCATAGACTTTCATAATCTCAACAGAGCTTCAGAAAAGGACAATTGTCCCGTCCCGCCAATGGAGCAACTCCTACAGACTGTGTCGGGCTTGGAAATTTTCTCCCTTCTAGATGGTTTCTTAGGATACAACCAAGTATTGGTTTCAGAGGAAGACCGATTAAAAACTACCTTTCAGACCAAATGGGGAACCTTTGCTTATAAACGCATGCCTTTCAGCTTGATTAACACAGGAGTGACCTTTCAAAGGGAAATGGATGTGGCATTTCGGGGAATTATAAGTAAGTGTGTGGTAATATATTTAGATGACGTAATGATGTATTCGAAGAATAGAGAAGAACACATCCAACACTTAACTCAGATTTTTGAAAGATGTCGAAAATACGGTATATCACTCAATCCTAAGAAAACTATCTTTGTATGTTGAAAAGGGTAAGTTGTTAGGTCATATTATATCTCAAGTGGGAATTCTCATAGACCCTGAAAGCATTAAATCCATAACTTAACTCCTGCTACCCCATAACAAGAAAGTTATGCAGTCTTTTTTCGGGCAAATTAATTTCGTAAGGAAATTCACCCTTGACTTTGCCGAAATCATAAAACCCTTACAAAAAATGATTCAAAAAGATTACGAGTTTAAGTGGGATGATGAACGAAATGATGCTTTCAACAATATCAAAGTTGCCATATCCCGGGCCCCAGTATTGCGAAGTCTCGATCTCAATAGAGACGTTAACCTTTATACTTTCGCCTCTGACCAATCGCTAGCTGTGGTTTTGACTCAGAAGGACAATGAAAAAAACAAAGCCCCGGTGTTATTTATGAGCACCAACCTTCAAGGAGCTGAGCTCAATTACCCCGTTGTAGATAAGTAGGCCTACGCGGTCTATAAAGCAGTAAAACATTTTAGGTCGTACATCCTCAAGAATCACACCAAGGTTATTGTGCCACACCCCGCAGTCCGATCCTTGTTTACCCAACAATAAATGGGAGAAAGAAGAGGTAAATGGATGGCAGTAGTCTAGTAATTTGATCTAGATATAAAACCCACCAAGTTAGTAAAAGGACAAGGCTTGTGCAAGCTCATAGCCGAAGCTCAAGATCAAGCAAACCAGGATCTAGGATGGGATAATGAAATAAAACTGTGGTGTGGTGAAGCAACATACATTTCCCTGAGACCAGACTCCTGGTGCAAGGATTTGGCTCATCTATTACATCACGAGACTTGTCCCGAAAACCTCAACCCCAGAGAAAGGATATCCCTCTGATTAAAATTCGCATAATATCGCCTCATAAATTCGGTACTCTTCTGGATCAACTATGATAGGGTACTATTGAGGTGTCTCGAACGTGAAGACTTCGATAAAGTGTTGAAGGAACTCCATGATGGCCTCGCTAGGGGACATTTTGCAGGAAACACCACCACTCATAAGGTTTTGAGAGCCGACTATTATTGGCCCACTTTGTTCAAGGACACTCATGCTTACACTAGGAATTGTAAGACTTGTCAAACAAGTGCTGGCAAGGAGAGAAGGGAAACAATCCCACTTCATCCTTTAACCATATCTAGACCTTTTGAGCAGTGGGGGTTGGATATCATAGAAGAAGTCACACCCAACTCTTCAAAATTTCCCAAGTATATTCTTACTGCCACCGACTATTTCACAAAGTGGGCAAAAGCCATTCCTCTGACCCATGTAAATGAGAAAATTTTCATCCAATTTATAGAACAACAGTTAATTAAAAGGTTTGGCATTCCTTCTATTCTGGTCTTTGATAATGAAGCTTACTTCTCCTCTACCCTATTGGCAGAGTTCTCTTTGGACAAAGGTATCATAATCAAGTACTCTGCAAATTATTACCCACAGGGAAACAGTGTGGCAGAATCAACCAATAAGAATGTGGTAAGGATACTAAAGAAAACGGTTGTTGATAACCATATAAATTCGCATAACCAACTTCATAATTCCCTATGCGCTGATAGGGTCACACCCAAAGAAGCTATAGGGAATTCCCCATACTTTCTGGTCTACAGACAAGAAGCCATCCTCCCAAACGAGCTTTATTTTCCATCTCTCCAATTGGCCCAATATTCTAACGAAGAACCATCCTCGGCCATGCAACAAAGAATCAACACCCTTCTTATGCTGGAAGAAGAGAGAGAAAAGGCTAAGTCAAAATTTTTTGCTCATCAACAGATAGTGAAAATATGGTTCGATAAGCATAAAGCTAAAGAAAAGAAATTCAAAGTAGGAGATTTAGTCTTTAAGTGGGACAGGGAAAGTGAACCCAACGGGAAACATTCCAAATTTAAGAACCTATGGCTTGGACCTTTATAGGTGGCTAAGAATATTGGGGTAGGTACTTAGCAGTTGCAAAATCTGAGGGGGGAACCCGATACTCTCCCAGTAAACAACTAATTCCTAAAAAAATACTTCCAATAATAATATAATATAATATATATAAATATATATATGTATAACTTCAGGTTAATACAGTTAGAAGGAGCATCAGAGATATCTACTACATGGAACAGAGATTCTAGGTTCGTCCAGTGAATCTCCATTTGTTGAGTGCTCAAGACACCCTAAAAGTTCTGTGACCATTTCCTTTTGGGTACCACCTTGTTTTCCACCTTTGATTGTTCTCGCCTTGGTCTAAGAATGATAATCCGCTTATATTATATGTTTCATGTCTTAATTTTCTTTTGAACATACAACAAAGAACCATCTTAAGAGACACAATGACTACTCAAGGAATCAATGACCCAAAATTTTCCCAACTTCCTAGAGAAGTTCAGCATCGGTGAAAGCTTAAGGTGGAGAAAATAATTTTGAGAAGTCAAAGTAGTCGAGTACTGACCTTCGTCGATGTCGGACGATAGTAGCATTTCTTTCTTATGAACAACCTCTAAAAAGAGTTCACCGAAGGCCGATCCTTTGGTTTTGGCAGAAAAGTGTAATCATGAGCGCCGCACAAAAGAGGATCTCCACCACCGACCGTTGACTCCCGAAACATTCCCTTAATCACCAATCCAATTGTTATCGGTATTGAGAGTTTTATCAAGAAGATAGTAGTATGGATAAACCATCTGAATCGTAGTCGATCCCCAATCTTTATGAAGATAAGACATGACATGACGTTTAACCCCTAGCTGTGTCAAGTACTCTGCATTCAAATCTTTAGTTAATTCATAAATCGTGGATTAGTTACTGGCTCATGCGCAAATCAAAAGGGAATTGTTAAACTCCCTGATACAGTGCATCTCCATCTGCACCTCCACCGTCAACCAGTTAAGTTTCAGCGACAGAAATCCGATAGCGGTTTATTTTGAAATCTGCATTGATCTCCCGCATTAACTAATTGATATGACTTGTAGTATCTCCAAGTTATATTCTTTTGAGTCATTTTATGTGATCCCACTCTGCACGACAAGGAATTTGGAACAAACAGGAGAACGAAGCCACCAGTTCAGAAGAAGCATATGAAGTCCAGTGAGTATTAAACAGTTATCTTAGCAAGCATTACAAGTATGGGTTCACTTGTGGTTTTACGCTTCATTTGTATATTTTCTCACTCGATGTTGCTTTGTATATGTGTTCTAAGGGTGGATTTGATTCTAGGAAAAATTCCTCCAAAGAAGCCATCCACCAGGAAATCACCACGGGCACCAAAGCTGCAAGAATCGGAAATAGGAGAAGGCTCCTCCCCAGCAGTTGCAAGACAAATAAATTTTTCTCCTAAGCCGATGTCCATCATCAAGGCGATCACCAAGGAGCCCTTTGTCCAGCCCCCATCTTTCGAAGACATAGAGGCAAGCATTGGAGCAAAGACAACTTTTCCTCACTGGGAAGAAGTCTTCAAGAAGATTAAGAAAGAAGAACCCCTCGAATATATTCCGCACAATGACCCTGATACAAGGAAGCTCGATGACGAGGTACTCCCAAATATTCACAGGGATTATCAGCACATGGTGGCAAGTTAGTCTCTAGTTTTCCCTTGCGTCGAGATCTTAAAGTGGTTCATTGGTCACACCAATTCACATAAATGTTTGATTAATGATGACAATGGTGAATGTGTCATGGTTTTCCTGCAATCAGAAGTTCATAAATACTACAGACTCAATGAGTCTAGAGAGAAGTTGAGCACTGATTTCATGCTGAGTTTCTATGCCTCTCATGACACTAGAAAAATCATGGCATCCTGGTGGAGGGAAGACAAGAAATTCATGAACCGAACTACTGGCTGGTACCCAATGGTCAATCTCAGGGAACCATAGCCTATCTCATGGCCCTTCTCTATAGATTGCATGGGGAGAAAGACTGCTCCCAGTTTTCATAATCTTGGATGCCTCTGGCTTTTACAGTCGCCATTTCAGGCATCGATTTCAATTGGGGTGCTATCATCTCTAAACAGTTGAGAACCTGCATAAAATAGGCCAGGGCGCCAAAGGAGGGAGATACCCCCGCCTTCTACATGGCTTCGTATCTACTGGACATCATCTATTCCAGGAACACTTTTGCCAGGATGAACTTGAATTAGCACCCTTCGGAGCTTGCAGTCCATGGATACTACAACATCTTATGGGAAAAAAAGTACATGAAATCCTATGTTGTTATCTATGATCATTTTATTGTGCCCATTTACTTATTTCTCTTTAAGAAAGAATTCCCTAGATTATCAGGTGAAGAAAAGAAGGTCATATTTAAAATTGGTCACTGGTATTTGGATGAATGAGAAACCTACATCAAGATTTTTGGCGCCACAGGGGCACCACATTTATTGCCCGTTTATGTTCTCGATCGGCTATTGTTAGGAGAAATCTGATATCAAACCATCATACAAGGATACAATGCAACTTTAGTAAAAGACAAGAAGTGGGCTTTCATACCGTATGTGTTTCATATCGGCTTCTGCATGGTCAAAGAAAATGCACATGCTAAACAACTTGGGCTAGGTCAATTGTAATTTTGGTTCCAAACTGAACGATTTTGCAAACATGATCCCAGGGGATTGGTCATACAACATGTGTCATAGGTATCATCATGTTGGCCATATGCCCATTATCAGTTTGAGGATGAAATTTTCGCCGAGAACACTCAAGAATGGGATATGGTGATAGCCAGGAAGGTTGATCCTAGAGGAACTAGGTTTAGAGATATGAGCTATGAAGAGCAGGCCACATTTTTGGAGCAAGCAATTCAACGAGTTGGTCATCGCCCTGAAGCAACAGTGGAATATGAAGTGGAGGAAGAAACAAATGATCCCCAAGAAGACATTGGGATCAGAGAAGCTCATCAAGGATCCCCGGTAAAAATAAGAGATTTCCCTGAAGATCAAATGACTCAAGAGAGTGGCATACTTTTATACCAACAAGCTGAACTACTAATGAAACAGATGCAGGATAACCCACATCTTGCCATAAGTCTCAGGATTTCAACTATCATCCAAAGTGTCTTGACAGAACCAAGTGATCTTGGTCTCATAGTCGTCGAAGACACCAATAAGTCAGGCAATCCTGAATCTATGATATCACCAATTGATCCCTCGGGAGAAGGAACAACTCAACCAGAGACGGGATGAGTGTCGATAGAAAAACAAGCACCCAACCCCTTGAGCATGCTTATACACATATACAATGATGACGAGAGCATAGAGCCCTCTCATGGTACCCTGATGCGCGTCCAAGAAGAAGAAGGTCCCGAAAAGACCCCTTCCCCAAGACCCGAAAAGGTCTCTTCTACTGGGCCTGGGGTTCAGGACCAGGGAGTCCCACATAAGGAAACTGAAGCTGAAGGTAATATCTATACAGGAAAGTCCGATGAACTGAAAATAGATGTAGGATCGAGTGACGAGCCTTCGCAGAAGGAAATCGGCAGTTCCACGATCGATGAGAAAGTAAGTGACAAGTCTATTCCCAACACCTCTATCCTACCCAATACCCAGATCCCCGATGAGAAACAAGTAGAAGTTGGATCTACAAGGTAGAATGAAGATGTTCGAGAGCCCACTCTCAAACAAATATATACTGCGGGAAGCTTGGGAAACAATATCACATGTGGCGATCAATAGATACCAAACCCGGTAGATGAGGTCACAGACATCTATGCGATCTCCTATGATCAAAAGAGAAAGGATATCATAGAGAGTACTGCAAAGAAAAGAAGAATCACCCTGGATCAATCCATCATAGTCGTCACTGAGGAGAAGTTAATTGATACAGCAGACGCCCGTACATCTGAGTTGATTGGTGTGGGAAAATGCCTCTCAGAGGTCACCCAGGACAGAGCCAGGAGAGATGAAAAGGAACTTGTTGCTGCCCAAAAGGAGCTTGAACACTTGCACAATCTTGCTGATTACTATAAGGGTGCTACACAAACAACTGTGTATTTAAAAGATGAGTTCAGTAAAGCTTATAATGAGTTCAAGAAGGAAAGACACCTGCTAATCTCAAATATAGCCGAATTCTAGGAAGACACTCTCATGGCACTCGCGACATGTAAGGAAATGGAGTGATGGTATGAGAAGGTGCAACAGGTGGTGGAGAGGCTCGAGTTTATTGAGGTAGTCCAGAAAGGCCGAGAAAACGAAGACCACGACATTCGACTAGTAAGTAAAAGCAGTCTCAATCACATGAAGTGATCAACCGAATCTGGGACAAAATGTCTCGAATCCCACATGAAGAAATCAAATAAAAATGGACCAGGTGTGAGAAGCATAGGGATAAAATCAATAAAATAATGAAAGACATCCGAATCCCCGAGTATGGTACCCCCGATATGTTTATAAACCTAAACACAATAATCAAGTTGTGCGCCGACCAAGATGTGTTATGGGCTGAAGAATGCACAAGGGTCACTGATGCAAAGCCAAGGCAAGTACAGTAGTTCGCAGGACATCCAATCGAAGCCAGAACCATGCTTTAGAAATTGAACTTCAGCCTCGCAAAGTATTGTGTGCACACAACATACATCAGGGGAATATATGCGGCTCCAATGGAACAACACAAATTTCCATGGGCCAACACCTATGAAGAACTCTTTATCAGATGGTTTGATTATGAAAGAGCCCACCCTTTTCAAGAAACAACTTGGGTGGATTGTTAGATGATAGCGCCACATGGCGATTTTTTATTAGCTCAAATTGTATTTTACCGTTAATTACTATTAAGACTTTATATTATAAATAGGGACATTGAACGATCGTCAAAAGGTCGATGTTTGTTGTAAGGACACTTTTTTCTTTTGGTTGTTGATAATTATTTTGAGACTGCTATGAATTAAGAAGCCCTTCTGTACCAAAGACAAGCTATTTTTCATCAGATGTATGTGATTGGAGTTGGAGAAGAATTACTTCCTTTCCTGTTCCATGAATGTTGCAGTGAATGAGTAAGAAAAATTAATTCTATTGTCAAGTTATCTGGTGCAATGTTTTGATGTTCTTTGCTTTAAATGATGAAAGTAAATCATTTTGCTTCTATGTGATGAATTTCCTGGTAGATGAATTATTTTTCTTACCGTGATCTTGATTACATATGTGTTTCTTTTTCTTTATGCTAAGTAGTTTACCTCAGCTATGTGATGAGATTCTTGGTAGATGAATTATTTTGCTTTCCATGATCTTGATTACATATATGTTTTCTTTCTATTAAGTATTTTTCTCAGACAATAGTCGGATGCTCATTAAGTTAGAGTATTAGTACTAGGCCCTCTTGCATAAGATCGATGTCTACATGCTCGAGCAGCGGGTTATCCCAAGATCGACCCCTTCCCAATAGTTAAAACTTTTTTCCTGTCTTTGTCAAGCTAGTTTATACGGGCTTGCATATCTCATACCAGCCCCCCATATAAGAGAGAATAAAGAGAAGAACTATCCCAAATGAAGGAAGAGCCTTCACCCGAAAACACAAAAGCTCATCTTTAATTTGGCTAGATTGTAAGATCTGGAGAACCATTCCTCTCCAAATGCTGCAGAGTTTAATTGGGCCTTGGTGGCGGGTTTGGTTTCTATTGTTGAGTCAGGGGATTTAGGCCCCATCAATAGGACTTGATCCGTCGAGAGGCTGTAGCGGGGGTAGTGATGACTAGTTGACTTCCCCCTGAACTTGAAGGCCCCCCAGCTGGTGGGGCACCTCCAGTTGATAGAGGACCTGGTGGGGGATCTCTGGGGGCACCATGAGTGCCAAGTTTATGTATTTATAATATTGAGAGCCTATTTTGTAAAGGGTAGTTGATACCCATTTTGTACCTATAGGGGTAAGTGGACTCACTGGCCTACGGGTGATGTATTTTGTATTTTGTAAAAATTAGTGACACTATTTTATGATATATATGTGGATATATATCTTTGGATCTTTCATGTCTACATGTGTTTATGTTTTTGATGATTTATGATGTCTTTTCTATATGTTGTGGCATATGTATGATGTATATATGATGATGTTTTAATGTGATAAATTCCAATCTAATACTAGGTTAGCCATGTTATCTGCTATTTGATTAAATTGACTTGGAATATGTGTAAATTTGATTGAATCAAAGTTTCAAGATAAGAGTCTAACTTGCAAGTATTTGTGAAAGAGGCAAGGATCGCGAACATGATATACATTGTTGAGCTGCAGAACAACGAGATGGGAATCTAATAGAAAGCTAAGGTGACGAATGTGGTGGTGGCTGGCCTCGGCGAGGAGACCAATGATGATGGTTTATTCAAGTTGGTTGCTGGTGGTCGAGCCCAAACATATGCCACTGGAGTGGAGAAACACATGTGAGGGGGTATAGAGGGCCCAAGCGGTCGAAGAGATATTCTGAGTCCAAGGAATGTCACTATTAGTGTAACTGATGTGGTAGGCTGATGAATGATGCATCTATCAATAACATGGATGGTAGATCAGAAATGAGGAGTGGTGCTAAAAAAGAAGACTAAAAACTCTAAAAATGTGTACAAAGAAAAAGCCTAAGGTAGAATAGCTACACTCACAGGTAAAACTTATTTAAGTACAACCCATTGACGGTTTCTTTGAGAGGATATCCTTCTAGAGAGGCCAGGATGTAGGCACCTTTAGTGAGGCAATGTTGGAAAATGTAGGGTCCATTCCATAATGACTTTAATTTCCCATGGTCGAGAGTATTGTGGGCGATATCGTAAGCTAGGACAAGATCTCCTTTGTTAAATGAGCGAAGGTTGACATGGTGGTCGAAGGTGGATTTGGATTATTTTTTAGTTGCCTTATTGTTCTGTAATGAAGATCAATGATATTCATCCAACAACTCTAAGTTCAGTAGGCACTGCTCCATTGGAGCAATGTTAGGTAATAGCTCAATGGTAGTGCGTAACGTAGGAATTTCGCACTCGATAGGGAGGGTGGCTTCGATCCCATGGATGATCTAGAATGGTGTAAACCTGGTGGCAGTTTTGACTGCTATGCAATAATCCCATAACACAGAAAACAACATATGATGGAAGTTGGTCTTATGTTTCTTGATAGTACGTTGCAGCATGGTTTTGAGGACTTTTTTAACAACCTCGACCTGTCCATTGGTTGAGGGTAGTATGGGGAGGAAAACTCTTGGGAGAATCCTAACTTTGAGGAGAGTTCCACAAATATCTCGTTCTCAAAGTGTTTATCGTGATCGAACATTCACTGTAGTGGGACTCTAAATCAAGTAATGACATGGTTGAATAAAAAAAGTGTTGTTGTGTCAGCGGTATTGTTGAAAGTGGGCATGGATTCAGCCCATTTGGTAAATTAATCGACTTCCACAACAATGTAGTTGTGTCCATTACTAGATGGAGGATTTCAAGTCATGAAGTCTATGCCCCATTTACAGAAGGGCCCAACGGTGATGACTAGATGAAGAAGAGCGAGTGGCACTCGTGCTTTGTTGGCATAGAGATGGAATTTTTCGCATCACTTGGAAGAGTGGATGCATTCATGAAATAGTGTGGGCCAGAAGTACCCTGATTGAATGAGTTTTTGGGTGGTGGACATACCCGAGAGGTGACCACCACAAGCACTGATATGGAAATCATTCAATACTCTGTCAGCTTCGTCGATGGTTAGACATCGATGAAGAATGTTGTCAACCCCATGTCGATATAGGACATATTCGATGAGGGGGTATCAAGGGGCCTGATGGAGAATGCGTCGATGATCATCTCGAGAGAGATGAGACCCAAAATTCTATGTTCGAAGGTAGATGAGAAGGTCTCCATACCAAGGGTCATCAGAGGGGATGAATAAGCGGTGTTCATCGAGGAAATCTGTATTGATGGGTGAAGCTTTAGCATATGAGGGAAAATTCATATTGAGTTCGGGGAGGACAAGTGCTTTCTTTCTTTTGGGAGTTGAGTACTATAGATAGTATTCCTGGAGGATAACGATCCAACGTGCAAATTTTCCATTAATTTTCCGTCGAATAAGCAAGTACTACATGGGGTTGGAATATAGTGATGAATTTTTGGACTGCGAGGGCGAGTTTCTCATCATGATTGTATTTTAGAGGTGGTCCTCAAAGATTTTTACTGATGTAGTAAATGACATACTCACGCCCATCATCCCCTAATTGGACGAGGAATCCTGCTACTAAGATGGCTAAGGCTAACAAGTAGAGGATGTAATCGTGGTCATAAAGGGGAATTTTTAAATCATCAAAAGTTGTTTGAACATGTTCATGCCATTGAAATGGGATATCTTGACGTAGTAGATGGAGGAAACCATGTGCGCAAGTGGCATAATCTGGGACAAAGTGACATAAAAATTTATCTTTTCCTTTTGGCTCTGTAGTTGGTGTAAATTCCTAGGTGGTAGAATTTTTGTGATAGATTGGACCTTGAGGGGGTCCACTATGATTCCATGTTGGGAGACAATGAACCCAAGAAGGCATCCGACAGTGATGTAAAATACACACTTGAGGGGGTTCAAGCAGATATTGTACTGCGACATCGTTGGAAAACGATGTGTAAGTTGTCTAAATGTTGAGTTCACTTCTTGGATCGAGTAGTGACGTCATCCAACTAAGCGAGGATGATGTGAGAAAGATCATGGAAAACATAGGTCATGGCCCTTTCAAATGTAGCACCTGCATTCTTGAGTCCAAAAGGCATGACATGGTAAGAAAAGGTACCCCAAGGGGTAGTAAAAGTAGTTTTATACTGATCTGCTGGATGGATTTGGATTTGATTGTAGCTAGAGAACCCATCCATGAAGTACAAAGCCTCATGGTTGGCACAGTGATCGATAATTTGGTCGATGAAAGGGGTTGGAAATTTGTCTTTTGGACAAGCATGGTTGAGATTGTGAAAGTCGGTGCAAATGTGAACAATGCCTTGTTTTTTGTTAATGGGGAAGGGGTTGGAAACACATGAGGTATACACAATGGGGTAAATGAACCCAACAACGTGTAACTTGTCAATTTCATCTTTGATAGCCACAAATTTGGATGGGTGAAGGGGGCACTGCTTTTTATGAACTGGGGTGACATTTGGCCATGTGTCGATGTGATGTTCGACTATAGAAGGATCGAGGTCGGGCATCTTCGTATATGACTAGGAAAAAATATCCCAGTATTCCTGAAAGAGAGATTTGTAAGCTGTGATTTCTTTAGGGGAGCATGTGGCGCCAATGGTGGTTTATTCTACAATTCTTGGTTTGATGAAAATGTTGATTTTGGCGATGGGGGAGATATTGGCCATGTTTCCTTCTTCAAAATCATCTAGGGCAGGGATAGGGTTGTTGAACCAATATATATACCCCGAAGGAATAAAGTCCTTGGTTTAGATTGCACATATGGAGGCTTGGCTGGGAGGGTGAAAGTCCTCCTATGAGAGAAAAAGTGCTCGGTGATGGAGAATATTCCATGGGAAATAGGGGGTAGTGAGTTCCTTCAGGATATCTTCATCTCAGTGGAAAATGAGAGAATATAGGAGATCCAGGGGAGAACTGTCAAAGTGGCGGTGTACTCAAGTGGCGAGGATGTAGAGGGGATATCGCATACAGGGTGTGATGGCTCGCTTGACATAAACCAAATTTCCAGACATTGTGGGTGATAAACTGTGGTAGGGGGAAAGATTTCCTGTGGGAAATTTACCGGAGATTTGGGAGGATTTCGGGGAATATCCTTAGACAGTCGATCTGTGAACCATGGAGGGATGGGAAGTGAATCAATTTCAAGGGAGATAATATTGACAGTATCTAGAGAGTGTAGTACCAGTGGTGAGGTGGTCGGATGTGGTTGAATAGGGGTTGAATGACGACCTCGGTATGAAACAATCAAAGGACATCGGTATGTGAAATGAGCAAGTGAATCATAGAGAGTGAAAGGAAATATCATCCGCTTAGGGACTAATGAAGAGACATATAGAATGTTAGTGACATGAGAACCAATAAGGGGTGGTGGAGAGGGATCTTGTCAAGGGGTTTGGCGTACTGCGACTAGTGTTTGGCGAAACTAAGGTAGAGCTAGGCAATGATGAGTGTATTGGCTATATTATGAAGTGATGGCACAAGTGAATTTGGTTTGAAACCCTTTATTGCTTGCAAGGGTGGGCGCAGTAGTAGCACTCGATGTACTTGGTGAAGCGAAGAGCAATGTGGTTTCTCGAGGGATTTGGATAAGATTGTGTAACTAGGTAAGAGTAGGACATCTATTAGTGGGGTGTCTCTCTCTTTCGCATAGTGCACAAGGTGGTTGAACTCGGGGATGAAGTGGAGATATGGGCTCTTTCTTCTTTCGTCTTCCCCCATCAGTGGAAGTGATGATAGTAGTTGGGGGTGAGGGTGGTGCAGCCAGATCCTATACTGGAATCGACATCGGGATTCCCTCTGGCTGAGGAGGGAGAGATGGCTAAGGAACCATCATGGGTGGGTGAAGATACCATACATGGATTGAAAGCACTATGTTTGGAAGGGTAAGCATTGCAACTACCTGAAATGCTTGGACTCCAAGTCGGGGGTAGAAGAAGGGAATTTGATTAATGGCTTGAGGGATTGTCTCCCAAACCGGTATTTTCCCCTGGAGGGGCAGAAAAATAGGGATAATTGGTGTAGTAGGGTTCTTAAGAAATTATTGAGGTAATAGTTCTTCAACTGGTGGAACATCAAGGTGTGGAGAGGCTTCATTGGGAGGAATCATGTTTCCGATATCGGTTCCATTGGAAGATACTACACACACTTTTGCTGAAGGGTGTATGAGAGGTGGTGCTCCATGGTTTACCCCCAACAAGGATGGGTCCTTGAAAATTCCAAGACCCATGTCAATGAGTGAATAAGAATCTGAGCTAGTGCAGAGAAGAGGAAGAATGTTATCGATGTTGGCGGAATGGTTAGGCTCATAATGTGTAATTTATTTGATGGTGACAATTTTCCCATTATGGGGGAACATCATCATTAGAAACACAAAACATGTTACTTCCTTAATAGCGTACATGTAGATACTCCCAAATAATATATTGTAATCAAGTAGAGCATCGATAAATTCAATGTAGACGAGGATAGTTTTTCCCCCAAGTTCGACAGGGACAATTTGGAAGAGTCCTTCACGAGAGGATGGTCTACCATCATAGGCTCTCAAGGTGATGGCAGATGGTACTAGCTCAGGGGAACCAATTTTCTGCCATACTAATTTGGACATGATGCATGTGGATGCACCTTCATCAATGATACACAGATGAACTGTGATGTTCCAAATTTTTACTGGTATCTAAAAAGCTACCAGGTCAGGGAGGTGAGGTTCTCCGCTATCTAGATCAAATGTGATGAGTCTAGTATCAGCTGGCTCGACTGTCCCCAAGGTGGAAAGAAAGGATTTCCATTGATTTAGACATGTTTGGAGGACCTCTAATACCGACATAGTAGCAGGAGATTGTGCTAAGTCATCGACTAGGATGTAATTGTGTGTTTCCCTAGCCTGAGGATTATTGACATTCCATCGTAATGGAATGCGAGGTATACGAATGGTAGGTTCAATATTAGGGAGTGGAATCATCAAGGGTTGTCTAGTTGTAGTTGGATATTCTTTCGAGGTGGGTGGAGTAGATTTAGGAGGCATTCCATTTTGACGACCGCACGTTTCTAGGAGAATTTCCTCTTCGCTGGTGAGGAGGATATTGCAATCAACCAGATTTCTAGGGTGAATGGGCCTCGGGTTTTTATACATCCCCATTTTTGGTGGGGAAGGGTGTACCTCTTGTTAGGTATTCATCACACCTTGGTGTGGAACATGGTTTTGCAACACGGCTGGGGGTGGTTGTTGTAAGTACTGTTGTGGGGCCTGTTGAGGGGCAGGCGACGTTGGAGGATGTAGCATGTTCATGGATTCTTTCATATGTTTGAAGTCAACAAGAGAGAACAAGGGAAGTTAGTATGAACATTGTCGTTGTTTTTCATCCCTTGGCATTTGTTGTTATTGTCCCATTGGGGGTTCTAGTTGCCCCCAGCAGGATGGTTTTGTGGAGGGTTGTTCCCTCCTGGACCCAAGTTATTATTGTTTCAGTTTTTTCCTTTACTCTTGGAATTATTTGACTAATGGGATGGATTTACCTCATTCAACTATTCAAATCCTGAATCTATTGAATCGTATAGGGTTGAACAAAGTTAACACTGACATGTGGGTGTCCTAGTGGAGGACCAACTGGTTGTGGAGGACCGGGAAATGGAAAGTATGGATTGTTTTGTGGCAACGATCCATGGGGCGCATAGGAAGGTGAAATGTTTTCACTAGTTCCTAGGTTATATGCTGAGGTCGAAGGTATTGTTATTGGATAAATCCGTAAGTGCAGACACAAATCGATCTCCCTAGATCCACCTGGATCTAGAACAAAGCAAGACAGAATGGTACTCTTTCCCTAGATTTTAACTGTTGAATGTATTAGGAGGCACGATTAAAGAACATACCTTATGATCACTTCCTTTGATATTTGTTGCTCCTGCTTTGCTCCAGTGCTCTCATACAGTCAATATCAAAACAATACAAACCGACTGAAGTGAAGAAAGCACAATCTATTCAACAATCAATCTATGTATATGATCAAGGAGTTATACAATAAAGTGGAACTAACTTTATGGGAAAGGGACACATTATTGTATCATATTGATGGAAAGTTAAGATTACAACCTGAGCCTTGATGTTGCAAACTTCCTTTCGATGAACCTTATCTCTGACACACACACTTGCTCACTTGCATGAAGAAGATCAACCACCTTTGATAAACTTGCAGAAGTTCCCTAGCTATTGTATCTTCAGTCCTGCACACAATCCTTCACCAATTCTCCAATGTCTCACTTAACCTTGTTTGCTTCTAACCTTTTCCATGAGAACTCCCTCAATATATAGGAGAGAATGAATTAGTTACTTGGATAAGAATGATCCCAAAATATCAGGGAATCCAGTACTAGGATAACCATTCGAATGCCATCTCATCCTTCTAGAAGATTCCATTCTAGATGCTTCGAGAATTCATCTTTTTCCCTTCTTTAGAAATATTTCGCACCCTAGCCATAAAACACAGTGCGAACTTCTCTCACCCTAGCTTAAAGCAGCCTGCGAGAATCATGCATTCTCATAGGCAACTATACTAGCAACCTACGAACAGTCCTCAAAAATGTGATTTCTGGAAAGAGATGAAGGTAACTTTTCTCAGGAAAAAGTTCTAATGAAGAGCCTAAATACACCATCATCAATACATCATCATGATGAACAAAATCACGGGTAACAGAATGCCCCCCAAAGTATGAGGTTAGAACCAGTGATGGCCGATATACTTTGTAAGCTGCATGTGTGTGTCAAGAACCAGGAGCACATCTAATCAGAAACCTGCAAACACCAGGCACCTGCAGAAAATTATGTATATCAATTCTGAGGTAGGCATTCCCATACTCAGATCACAGACTGATGACATTGTAGACATGGGTCATGGCCACCAATCATACACTGAGGATCCATGCCATCAAAATATAGCATAGCCACCGGAATACACTGTGGATCT
>SNQJ01S0005995.1:121102-135543 GCA_010110895.2 Picea sitchensis
ACTCAACTTGTATATCTGTCAAAGTTTGTTTCATCCATAGAACCTGTGTACAACATGTTGCTACTGCAATATACTCTACTTCGACTGTAGATAAAGATACTAATGATTGTTTCTTGCTTAGCCATGATACTAAACACTCACCCAAGTAGAACGTTTCTCCACTAGTGCTTCGTCGGTAATCAATGCAACCTACCCAATCTGCATCTATGTAGGCAATAAGTGATAGATCATTTCCTTTTGGATACCATAATGCAAACTCTTCCGTTCTTTTGAGATATCTGAAAATCCCCTTCACTTCTAATACATGTGACTCCTTTGGTGTTGCTTGAAATCGTGCCACCTATCCAATTGCCTGCATTACATATGGTCTGGATGTTGTCACATACAGTAGGCTACCAATCATTGAACTGTATTGCCTCTAATCTATAGACTTTGAATCATCATCTTTGCTCAACTTGCAACTGGTTTGCATGGGAGTGATAACTCGTTTGCAATCTTCCATTCCGAACCTATTTAGCATATCTCTGATATACTTGGTTTGAGAAATAAAAATTTATTGGTTGCTTTGACGTATCTGAAGACCCAGAAAGAAGGATAGTTCTCTAGGTAAGGACATTTCAAATTCATTTTGCATGTCCTCTGCAAATTTCTTGCTTAACATGTCATCAGTACTTCCAAAAATAATATCATCAACATAAACTTCAATTAATAAAATACTATCTCGAGTTAACTTGATGTAGAGGTTGTTGTCAGCACTTCCTTTTCTTAACCCTACCTACAATAGAATTTTATCCAGTCTAGAGAACCATGCTCTAAGAGCCTATTTTAGACCATACAAGGCCTTCTTTAATTTACACACATAATATACATTCTCTAACAACTGAAATACTTCTGGTTGTTAAATGTAGAATTCTTCTTCAAGTTCCCCATTTAGAAAAGATGATTTTACGTCCATCTGATACACTTTAATATTTTTGGAGCATGCATAAGTTAAAATCAATCGGATTTCTTACATTATGGAAACTGGGGCAAACATCTCTTCAAATTCGATTCCTTCAACCTGTGCATATCCTTTACATACCAATCTAGATTTATTCCTTGTAACCTGTCCATATTCATTCAATTGATTCCTGTATACCAACTTTGTGTCGATCACATTCTTATCCTTTGGTCTTGGAACCAATTCCCAAGTGTCATTTTTCTCTATTTGATCAAATTCTTCATCGATGGCCTTATTTCAAAATTCATCCTTGTTGGCCTCTTCAAAAAAGGTTGGTTCAATTGTAGATGAGAGTAATAGGTGAGTTTGTTCTGGTGAACCAATTCTATTCTAGTCTCAACTCTTGCATCTTTGTTTTTGATAATCTGATCTGAAGGATGATTCTTTTGTACTCATTTTCTAGGTGTCTTCGGAGGCACTTGATGAACTTGCTCTTCTTCTTCTGTCAAATCCTCTTCATATTCCCCTTCTACTTCTTTTTCATCTCCTACTTATTCTTTGTAAATTTGTTCCATTGATTCATTTTATTCTTCCATTAATTCTTGTCTACATGTTTCATCAATTGTTACGTTGATGCTTTCCACAACTTTGTTCAATATCAAGTTGTAACACTTGTATGTTTTCCTTATACTTGAGTAACCAAAAAGTACTCCTTTGTCCACACGAGAGTTAAACTTTCCCATTCTGCCATCTTTTCTTTTTATGTAGTATTTGCTTCCAAAAACTTTGAAGTGCTTCACATTTGTTGGTCTTCCTTTCCATAGCATGTAGGGAGTTTTGTCAGTGTTGTTTCTGAGCATTACTCTATTTTGAATGTGAACTGTTGTATGCACTGCCTATGTCCAAAATATATCTGTCATTTTGGAATCCATTAGCATTGTTTGAGCCATTTCCTGTACTGTCATGTTCTTTCTTTCAACAATTCCATTTTGTTGAGGTGTCCTAGCAACAAAGAATTGTCTTTTTATTCCATGCCTACTGCAATAGTCCATAAATTCCTTTGAAGTGAAATCTCCTCCATTATCAAATCTCAAGAATTTTATTTTTCAATCCATTTAGTTTTCAACCATTTCCTTGTAGACCTTGAAGTTTTCAAAAGCTTCTGACTTATTCCTGAGAAAGAAAACTGCAGTCATTCTTGTATAATCATCAACTAATAACATAGAGTATTTCTCACCTTTTAAATCCTTTGTTGTAGTTGGTCCAACTAGATGATTATGCTCAATTTCTAGTGGTATTGTCGTTGAATATTCTTTTGATTTAAACCTGGTCTTTGTTTTCTTTCCTTGTTTACAATGCTTGCATAAAGTATTGGTTGGTTTCGTGATCTGGGGAATTTCTCTAACTGATTCCCTTTTGCTGACTTTGACAAGGTTATCAAAATGTATCTGACCCATTCTTCTGTGCCATAGCCAAATTTTATATTCCTTTCCTAGGAAACACTTTTCATTTCCAATTTCACTTAATACATATATGTTTCTTGAAGTTCTCACAGTTGGTGTAATCAATTTTCCCAAACCTTCTTTTCTTATCTCGCACTTTTGTGAATCGAAAGTAACTTTATGACATTGGTCACACATTTGAATCACACTTAGAAGATTATATTTCATATATTCTATTAGTAGAACATTTTATGCCTTGGTATTCTTGTTCCCAATTCTGACTGTCCCTTTTCCAATGATTTTATCTGAATCATCATTTCCAAAGGAGACTGATCCATCTCTTTCCTTTCTTAATGTAAGAAACATGTCTCTATCACCTATCATGTGTTTTGAAAAACGACTATCAACATGCCAACCACATTTCTTCTACATATATTGTAGAGCGAGTGTGCATTCTTCATTGCTACACTGATATTGCTTTCTTGTCCATGTCCTTTTTTGAGGTTCCTGTTTGTGACTGTTGTTGTTCTGTTGTAGTTCTCTAGGAGGGATTTTCATTCTGTGATCTTTGGCCATGTGTCCAAATCTGTTACATTTGTAGCATTCCACTTCAGTGCTCAAAGATTCAAACCCGTTGTAACTTCTTCTTTGTATTTCACTAGGCCTTCTTGGATAACCCTTTTGTGTATGACTTTCAAAGTTGTTTATATTCCTATTGTTATCTATGCAATTCACAGTTTTATGTCCAAAATTATTACATGCATAACATAAACCAAAAAAGATATTTTGGCACCTGGGAGTTGAAGATCTTTTGAAAGGAGGTACTCTTATGAATCCTTATTCTTCCTAAGGCGTATCTATTTCTGTCAGTTGTTGATTCTTAAATCTGAATCTTCTCGGTGGAGGAGTGTCCTTGTAATTTTTTTTGTAGACCTTCCTATCCCCTTTGATTATTTTACATAGATTTTTGGATATGTTTCTTGTTTTGTTGTTTTGGAGCTTGATCCCTTTTCTGTCTGATTGTATCCAAGTCTGGACTTGTCATGATGAGGTTTTTGACTGCTGATAATGTCATTCAAAACTTTCGAGTTGTTCTGCATATTTTTCTTTTGAAGATCCTTTCTTAATGTGACAATTTTTTCTTCCAAATTTCCAATGATCCTGTCTGTTCTTTCTAGTTGTTCTTTGAGTGCTTCTTCAATTCTTTTATCTTCTTCAATTTGAACCTTCAAATTTGTGATCATTTGTTCTAGTTCCTGAGTGTCTTCTTTTTTGTCTAGTTTCACTTGTAGTTTCTTGTTTTTCTTCTTTTCTCTTCTGATAACTTCTATGGCACACAAAAATTCTTCTTAGTAGTCAACTTCTGGATCTTCATATTCTTCTTCGGCCTCTTCATATTCTTATTTGGATTCTTCTTTATCAGAGTCTTCTATTTGTTAGAATAGAACTTTTTTTGTCTCACTATCACTGAATTCATCTTCATCTGATGATGAAATGTTTTGTTTGGTGCATAAGATTTTCTTGAAAATTTTCTTTGTGGTTCTTTTTCCTTTATATGCTTGTTTGCTATTTGAATAATCTTCATCATTTCTCTTTTTCTTATGGGGGAATTTGTTAGAAAAAGGATCAATACCATCAAAATTAAAACAAATCAAATGAATCTTACCTCTATACCTTTCGTTAGTTCCTTTGTTCATTCTTCTAACAAAGTTGGTCACTTCTTCATCATCTTCCGAGACGTTACTGTTGTTGTTGTTGCTATGTTTTTTTTCTTTTTTCTTTCCCTTTTTCTTTGACCTTTTGGATGCTTTGAAGGTTGCTTATTTTTTATCTGGATTTTCCTTTTCAGTTCTCATTTCATATGTTGTGAAGATTTCATGTAGCTCGTCCATGCTTATTGAGTTTAGATATTCTCTTTCTTCTAGTGCTGATATCTTAGGGTCAAATCTCATAGGAAGAGATCTTAGTAACTTTTGAACAATTAAAGATTCTTTGATTTCTTCTCACAATCCCAATATTTCATTTACTGTTTCATTGACTCGTAAAAATTAAGCTACAATATTCTCATCTTCCTTCATCTTTATTTGTTCGAACTGACCTCGGTAAGTTTGAATCTTTGCTTCTTTGACTTTTGAATCTCCTTCATAAATATTTCGAAGTTTTTCCCAAATCTCTTTAGCAGATTTACAATGGGCAACTTTGGTGAATATCAATTCTCCAAGACCATTCAAAAGTGCATTTGTGGCTTTGGAATTATTCTGACCGAGTTTCACTGCTTTGTCATTGGTCGGAGTAATTGTTGATGTTTTGTATCCATCTACATTTGATTGCCAAATTTCAAATCTCTATTCCTATATATATGTCTTCATCCTTATGCTCCAAAATGCATACTTTTTTCCATAAAACTATGGTATTCCATTTTTATACATGGTGTTTCTCTCCATGATCTACCTTTCAGTGGTTAAACTGATTTCTGAAGGGACCTGCTCTGATACCAATTGTTGGATTACTGAGAGGGGGGGTGAATCAGTAATAGATAAATTTAATCATTTTTAACCATATAATGCAAGTGTTATATCAATGTAGCATTATCATCCAATATTTGTAGAGTAAATAAATAATGAACAAATGAACAATCATACACATACACAGTACACCAGTTTTTTTACGTGGAAACCCAAACGGGGAGAAAACAATGAAATTCTTTTTCTTATATGTCTTGAAGAATTATATTTATTGGAAGCACCAACTTCCTTCGTTTTCTAGCTTCAACTCGAAGGAAGGCTCCAACCCCCCAGTTTCTTAGGCTACAACCTAAGGGAAGCTCTAACTCCCCAATTCTCTGGCTACAACCAGAAGGAGGCCACAACCCCCTATGTTCTCTGGCTACAACTGGAAGGTGGCTACAACCAAAAGGAGGCTACAACCCCCTATGTTCTCCGGCTACAACTGGAAGGTGGCTACAACCACCTATCCTTGCCCCATCCAACCGCCCTGACGTTTAAGTAGAATGATGGAACCAATGTCACACTATCACTGTGAGATATACTATTGTAAACCTATACCAATAAACCTACACCAAACAACCCGCACCAATAACCTGAACCATGTATCAACCATGCATCAACCTATACCTCAACCTGTAATCAACCTGTACCATAAACAAGTGCATCAACCATGCACCAACCTATACCAAACAACCTGTAATCAACTTGTACCATAAAAAAGTGCATCAAACATGCAACAGCCTATACCTCAACCTGTAAACCTTCCTTAACTTTAACAAAAAGAGACTAGCATTTTCATCAAACTTTACTTTAGTCTCACATGACTAGTTTTGGATTAGTCAGCAACCCTAACTTGAAATAATCATAATTATGTACATGTAATGAATAAAGATCTGAAACTAGTACACAATGTTCTTCAGTTTTTTTTATACAATTCCTCCAGGGGTCACTACTTGGAACCTCTCAGAAAAGGATTTATAGAAAAATGGCATACCTTGTTGAATTCTGGTTTATTCTAGAGAGAGAACTTGTAGAGTGTGCCCCACACAGAATATTTGTTGTATGGATCTAAATTTTTTATACGGAATAATAAAGACTATACTCTAACCAACACATTTGGTCTTACTTAATTTGTATATGTTATGAATAATTTAGGACTTTTTTATCCCAAACACCTATTTTAGACTAGTTTCAGGACTAGCCACAAACCCTATTTTCCACGGAGTGTAACTCCAAAAATAAAACGACCCACAAGCTTAAATTTGTACCACATATACTTGGATATGTTTTCTCAATGGCCTCCCAATTTCACGGTCTGAATCACTCTAGAAAAAAAATTATTGCGAAAATGGTGAGATGGCCTGTAAATAACATACCTTAGAAATCATCATCAAAAGAATTTATCCTCCCTTGAATTTCGTCCTTATTTACTTCACCTTCCCTCTGAAATTCAACTTAGATATCCTTTGGTTACCTCAATCACCATTAGATATTCAATATGCTAAAGTGTGATTAAAATGAGAGAGCCTTGCCTCTTATTTATACACTCCAAGTAGCTTCCTTAGAAGCATCTTCTAGGCCACTTTGTCCACATAGCCACCTATGGCTAACTTTTTCCAATTTTCCACTTTTCCATGTATCCAATAGCCACTTGACCACTTAACCTATTTTCCTCATTTTAGGGTTAACCTTATTATAACCACTTTCCATAATTAGAAAGTTCTCTATTTACTTTATTAATTAAATAATCCTCCTTGACTTTGTCACTTCACTTTGTTATTTAAATAATCCTCTTTGATTTTGTCACTTCACTTTATTATTTAAATAATCCTATTTGACTTTGTCACTTCACTTTATTATTTAAATAATCCTCTTTGACTTTTTCACTTCACTTTATTATTTAAATAAGTTCTTCTTTGCAAACACTTTGACTTCTTTGACCTTTTGGGGTTTCAAGCCAATCATATGAGGGTCCTTCAACTTCGTAAGGCCATAACTCTCAAACCATGAGGAGTTATGTGACGTTCCACATACCACTGGAAATGGAATGACATGTAATGCCCATCTAGAATAGTATTACCTGAAAATATATCAAAAATCATACCATTATACATCAAACAAAATTGGGTCCATTACCCAAACCTTTGTGCTACCAAAATTTTCTATCGAACTTTCTTCAAGGGTTGACATCAATGAAAACCAACCCAATTAATCAAGATATCTTGACAATATTGAATGAAATTTTTGATAGTCAAAGATCACCAAATGATAAATCAGGTCTTGGATACAACAAAGAAGCTATACACTTCGAAACAAGCACTTCTAAGAAGCATGAGGTAAGTCCTCCTTTCTCAAAAAGGTGGAAAAAAATTTGCAAGCCAAGGAAGATATCAAGAAGCAAGTCGTACACTTGAAAGAAAATTTAGAAGAGAAACACCTTCAAGGTTGACACAAAAGAAAAGATATGAAAATGTTTTCAAGGGTCATTGTTTCACATGTAATGAATTTGGTCAGAAAGCTTTGGATTGCACACATTATGTAAGAAAAAATGTTAGAATATTCAATCACATGATAAGATGTTGGATATGTAATAAAGTGGGGCACATTACTGGTCTTTGTCACACCATGCGATTCTACAGTTGTAGTGGGTTTGGCCACAAATCTCAGTATTGTTGGAACAAAAGAAGACAGTCCATGAAGAGTGCTTCATATAGTATGACTAGAAGAACACATGAAACTAGGAAGGAAGACAATGTTGGAAATATGCAAGCTCAGAGATCAAGTTCAAAGAATATGGGACACATATAGAAGTGGATGAGGAAGACTGAACAACTAGAACAGAATGGCAGCCATGAGGCAAGCTCAAGCTTAACCTTTTCTGAGGCATACACATGATACAGTGGTAATAGTCGTGTACGTACATGAGATGAACTATAGATAGGTCGCGTACATACGTGAGATGTTTGTGTAACAGGTTGTGTATATATGGTAAAATCCTAAAAATAAGGCTATGGAGATGGGATACAACATGATTTCATGATATAACTTTGTTCTGCAAGGTGTGACATGGTTGTTGCAAGTTTCCATGATTATGGTTGCATGCATGTTTGATGAATATATGGTGATAATATGTGGTTGAGTGTTGAAGAATATGTTTGATACCTATATTGGATGCATGGTACTAACCCTAGAGTGTGAATTGAGGCATTTTCTATTGAAGAAAAATGTTGATTATGAAAGTGAATTTATAGCACTTTGGTTATGAGATATATCATGATGATGTGATGCTAGATAGAGATATCATTGATCTATTGAGGAACACTTATGGTACATGTTTAGAGATATTATTGGTTGCTTAGCATTTGTTGTAGTGAATGGTGGTTGAGGTAGATCTATCATTGTACATGGTTGGTACATATGTGAGCTCCGTTGATATATCTTATGATGTATTGTTAGAGGTATATTTGTTGTATTTCTTGGTGCATTGATTTGGTATGTGGTTGAGCTACATATTGGGACATGTAGTATATGAGGTGATGAGGTGATTATGTTGTACATCATTGATGAGTCATAGCTTGATCTATAGTTGATGCACGATTGGTACATACTTGATACATTGGTTGAGACACTTGCTAGCAGTATCATGGGAACATGGTTTATGGATAATATGGCATATGTGTATGAATATCTAATTGAGGTTTGGTGCATGGTTGATGCACTTTCTTGGTACAGGTGGTGATACATGTTTAGTGCATAGTTGATGCACTTATAGATGGTATATGATTGTGGGTGATATTACTTGGTTAAAGTACATCATTGGTATTACTTTTTTAGCATATACTTTGGTTCATGATGTATGGGATAGTTGAGATGCTTGTTATGGTGCTTTGTTGATACATTGATTGATGCTTAATAGTTGAGATAAATTTTTTGACACATGGTTTGTGACACTTGGTTTATGGTAAAGGTATATCATGAGTGATATAGCACATGGTTGAGGTACATATCTTATGGATGTTGGCACATGTTTGTTACATGGCTTGGATTCATATACTAATGAGGTCATGGGACATACTTGGTGATGTTAGTACATGATGAGACACATCTTGATGATGCTATGGTTCATGGTTCGATGCATGGCTTGGCATATTATTGACGGTTGTTAGAGGAATTTGCTAGTGATATTGATACATGCTTAGCACAGAGTTGACACAAGTTCATGGCATACAGTTGATACGTTTCATTGATGATATTTTATGGTATATTGTATGGTGTTGATGTGCATGGTTGATGTACATGGTTTATGTGCATGGTTGGGACATGGTATGGCACAGGGTGCACATGGTTGATGCTTTGTTCATGATTCATTTTTGACATATCTTTTTCATCATGATTGAGGCATGAGATAGTATATATGATTGACATACACTTGATGTATGGTATGGCACACATTTGGATGATTGATGCATGGAAAGGTCTAAGGATCATCATAAGAAGAGAAAATGATTCTTGAGCATTTTATCTATTTTTTAGTTGAGCATTAACATTTGCAGTAGAGCCAAATTACAACAGTAGCATATTTTTCATCTTGCAGAGAAGATAGGGGGAGATATACCTGCAAGGGAATTATTTTTCTTCACATGATTAGTTTCAACAACATGTTTCCAGGAGGAGAGATGCCATGCCATCAACATTGCATCAAATTGATATCCCTTATCCAAAGGGGGATAGATTATTTATATGATGGAGCAGAAGACAAGGGGAGAATCCCCAAGGCATCTGGACAGGGGGAGCAACCCCAAGGAGAGTCTAGGTAGGGGGAGAATCCCTAAGGAGAAAACTATCCATTTCCATTGATTTCAAAGGGGGAGATATAGTCACATTGATGTGATTGAGATGAATATTGATGAAGATCATTTCCATGTCTACATGCTTCCATCAATGTTGGTATTTCCATCAATGCCAAAGGGTGAGTTTGTTGCTTATGTTTTCATTGATGTCAAAGAGTTGATGTCTTGTCATAGTATCATTGATATATTTATTGATGGCCTATGTTTTCATAGATGTTATTGATGTCAAAGATGTCAAGTAGTGTCATAGTGATGTATTTTCATAGATTGATGTATAGACAAGATGATGTAAAGGTTGGTCATTGTTTTCTTGTCATGGTTGATAGGAAGTACCAAATGGATGAACTCCAAAGTGGTCCCCTTATGGTGAAACCCCTCATGGGAAGACGCTTTGTGAAGCCCAAATATTTAAGTGGTTGAGTCCTCCTAGATGTATGGTTAAGGAACCCAAGGATTGATTGTGGAATATTGTAATGAATATCCATGAATTTGTAAGTAATACTATTCCAGATGGATAATTCTCATCATGCCATTTCTGGGGATATGTGGAATGTCACATAACTCCTCACAGTTAGAGATTTATGACCTTGTGAAGTTGGAGAACACTCATGTGTTGTCTAGAATCCCTTAGAAGGTCAAATAAGTCAAATTATTCTAGAAGCTCCTAGAAGAAAGTTGACTTGTTAAAATGGTTAGTCATGGATTAAGTGGTTGCAATAAGAAAACAATTAAAAATAAATTAGTTGCAACTAGAAGTGGAGAATTTACTATTTGTAGAAAAGTGGGTTAGAAGTGGACAAAGTGGGTTAGAAGTGGACAAGAGGTCAGAAGTGGGTTAGCCCCTAAAAGAAGGAAGTTGGTTAGAGTTGGCTAGACAAGGAAGCTACTTGGAGAAGTATAAATAAGAGAGAAAGGGTCTCTTGTGTGTGTGTATCTCTTGAGCATATTGAAGAGATATTCTTGTTGAAAGATTCATTTCAGGTACTCATGGAAGCATCAAAAGTTCCATAAGTCTGAGGTATTGACGACGAAAGTTTCGAAGTTTCAAAAATACTGAAAACCCTAGTTTATGAGATGTATGCGGGCTAATAGAGTGCATACGTATTTGTGATATCAGTACAATAGGGTGCGTACATATGCGATTTGGTAGTGTAATAGGGAGTGTACATGAAGGAAAAGCCATAGAATCTTGAGCAAGTGTTGGTGCCAGGTCCCTGAAGTCTAAAGTAATTCCCCAGAACAATGGTCTATTGATTCAAATATTCTATAGAAGATATGGTATGGTTATTTGTTGTCTTCATGATTATTTTCTCTTATGGTATGATGAATGCTTAAGGAATTCTTAGTATGGCTATTGAGATATGGTTTATGTTGGTTGGTTGGCTGAGTGAGCAACACTCTAATGTTACAATACTGATATGGTTGTCATAGTATACATCTTTTATTACATGGGTGAGGGACATTCATATTGTATGTGTATGGTTGAGGAGAATGTATAGGTTGTTATACAACATATATGTGTTTGTGATTTGTTATGGTACATATTAGAAAATGAAAGGAAGAAGTGCACGTGGCAAAGGTTGCCGAGGATTTGAGTTTTCAAGAAGAGAGAAACCCTAGTTCTTCAAAAGGCATATGCAGGCTATAGTACATATAAGTCGCGTACATACATGGTATACACTATTGATAAGGCACATACATATGCGTGTTGCACTACTGACATGTCACGTATATGTTGAAATATTGGTATCTGATGAGGATTGATTCCTCTTCTAAGTTGGTGCTGAGTTTTGTAGGCTGAGTCTTGCATTGAGAGATGATGCTCTTGTGGATTTGTTTCTCTATTCAGTTGTTGTTGATAAACCCCCAAGTATTTTAGTCAATAATATAAAATAAAATTGTATATACATCTTGTGTTCCTTATGTTATTTGTGGTGATGGTTTATTGATGATGGTTGTTGTTGAGTTATGTTTTCATACAAACAACAAGTTTTAAATGAAAGTAATGAATAATGAGTAAATGGTGCTTACTAACTATGATGTTTTGTAAAGGAGTGAAAATATCCCTACATTGATTCACACCCCCCCTCCCCCTCCCCCCCTCCTCTTAGTGTGGTCAGTGTGTCCAACACACACACATGTAATCTTGAAATGTTCTCCTTCACACTCTTTCATTGCCTCAGATTATCCATCTCAGATTCACCAATAGATAACTTTCTCACATGATAGATATTCAATTAACTTTCTTGTTTAATGAGAGGCTTTTTGAACTGTATTTATACTTTTCCAAGTGACTTCTTTCCTTAACTTTAGGTTCGAAGTGTACCTTCTTGTTATAACCACTTTACCCTTCAATTATTGACTTGTAACTTCTTGTTGCAACCGTTTAGGGGTTTCTTAACCATTCTTTAGGGATTTCAACTTCATGAGGGCATAAATTCTCAACCATGAGGAACCACATGGCGTACCACCTACCATTGGAAATGATGACTTTTCCAAATACACCCATCACTTCTAGATTCTTCCAGACTTGCTTCGGGGCTTCTTCTGGGGTTGACCAGGGATGACATCAATGACAACCAACTATCCAACACCATTCTCTAATTCATATGTACAATAACATATTGGAATATGACCCAATGTAAGTAAAAGGAATCATAACAACATATACGAAAAATGAAACATTCAATGCAAGTGGTGTAACATTACACTTTGCATTTCACATGCTATTTAACAAATCAAAATACCTTCCCTTTAAAAGTGAAAAGTTAGACACATTAACAAATTATTTCCAAGTGACAAATTCATGTAATAATTATTGATGAGGCATCCTTAATAGGAACAACATTCTTGTACCAAATTGAAAATCATTTACAAGAAATAAAACATATCCCATTAACCTAATTTGAAAACATTGATAGATATTTTCAAGTTACTTATTTCAATCAGAACTTATCAAAGGTTCTATAATATTCTAATAACTAGTTCTCGAGGGTAAAATTCGTGAGGAGGATTAGAGGAGATGGGGAAACCCTAGCGCTCTGAAGCAATGTAACAACCCTGGTCAAATAGTTGCATAGGGTTTATTAAGTATAATTAATTAGATAATTAACCGTAATAATATGGTTTTAGTTAAACAATGATTAATTATTAATAATATTATTTATTTATTTATTTATTGTTTATAACTGTTGATTGATTAATTAATTAACTTATTAAAGGTTAGGGTAATGAATTAAGAGATTAATAAATTTTAAATTATTTTATAAGACTTTACGTATGCAAGGGGGGAAAGAAGCATTAAGTGGAAAGATAAGGTAATAAAGAATAGGATAAGGTAATTAATGGAGGATAGGAGAGTCGCTGAAGGGGGGAGATATGATGGAGAAGAGTCCTACGGGAGGGGATTATGAAAAATTGGGAGGAGAGGATTGTATGCTGGCTGTTGGATATATTTTCTGGTTTTGAGGAGTTTGGCTTTGGAATTTTGGTGAACCATTGTAGGGGGCACCGGGTTGTTGAGGGTTTTGGGCACGGGGGCCAAGATTCCTTACAGTATCCTGGAGTTAGGGAGCTAGACAGGCTGCTCCTAGCTGGATGGGTAGTTAATCGGTTTGGGCAGGGTTTGGTCAAAGCAACAGGCTGGGAAAGGCAGCAGGGAGGACAACCAGATATGCGAGAGTTTAGCATCAGGAAGAGGTATTTTATTTATGAATTTGCTAAGTTATGAGATGATTATGTAATTTATTTTCATGATGTGGATAAATTTAATTTCTGCTAAATATTATATGCTTATATGATGATTAATGAATTATTTACGCACTGAAAGAAATTCTATGTTTAATGGTATGAAATTTTTAGGTTTAATTAATTCAGGTCACTGTACATGGTATCATAGCATTAGTTTGAAATCTGGGCCTAAGGGCCAAGCTCCAGCCCCACCTAACCTGCAAGCCAAGCACAATTTTTTTTAACACAAATATAAAAATAAATGACATACATATTGAAAATGTAAAGGAAGCAGAAGCCTTATAATTGTCAGTAGAGCTTTTGGATGCACTGCTATGATCCCAACAACACCAATTTTGTTAAATTGTTCCATGAGTATGAATGAATTTGTGTACAAGAACAAGTTCATAGGACTCTTTGGCACTGAATACTAGAGTTTAAATTCTGCTTCCTATATACCCAAACAAAAGTTAATAGTTTTCAATAAAAACTAATGGCACAATACATTAACAACAATGAAGATAAAGACATCTCTCCCCATTAGAACCATCAAGGAATCTTCAAAACAGAGAAACATACATAAGGTCAGTCTAGTCACGAGTGTTCAAAATTCAAAGGCAATTGCATTCATCAAGTAGGACAACAATCAAACCTGATGGGAGAGAGATATCCTAAATTAATTTTGCAAAGCCTTCGGGCTAAGGAGGTAAATGGGAGAAGGAGACACAATAAAATCAAAGACTTGCTTCAGGGATACACATGACCTGGAGAATACCTTCTAGATATAAAGTGGTGTTATCGATATTTCTTGTAGGGGGAGCCTACAACACAAAAGAATGGGTTAAAACCCACTTGTCCAAAGTTTCGGATGCTAATGCGCCCATGATTCAATGAAATCCAAGTGTAGACGGCAAGGATCGCAGCGCACGGATCAACGATGCATATTGGATTCCGGAGCCCCCTTGCCTTTCTA
>SNQJ01S0005995.1:135613-155026 GCA_010110895.2 Picea sitchensis
CCTGAGTGGGCCCTTCTCCCATCATGTCATCTGCCTTCCCACCTTTCTCCTGCTGTCATGTGTCATCCATCCGCCCCCCCACTTTCATCCAGGTGGCCCATCCTCCATCTCATCGTCCACTCACCACCTGCCATATGTCCTGCTCCTTTCCAAATCAGCCTCTTGCCAAAGAGCAAGTCCACTATCCCTCATCTTCCTCCTCTTCCACCTGTTTTCTTCCACCATATGCCCTCTTCTGTCGCTCTTCCCGCACCACACCATTACTCCTATCATGCACCCCATTCTCCGCGCTGGCCTCCATACTTATCCATCAAGTTGTTTAGTTATTCCATGTGGCAGCGCGAGAAGTCTTCTGTATCCCAAAGTGCTGAGTTGGCTAGATCGTCTTCAATCCCCAGGAAGTAGTTATTGAAGAGGTTGGTGGTGGTTAGACATCGTCTCCGCCATAATGGAGACGTCCTGCAATGAATTAAAGGCACGTCGATTCGTCGATGAAACTGTCAGAAGATCAATTGCGTCTGCCATAAGTTGCACGACCATTCAAAGATTGCGGCCGCAGATTGTCAGAAGCCATGCAGACGCAAATATTTCAATGCAGTTTCTTGGTTCCGCTGCTGTTGTTTTTTTCAGTATATGTAGGCGTTTTCGCCATTTTTGTATCTATCGATGAGAGAGCTAAGCTCCCGACTGTAAAGTTTCAGCAAATATTCTGGTTTCCTGGTTACGCCTTTGTGTTTGAGATTTCTTGGTTTATAACAAACAATTCTCCCCTTTCCGTCTATATTTCATCTCATGCTGGAGAGTTCACAGTTGAATGATTCACGTGGATTGTTACAGTTATGTTATGATAAAGGATTTGTCGTGACATTTTTGTATTCTCTGGTTTTCTGTGTTTGAATATAAAGAGACTTTGTGTTCGAATGTTCTCTCCTCTAGTCTGTTACGAACTTGATGTCTGTGATAGACCCTCGCACTCTTCTCATGAAAGTCTTCCACCTACTCACCCTTTTACTGCAACCCACTGTTTGAAGTTTATCAAGAACTCATTCGTTCAAGCATGCCTGGTCTAGTTTCTGAGTTGAGATGATATTGTTCCAAGTTTCCTTCCATTTGATCACCCCTCTAAACAAATCGTGACATTAAACTGATGGGCGTCGGGCTCTGCTCCTGCAAGCAATCCAGGAGTGACTTCCGATACCAACATTTCTAGCGCCGTTGCCGGGGACGAAGTTGAATATTTTCCCCGGGATTGAACGACAAAGATTAAGCTGATTTTGAAGGTGCATCAGATATCAGAACTTGAAGATTGGTACTGTGCACCTGGCGACTCCACTGTGACGACTCCACTGCGGTGAACCCATTAGATTAGTTGTGGCTTCCGGCGGCAGACACACGTGGTCCAATCCACAACTGTCTCTGGCTGCTACTAAAGAAAATCCGGAGGCGATTCTTAGAAAAGGAAAGGCTCCTCAAGGAGAAAGTTTCGCCTCTGAATCAGGTATTTCCCCACCTCCTTCTGTAAGAACTCCATTTTCTTATTATCAGCTTCCTAGTCATCCTTCCTCTGAGGTTTCCTGTTTTCTAAATTTTAGGAGTGTTCCTGTTGAGTTTTCTCCTCCTGGTCTAGTATTAGAGGGAGAGATCCTTGTCACTCCCCCCTCCCTGGAAGTTGCGCCTCAGTACAGACCTCGGGCCTCAGAAGGTTTCACTACTCCTCCTTTTATTATCACTACTGCACAGAGAGAATCAGTTGCACATTCATGTCCCTTAGACTTCTCTCTGTTTTCCCCATCATCTCTTTCGAGGACCTCTTTGCCTACATCTCCCATTCACACTCCTTCTCCTCCCAGTTCTCCTCCACCTAACATCCCTATGGCTGGTGCTAATCCCCCACAAAACAGAATGGATGCCATAGTCACGGCTAGATATGCTCCCTTAATCCTACCCCATCCTATGAACCCTCTCCCTGCCGGAGACTACTTGAAGTATATGCCCAAGTTCACTGGAGAAGGGGACATAACTGCAGAAGAGCACCTGGCTGCTTTCTACAGTTATGCAGACAATCTAAACATTGAAAATGAAGATGTCTGGATGAGAGTCTTTGTTTAGAGCTTGGATGGTGAGGTGAGGAAGTGGTTCAGGGGATTGGCCCCTGGATCTATTGCTGGAATTGAAGCCCTGGATACTATTTTCCTCAGGCAGTGGGGAGATAGAAAAGATTACATATATTACATGACTAAGTTTGGGTCTTTAAAGAAGCAGGAAGGAGAGTCGGTCTCTGACTTCTCCAAAAGATTCAATAAAATGTATAACAAGATTCCTGCAGAGATAAAGCCTTCAGAGGCCTCTGCCCAAATTTCCTATGCTGGAGCATTTGACCCTGATTTCTATCTTTTATTAAGAGAAAGAAGAGCTACCTCCTTAGCTCAAATGCAATATGCAACTATAGAGGTATAATCCAACATACTAGCAGCTGACAGACTGAGGAACAAGGCCGACATAGATAGAAGAAAGGGAAAATCAGAAGCCTCGATTTCTGGCTCCAACATTTCCGGCCCGTCACTGCCCCACCCTCAAGTAAATGAGCTGGCCCAGGTGATGAAATTTCTGAAAGAAGAGATGGAGAGATTGAAGGTAGAAAGGAAACAAATGAACAAGGACCCTTAGAACAACGAGAACAGAGCAGGTTTCAGAAGACCAAACATTTTTTCTCCCCCAACTATGCATAGAGAGAAGGAAAGAGACAGAGGTGACCAAAGAATTCAGGCTCCCTTCCAGAATAGTTTTGTGACCGATGAAGAAGGAGCAAAAGCATAAGAGCCTGAGCCTAAAATCCATAGCTTAGAAGTCACTCCTCCTTTCCCTCATCTGACTCAATCAGCATACGAGGAGTCTCTCATGAACAGTCAACTGAATGAATTGAGCAAGGGAGATAAAGCTGGTGGTGGCCGAGGCAGGTATAACTTGAGATCCGACAAAAGGGCAGCAACACCTGATATTCCTGAGCTGTCCACCAGAACAGAGAAGCCTGCTGATGAGGTAGCAGACAACCACAGAGGTAAGAAGGCCCAACTCCCCTCTCCCATTGTCCAAAATCATGTTCCTGAAATTAAAGAAATTCCAAAACTCACATCCTCTTTTAATTTTGAGCATGAGATTCAAAAAATCAGAATCCCTGTGCCCCTCACTGAGCTAATTAAGCATGGTGAATTCAAAAAGCGTTTCTCTGACCTCTTGAAATCTGAAGCCTCAAGCCCCTCTACAGACTTCATAAACCTCCAAGATGAAAAGCCAGTAGTTGTCCTAGGACCCATGGTAGAAGACAGAGATGACTCATCCCCTCCCTTCTACACCTCCCTGAACATACATGATAAGGTACTGCACAACTGTTTGATGGATTCAGGAGCCTCCCACAACCTCATGCCCAAAGCTATCATGGAAGAATTGGGACTGGAAGTCACCCAAGCCTATCATGATCTATATTATTTCGACTCCAGAAGAGTGCAATGTTTGGGAGTCATCAAGGATCTGGCGGTCTCCCTATTTCAGTTGCCCATGAAGAGTATGATCATGGAAATTGTGGTAGCTGATGTTCCCCCCAAGTTTGGTATGCTGTTGTCAAGGTCTTGGATTAAGAGACTTGGAGGGATGTTACAGATGGACCTCACATATGCCACCATCCCAGTCTTTGGGGAAGAACATAGGAGATTGTACAGAGAAGCTCATCTAGCCTACATTGTCAGTGATGAAGCAGACCGCACTAATCACCCCATCTTTGCACTTGACATTGGCTTAGGGTCTAGCTTGTTACAGGTCACTGAGACCCCTGAGGCCCCTTTGCAAATAAAAAAACATCCCACTATCAATCAGGAATTGCCTCCTCCAACCACCTCTGTTTGGAAAATGTTCTTTGACGGAGCTTCTTCTAGTATAGGTGCAGGTGTCGTAGTGGTATTCAGATCCCCTTCTCAAAAGACCGTATCTCTGTCATACAAGCTGGAATTTGAAGTCACCAATAATGTGGCAGAGTATGAAGCTCTGGTTCTGGGATTAAGAGCTGCAAAGGAGATGGGAATCAGGGAAATGGCTGTGTTTGGAGATGTAGAACTGATTGTCCAGCAGGTCAAAAACGTTTACCAGGCTAAGCACCCTCGACTCAAGAATTACAGGAACGAGGTATGGGACCTTGTGAATAGTTTCTTCCTGGCTTTTAACATCTCTTTCATTCCAAGGGAAGAAAATGCCCCAGCCGACTTTCTATCCTTCTCAGCTAGTCTGCTCGAAGTTCATGCGCCACCCACTGCCCAATATGATGTCGAGATAAGATACAGGCCCGCTGTACCAGACAATGTCAAACATTAGAAGGTATTTGAAGATGATCAGGAGATCGAAAAATTCCTCCAATCCATCGATGACTTTTTTGCATTACACATAGATGAGGACCTTGACACGGAAGATGACAATCACCCTGGGGAGTTTTTGAATGAAATTGCTGACCACCAGATTATTCAACTACCGAGCAATCACATACCAAAAGGTTTGATCCCATTAGAAAGATTGTTCAATGGGAATGATGTGGCAATAAAGGGCAAAGTTTCAGGTAATGATGCTGACATAGCTGAGTGCGACATAGGCACACCAAAGGAGCCCAAGTTGGTCAAGCTGTCGAAGAGTTTGATCGAGGACCAGAGGATCGAATATACTAAGCTGCTGAAGGAGTTTGTTGACGTGTTCGCTTGGACCTACGAAGACCTCAAGACTTACGACACGTCAGTGATTGAGCACAAGATCCCACTGAAAGAAGAGGCAAAGCCATTCAAGCAGAAGCTGAGACAGATAAACCCCATGCTGCTACCTGTCATGGAGAGAGAGGTGAAAAAGCTGCTAGATGCCCAAATCATTGTCCCCTTGAGATAATCTGACTGGGTAGCCAATCTAGTCCCAGTGAGAAAGAAAAGTGGAGAAATCAGACTTTGTGTCGATTTCAGGAACCTGAACAGGAGTTCTAGGAAGGACAATTATCCCCTGCCCAACATGGAACATATATTGCAGAAGGTCACTTGTGTATCTAGGATATCTATGATTGATGGCTTTTTTGGTTACAATCAGATATCAGTCATGCCTGAGGACAGAGAAAAGACAACCTTCACCACTCCTTGGGGCACATTCATGTATGCCAAGATGCCTTTCAGACTGATGAATGCAGGAGCAACTTTTCAGCGAGCCATGGACATAGCTTTCATCGGGGAGAAAGATAAATTTGTGGTGATTTACTTAGATGACATAACAGTCTTCTCCAAGACTGATAAAGAACACCGCTACCACTTGAAGAAGGTCTTTCTGAAGTGTCGAAGGTATGGCCTATCTTTAAACCCCAAGAAATCATTGTTTGCTATGCAAGAAGGGAAAATGTTAGGCCATATAGTGTCAGCAGAGGGAGTGAGGATTGATCCTGGCAGGGTAGAACCTCTTCAGACTCTATCACTTCCCAAGTCTAAGAAGGAAGTCCAAGCCTTTTTGGGGAAGATAAATTTTCTGAGGAGATTTGTTTCAAATTTTGTTGAGCTGGTGAAACACATCATGACCATGCTCAAAAAGGGAAATGAAGTGAAATGGACTGCTGAACCCAGGGAGTCTTTTGACCAAATAAAGAAGGCATTGACTGAGGCTCCTGTGCTAATCAGTCTAGATTATTCCAAAGACTTTCTAATATTTTCTTTTGCTTCCTGTGATACAATAGCGGCAATTTTGTTGCAGAAAAATGATCAAGGAAAAGAACAGCCTATTGCTTTCTTTAGCAAGGCGCTGAGAGATGCAGATCTTCGGTACGAGATCATGGAGAAGCAGGCTTATGCCTTGGTGAAAGATCTTAAAGCTTTCAGAGTTTATGTCTTGCATTCAAAAATCACTGCATATGTCCCTTCAGCTTCTGTGAAGGACATTCTTATACAGCCTGACGTAGACGGAAGAAGAGGTAAATGGATCGCCAAGATCCTAGAGTTTGATCTGGAGATTAAGCCCACCAGGTTGATAAAGGTGCAAGGTTTAGCCAAGTTGCTGGTTGAATCAAATTGCAGGGCCTTGGGAATCAATTTTATCAATGAGCAAGCTGAGTCATACAACAGGTATTCCCAAAGCACTGTACCACTATCAACATGCCCCTGGTACAAAGATATCTTGTATTTTTTGCAAGAGTTGAGGCCTCCTGATGGGATGGAAAAAAGCAAGGCAAGAGCATTAAAGCTCAAAGCTGTCAAATATTGCCTCATAAATCAGACCTTGTATTGGAAAGACCCCCAGGGGGTATTACTGAGGTGTCTGGACCTACAGCAGGCCCATAAGGTTATATTCGACTTCCATAGCGGTCTATGTGGAGGTCATTATTTTTGGAAGACCACAGCTCACAAGATCCTCCGAGCTGGGTATTACTGGCCCACCTTATTTCCTGATGTTTGCAGGGAAATTCAAGCTTGCCTTAAATGCCATAAATTCTCAGGAAAGCAACAGCTCAAATCCCTGCCATTGAAACCTATGGTGGTCTCAGCACCCTTTTAGCAGTGGGGATTGGAATTCATCGATGAAATTCATCCTCCCTCAAGCGACCAGCACCGATGGATTCTGACAGCAACCGACTACTTCACCAAATGGATAGAAGTTGTCCCCACCAGAAGCACTTCCCACAAAGTAATCATCAGCTTCCTGGAATACATTATAGCTAGATTTGGTTGCCCAAGTAAAATTGTCACTGACAATGCTTCCCCATTTTGGTCTGAGCCTCTGGTAAAGTTTTGTGAACAATTTGGAATTTCACTGATTCACTCCACTCCCTACTATCCTCAAGGAAACGGACTGGCAGAGTCCTCCAATAAAAGCCTAATCAAGCTTATCAAAAAGCTGTTGGAGGAAAATAAAAGGGTTTGGGACTCAAAGCTCAAATTTTCTCTTTGGGCCGATCGGGTAACAACAAAGAAATCATTGGGCATTTCGCCTTTCCAGCTAGTTTATGGAATAGAGGCCGTTTTCCCCACTCAGCTCGCATTACCTGTGGCAAGTCTCCTCCAAGATTACAAGGGAGAACCTAACCATGTACTCAGAAGAATTCATCAGATGGTAGAAGTGCAGCAGGTCAGAGAACAGGTCCTGGACAGAGCTTACATTCATCAACAGAAGATCAAGCAGGCTTTTGACAGGAAGAGCAAAATGAAGGAATTTGAGCAGGGTGATCTAGTGCTCAAATGGGATGCACCCAGGCAAGAAAAGGGCAAACACAATAAATTTGATGCCCTCTGGTTCAGGCCTTTCAAGATCCTTGAAGTGTTTTCAAACAACACTTACCGGTTGCAGGATCTGGAAGGCAATGAAGTTTTTAGTGGCCCAGTCAATGGGCATTTCTTAAAGAAATATTTTATGTGAGCCGCAGTCGGCTCTTTTTGTTTTGTTTTGTAAATATTGTTTATGTTTTTGTTTTTCGGACTAATAAATGACTCCATATCCCAACAACAAAATAACTAAGTCTGCAAAAAAGAGTTCTTAGAGCATCACAGGGACGACTCTATCCCCCATGGAGCCAAATATTATCGATATTTCTTGTAGGGGGAGGCTACAACACAAAAGAATGGGTTAAAACCCACTTGTCCAAAGTTTCAGATGCTAATGCGCCCATGATTAAATGAAAGCCAAGTCTGGACAGTAAGGATCGCAGCGCCCGGATCAACGACGCATATTGGATTCCGAACTCCCCTTGCCTTTCTACCTTTAAGCAGGGGGGGGGGTTCCAGAATCGGGGGCGCACCTCTCCAACGGCCCAGATCAGCGCGCCCAAATCAACGATGATGAGGACAATTCTGGACCCCCCCTGCCTTTCTACCTTTAAGCGGAGGGGGGGGTCCGAAATCGCGAATGCAGCTTTTCGACGGCCAAGATTTCAACGCCCGGATCAACGGTGCTCATGCACTCCTATCATTCTCAGCTACTCTGTGTTTAGCCTGCGTGGGCCCTTCTCCCATCATGTCATCTGCCTTCCCACCTTTCTCCTGCTACCGTGTGTCATCCATCCACCCCCCCACTTTCATCCAAGCGGCCCATCCTCCGTCTCATCGTCCACTCACCACCTGCCATATGTCCTGCTCCTTTCCACATCAGCTTCTCGCCAAAGAGCAAGTCCACTATCCCTCGTCTTCCTCCTCTTCTGCTTATTTTCTTCCACCATGTGCCCTCTTCTGTCGCTCTTCCCGCACCACGCCATTACTCCTATCATGTGCCCCATTCTCCACGCTGGCCTCCATACCTATCCATCAAGCTGTTCAGTTATTCCATGTGGCAGCGCGAGAAGTCTTCCGTATCCCAAAGTGCTAAGTTGGCTAGATCGTCTTCAATCCCCAGGAAGCAGTTATTGAAGCGGTTGGTGGTGGTTAGATATCGTCTCCACCATAATGGGGACGTCCTGCAATGATTTAAAGGCACGTCGATTCACCGATGAAATTGTCAGAAGATCGATTGCGTCTACCATAAGTTGCACGACCATTCAAAGATTGCGGCCACAGATTGTCAGAAGCCATGCAGACGCAAAGCTTTCAATGCAGTTTCTTGGTTCCGCTGTTGTTGTTGTTTTGAGTATATATAGGTGTTTTCTCCATTTTTGTATCTATCGATGGTAGAGATAAGCTCCTGACTATAAAGTTTCAACAAATATTCTAGTTTCCTGGTTATGCCTCTGTGTTTGAGATTTCTTGGTTTATAACAAACAGTTCTCCCCTTTCCATCTATCTTTCATCTCATGCTGGAGAGTTCACAGTTGAATGATTCACGTGGATTGTTACAGTTATGTTATGATAAAGGATTTGTCGTGACATTTTTGTATTCTCTGGTTTTCTGTGTTTGAATATAAAGAGACTTTGTGTTCGAATGTTCTCTCCTCTAGTCTGTTACGAACTTGATGTCTGTGATAGACCCTCGCATGCTTCTCATGAAAGTCTTCCACCTACTCACCCTTTTACTACAACCCACTGTTTGAAGTTTATCAAGACCTCATTCGTTCAAGCATGCCTGGTCTAGTTTCTGAGTTGAGATGATATTGTTCCGAGTTTCCTTCCATTTGATCACCCCTCTAAACAAATCGTGACATTAAACTGATGGGCGTCGGGCTCTGTTCCTGCAAGCAATCCAGGAGTGACTTTCAATACCAACAAGTGGAATGAAAAAGTAACAACTAATGGAATTAGGAACTGTAGGAGAAATAGAATGGAGTGCACCTAAGGGGCCAATATAGGAGCAAGGGAGAAAATATCTGACAGAGGAAATTGAAAGAGGATAGGTAGGATTACTTCAATCCTGCAATAGACACATGTTTGTTGGGATTATCATCCAAACCGACTTAAGTTGTTTGACAAAGTTTGGACATCATACAAAAACATTACAAAACAGACTGTAAAATATCCATCAGAAATTAAAATTTGGAAAGACACATAGAAAAGAAGGTTATGAATATGACATAAACTTCATGATGAGAATTTTCAAAAAAACAAAACTGGCCAGCGGACATAAAAACCTTTCAAAGCAGACTGTAAAATATCCATCAGAGATGAAAATTTGGAAAGATACATAGAATGTTAATGAGTTGACATCGACTCCAGGAAAGTGGGAGATGCCTTGGCTATCGCAATGGCTGTAGCTTGTTTGCCACACCTTTAAAACCCTAACCCATCATTGCTCTTCAGTAGAAAAAACAAAAAAAAAAAATTAGAGTGCGACAAGTTTTTTTTTCAAATCACAGAGATTCATTCAACTTGTTTTTCATCACTTGAGAACAATGGGAGAGAGTAACTGCTACCATATAACCTATATTCAAAGAAACTAACCGCTTCTAAGAAAAATTTGCCTCAGAACAAGAAATTCCTTCAGCATGTAGAATCAATACAGATTTTGATGGTATATTTATTAGTCATCCTTGCCACATGAATAACAATCTTTAAACACATACAGGCTGCATGAGGCATCGATCAATCAGAAAAGAAGCATTATTGGAAAATAGCATAAAATAAATTAGTTAAAAAAAAAGGAAATTCTAAATCAAAGGGAACAAATGATGGAGGAAGAGCTTGTTACCCTAATGACTCTGGCCGCATATTTCCCTATTCACCATCTCTAAGCCATGGGCATCCAAATTTTTGTGCAAAGCAACAGTACCTTCCTGATGGCCAGCTGAATGTGGTGGGGGATGATTCTGGTCTTCTTGTTGTCATGGGCAACATTTCCTGCCAACTCCAACACCTCGGCAACAAGATATTTGAGGATGGCAGCAATGTATATGGCTGCGCCACCTCCAACCCGCTTGGCATACCGCCCCTTTTGAAATATCTGGCTATCCACCCCACCGAAAAATGCAATTCGGCCTTCACGGTATTGCTCTCGACCTTAGGATTCCTCAAAGACAGCTATGATACCTACACGCTAACCAATTGTGCCACACCCCTGATACTTTAGGCCGGGCATACTTCACTACGCAGAATGGGTTTAAAACGCACTTTTAATACCACCATGAAATGGAAAGTAAATTTAAAGAACACAAGACTCCAAATATCAAAACGGATGTCATTGCACCTCAAAAGATGAATATATATGTTTATCAGATTACATGAAGCAGGGTAGGAATACGAATTACAAATCCATAAATCAGTTGTGACAGTACTACTAGCCATGAGAAAAACAATGACTTAACTGACTAATATATGTTTGTGAGAGAATACCCAAACCAATAACTTGCCCAGTGGCATCCGCCAGCATACAGAATAAGAACTAATTAAACCCATCTCAACCCTCTTTCACCTTTCAACTGTGTTGAAGAAGAAGAAGATGTGACCTGGCTGGTTGTTGGCCATCTTCTCTACATAGCTGGGATGGATTATCTGCAAGTTTCCCCTTGTTCTTCCACTGACAGTTGTTATTTGAGGTCCTGGAACAATATTCCAACCAAAACCATTAGAAACTAATCATTAACAACAAACATAAAATAAACAAAGTCGGCTCCAAGGCCCTCCATTCCTAGAACATGAGTTACCTGGGTCGACCTAGAAGCGAGATGGCTATGGCCGCCGATCTCATCCTTCACCCTGAACGCTTCAAAAAAAAAAATGAAATGTAAAAATGAGAAGATTAGGGTTAAGGGATAGTTTAGGGTTTAGGTATGAAGAGCTAGAGGAAACGAGGGTGGGTCATGTGGGCTTCATGCATGCTCGCCCTTTAGTTATTTAAAATGAAATTTGTTTTTAAATTATTTATGTAATTTATATTTCCTTTTATTTTAGTTATATATTTTTTTAAATTTTATTTATTTATTGTTGATTATCGTAAATCATTAGTTATATATTAATTAATTTGTTTATTTATTTTTAAATAATTATAAAAAATAGATGTAATAAAAAAACAAATATAATAAAAAAACAAATAATTTTTTTTTTTTTAATATTTAGGTAGTCAATGGGATTTGAACTTGTGATTTCCCCATTCAAAGTTTTCACATAACCCTCCATACTAATGAACCACACGTTGTACCTTGGAGAAAAATTAATTAAATTAATTGGAAGGATTAATTAAATTAGTGATTAATTAATTAATACTAATAATAATATTAATTTTTTGGATTAAATTGAAAGTGTTGATTAAGGCGATTGAAACTTAGGTTAAAGTTTAGACTAGATTATTAGTTTTTGATAATTAATCAACATTAGGTTGGAAGTCACCTTAATTAGTTATAAATTCAAAGTATAAGGACTTAGACCAAGATAAGCGGGAGGAAGCTTCATGCGCGCTAGGAGGGTAGGTTAGGGGAATTGGCGAGTATGACGCAAAGCTAGCATAACTATGAGGTGAGAGGAGTCAATAGTTTTCTTAGGTGAAGACATCAAGATTATATGATTAAACCCTAACCTAGCCACTCCGCTAAATAGAGTAATGTCTGTTTACAAACAAGTAAAACGAAGCTTACGCCTAACCCTGTTTTCTAGTTAAGTTGCGCAAATGTGAAATGTCCTTGAACTCACCCTGACAACTTTGGTTGATGCAGATTAAATTATATAGGATGGTTAGGACTCAAGGGAATCGAGGCAGAGGAGCATCATCGCAGGCACCGCCAACACCGCTAGTGCCACCACCACCATCGCCCGAACTAGCTCTCATATTGCGCTCTTTGGAGGCCATAAATGAGACTTTAAAGGGGCGACAACCAGCAGGGATTGAAGTGGAACCCCCACCATCTGGAACAGGTAATCCAGAAGCGTCAAGGGATTTAGGGGGAGGACCTCCAACCAAAGACATCACTAGAGAACTGCAGAAGATTAAAATTCCAGAGTTTGCCAGGGGTCGCGCCAGTGAACGTGCAGAAGCATGGTTGGAAGGCATGACAAGGTGTTTTTTTTTAAGGGACTATGCGTCCACCTCAAAGGTGAAGATAGCAATTTTTCAATTAAGAGACAGCACCTTGAACTGGTGGGGCAACCTGGAAAGGTAACTGCATCTTACCTTGGACACCGTATCTTGGGAACTTTTCGAGGAGAGGTTCCGAAGGAAATATCTGCCAGCTTACTATGAGGAACAATAGGTAGGAGTGTTTCATGCTCTAGTACAGGGAAACAGGACCATAGAGGAATATGAGATTAGGTTTATGGAATTGGTCAAGTATGTTTCATATATGGATAATGGCCAGCGACAGGCAGAATGCTTTGTGTATGGGATAAACCCTAAGATAAGGGCTATGGTGGGGATGTGGAAATCGTCTTTAGTAGCGGAAGTTGTGGAAAATGTGCATTATGTGGAGGAACACGTGAATTTAACCAAAGGTATGAGACCAACCTTTCCGCATCATCCTGGATTCATAGGGAAGGCCCCTAGGACATTTCCCATGGGAGGGGGCTCAAGGCCACCTCCATATGGTAACAAAGTTGCACCAAGGTTAGTAGCCACAGGGATTTCAATGGCAGCGAGTGCAGCATCTCGTTCATCACCAATGATGCAGACAGGTCCAAAGCCATCTCAGGGAACAGCTAGTAGGGGCAGGGATTCCAGGGGAAGGAACTCGTTTCATAAGCAGTCACAGAACAATGCTCAGGTTCAATCTCGTGTTACCTGTTGGGGATGTGGAGGACCCCATTACCAGCATGACTGCCCAGCGTTACAATCAAGATTTGTGCATAGATAAGGAAAGGCCCTGATGGGAAGAGCAAGTAGCAGCCACCAAATTTACGCAACGGTTAATAATCACTAGGCCAAACATCAATCCACGGTGGTGGAGTCATCGGGTACGCTAAACCATATCGATGTTAAGATTTTATTTGATTATGGTGTGACAGATAGTTTCATTTCACCATCTGCATTAGAAAAGAGTGGGTTGGTAGCCTACGAGCATGATGACTTTAAACAAGTCGAGATGGCTTCGGGGGAAAAAAAGGCGGTAGGAGGACCTAGTGTTGATAATTGTATAGTAGACCTGGGAGTGTGTACTACCAGGTTGAAGGTATACGTCACTGCTCTTAGGGCGTATGACCTAATCATTAGAATGGATTGGTTAGAATCTCATCGAGCTTTGGTGGATTGTTTCTCAAAAAGGGCGCTCAGTGTTGACAACGAAGGAAGACCAATAGAGATCCAGGGTGTACGGATAAGGGTGTCATTATGCTTTATCTCAACTATGAAGGTTAAGCGATGCTTGAGGAAAGCGTGTCGACTATATGTAGTGGAAGCAGTGAATGAAAGGAAGGGACCCTCATTAGATTAGTACCCGGTATTGTCAAAATTTAAGGATGTTTTTCCAAATGAGTTACCAGGGTTACCTCCTGAGAGGGAGCTTGATTTTACTATTGAGCTAAAACCTGGTGTAGAACTAATTTCCAAAACTCTGTATCGGATGACAACGCCAGAAATTTGTGAATTACAAATGCAGTTAAAAGAGTTACTGGACTTAGGGCTAATAAGGCCAAGTGTTTCACCTTGGGGTGCACCAGTAATTTTTGTAAAGAAGAACGATGGTTCCTTATGATTATGTATAGACTACAGGGACTTGAACTGTGCTACAGTGGAAAATAGGTACCCAATGTCATGAATAGATGACCTCTTTGATCAGATGAAAGGAGCAGCGGTATTCTCAAAGATTGATTTGCGATCAGGGTATCACCAGTTAAGGATTAAGGAAGGCCATAACCCAAAAACTTCCTTTCGAACTCGGTTTGGGCATTATGAGTTTGTCGTAGTACCTTTTGGATTGACCAATGCGCCAATAGTATTCACGAGCCTCATGAACGGTGTATTCTGGAAGTACTTAGACCGTTTTGTACAAGTCTTTCTAGATGACATCCTCACCTATTTCAAGAATGAAAGGGACCATGAGGAACACTTGCAAGTGGTGTTGTCCTGCCTTAGGGAGAACAAATTGTATGGGAAGTTTTCGAAGTGTTCCTTCTTCCAGAAAGAATTTCACTATTTGGGTCATATCATTTCCGACAAAGGAATCTCTGTGGACCCAAAAAAGGTAAAGGCCATTGTGGAGTGGCCAGTGCTGAAAAATGCCCATGAGGTTAGAAGCTTCATAGGGTTAGCAGGTTATTATCGAAGATTTGTGGAAGGATTCTCAAAAATAGTGAAACCCATCACCACTTTGCAGTGAAAGGGGGTCAGGTATGAATGGATAGAAGAATGTGATAGTGCATTCATTGAGCTTAAGAGGTTACTAACTAGTGCACCAATTCTACGAGTGCCAGATATGGAAAAGGACTTCACAGTCTGCACAGATGCCTCGAAGCAAGGATTGGGGGCCGTTCTTATGATAGCTTATGCGTCAAGGAAGTTGAAGAAACACGAAGAGCTATACGTGACTCATGATTTAGAGGTTGCATTTGTTGATTTGTAGTTGCCCGAATATGTGTCTATATGAATATCTATAAGGCTCTACCAGGATTGGTAACTCTGGAATATCAGGATGAAGATTGGCAACAAACGATGGACTACGAACATATTTTGTTCCACTGCAGGAAATTCCATGAACACAGCCACCTCTTCAGAGACTTCCCTCTGAATAAGAAAGCTACCAAAGTAAGTGAGACAACACAGAAAGATGGCTACACCACTGTCATAGCCAGGAATAAAAACCCTCCAAGAAAGTAGAATCCTGACCCCAAACCTAAGATTGTGACCAAAAAATCCTATGAGATTCTAAATCAGCTACCGGAGGATGACGAAATCCAAGATCCACACAAGGAGCAGCAACAAGGCAAAGGAAAGAACCAAACCCCTTCCTCCTCCGGCCCAAATCATGAAATCCACCTAGAAGAGAGGGGAGACATAGATGGAGACACCTTAATGCAGCTGGATGACCAAGATCTAACATGCATAGATCTAGAAAAACTTGAGGAGGCCCTCAATCAAAAGGATATGCAAGCTCTACCTGAAGAGCAACTCGGAAAGGTACATAAATTCTTTCTTAACTCCTCAACAGGAACCACAACTCACCTAGGTATAGCCACAGACTCAAGCTCATACTCAAAAAGAATACCGCGAGAGAACAAAAGAAGGGGGAAAAAATCAGCACATCAACTCATCAAGGAGGCGGGCAATCTTATGCTCAACTCAAGGTAGATTCACAAGCTCTCAGAGGGATACCTCCACCCAACACCACCCTCATTATGATGAATATCATCACCTGGAACATTAGTTGACTCACTGGTCGATCCAAACAAACGATCCTCCGAGACTGCATCAAAGCAGAACACCCAGATATTCTAATGTTACAGGAAATGAAATGTGTTGGGGCAGAAGTAGAAACCATCTTCCAGTGCATTTGGAGAGGATGTGATTTTGTTCTAACAGACTCCACAGGGGCCTTAGGGGGTCTGGCCATACTATGGAACCCATGCAACATTACTCTAAGAAGATCTTTTTCTACAATAGGCACAATAACGGCCCACTTCGAGGTCATGGGTTTGAATCAGGAGGGGGCTATCACAAATGTCTATGGACCCCAAAGCCAATAGGGAAAAGACAAACTCCTGGAGCAGCTAGCCCTTATCAAAACATTGATGACCACACCCAACTGGATCTTAGGTGGCGATTTCAATATGATCTTTTCACTGGAAGAAAAAATAGGAGGGAGTAAAAGGCTTGAGCAAGACAACGGTAAGTTCAAAACCCTCATCGATCAACTAAATCTAGTAGATATGGAAAACAACAATGGCACCTTCACTTGGTCCAACCGTAGGTTAGGAAACCAACACGTTGCTTACCGTCTGGACTGCTTCCTCATGGCTGAAGAACTAATTGAAGAAGCCCCTTGTATGGAAAGTCTCTTTCTCCTAAAATCTGGCTCAGACCACTAGCCAATTGCCTTTAATCTAGAAATAGGGGCAGCACCCAAATACAAACCCTTTCGGTTTGAGAAATTATGGCTCTCACACCCAGACTTTCATTAGCTTGCAAAATCCTGGTGGGCTCAGGCAGAAAGAGATCATGGCACAAGCATGTACAAATTCCAAAAGCGCCTCAAAAAATTCAAGCAAGCACTGAAGCACTGGAACAAGCACACCTTCAGAAACATATTTCAAAGCATACAGGACATAGAGAACAAACTAGGGGAGATACAAAAAACGTTCATTTCAAGAACATGAACTGTTGAACTAATGAAATAGGAGGAGGAGCTTCAAGCGCAACTAGAAGAGAGGAGAAAGCAAGAGGATTTTTTGTGGAGGTAGAAATCTAGGGTACAGTGGCTCAAAGAGGGGGAAAATAACACAAAGTTCTTCCACAGAGAAATGGTGCATCGCCGACTTATTAACATAATTACTCATTTGGAGGATGGCCAGGGTAATCCAATCAAAGAACATACCCAAATAGAAGCAGAACTTAACAACTATTACCATGACCTCCTCATGGAAACCAGGGAGGATAGAATAGCAGCAATCAGACGAGTAACCAGCCGCATACCCTCTATGGTGACTCCTGAATAGAATGTAGCCCTGATGCGACCTATCACCCAAGAAGAAGTGGACCAAGTAGTAAAATCTATGCCCTTTGGAAAGGCCCCAGGTTCGGATGGATTTACCACTGATTTCTTCCATCATTGTTGGGACCTAATTAGGGAAGAAGTTTGGGAGGTAGTAGAGGAATCACGTACCTCAGGCCAAGTCCTCCCTTCCCTCAATGCTACTTTTCTCACCCTAATTCTGAAAGAGGAGTGGGTCACAAATCCCAAACATTTCAGACCTATCGCTCTCTACAATGTCATTTACAAAATCATAACAAAGGTGGTTGCGAACCACCTCAAGCCAATCCTACCCTTTGTCATATCCAAGGAACAAGAAGGGTACGTAGAAGGCAGATAAATTATGGACAATGTCATTTTGTCTCATGAGGTCATCCATTCTCTCAAGTCGACAAAAACTCCATGTAAGCTAATCAAACTTGATCTTTCAAAGGCTTTTGATAGAGTCAGCTGGCAATATCTTCGAGCCATTTTAGATTCGTTTGGATTTGATCAGCAGTGGGTAAATTGGATCTTAAACATTACCTCCTCATCCTTCTTCTCCATCCTAGTCAATGGGGTCCCTTCTCAACCGTTCTCACCATCCAGAGGTATCAAACAAGGTGACCCCCTATCCCGCTTTTTGTTTTTTCTCCTGGCGGAAGGACTGGGATGTTATATCAAGTCAGCAGTCCTAGAAGGATCTCTCAAAGGCTTACCTCTGCACAATGTCCAACCTGCACCCTCACATAGTCAATTTTTCGATGACACCCTACTCATGAACTCCCCAACTGTAAGAGAGGCAAACAAGCTTAGCTCCATCCTCTTTGACTTCACAAAGGCATTAGGCATGACTCTCAACCTAGAAAAATCCAAACTTTACTTCTTCAACACTCCGAAAGTTGTCCAAATTCACATCTCTAGACTCCTGGTAATACCAAAGAGCTCCCTTCCATCCATATACTTAGGCATTCCATACAGGAGCTGATCAAGAAATCAGAAGGTGTGTTCGAGAAGACGAGGTGCATGATATATTGAAAGCTTGCCATGATGGCCCCTGTGGAGGGCATTTTGCAGACAAAAGAACAACACACAAAATTCTAAGAATGGGGTACTATTGGCCTTCAATCTTCAAGGATGCAAGGAAATATGTCAAGGCCTGTGATAGCTACCAAAGAATAGGCCAACCTAATCATAGAGATGAAATGCCATTAAACCCCCAGGTAGTACTTGAACCATTTGACAGATGGGCCTTAGATTTCATAGGCCCCATCAAACCTCCATCCAATCATAAAGTTTACATATTGGTCTGCACAGATTACATGACTAAATGGGTGGAAGCCAAGGCACTCCACAGAGCAACTGAAGAAGCAGTTATAAAATTCTTATTTACAGACATCTTCACCAGATTTGGAATGCCAAGAGAGTTAGTTACAGATGGAGGACCTCCTTTCTCTTCTCATGGTTTTAAAGCTACCCTTCAGAAATATCATATCCAGCAGAGAATGACTACACCATACCACCCTCAAGCTAATGGACAGGTGGAAAGCACAAACAAAGTTATAGAAGCCATTCTCACAAAAACAGTGAAGGAAAGTAGAAAGGATTGNTTGGGTCTCCAAAATACCATATTTTTAAACACCTTTCCCTTCACTTTTAACCATATTCCCTTCCCTTTTTACCATATTTTGCTTTCTTGCAACCTTAAATTAAGAACATTTTCATGATTACATATGGTTTTAGACCTATTATTATCCAAAGCATCTATTTTAGTATTTTGAGTGAATTTATGATTAAATATTGGAAAAATATCATGGTTTCACTTATATATCAAAGTGGGATGAGTTTTATGATGTTTACAGGTGTATTTGAAGACTCAAAGTCGTATTTCACCACCAAGCCTCAAATTACAATTTCATCTTCAACCTCCTTGAATATTTGATGAAGATTTGGGAGAATCATTCAAGCATACTCATGGAAGAGAGATTTGTGAAAGGATTTGTAGAGATGTTACTTTGTAGGTATTAGTACATGGTTGTAAATACATGAGACATTTGTGGATCTAGGAGATATTTGTGGATCTGAATCCACTATTAGTTATATTAATTTTTGTATAAATAGGAGTGCCTCCTCCATTCCAAGGGGGGGACCCTTGGAGCATTGTGTCCAACTTATGATGGAATGGAGTAAATCTTCTTTTTCACATAAATTTTCATTCTCTAGTTTTAGATGAAAAATGATTTAATTTAGTGTATGTTGTTGTGGAATAGCTTGTTACTTTGTTCTTAGGAGAATTTGTTCGACAACACAGGTATTCCAACAGAGGACGAACACCTTCAGTAACCACTCACATAACCAGATCAAAGATCAACACACCGATGTTTTCACGTGGTAAAACCCCTACGGGGAAACAT
>SNQJ01S0005996.1:31624-67653 GCA_010110895.2 Picea sitchensis
ACTGCAGGTACCTCAAACAAAGCCTTAGTTTCCCAGCAGAAAGATAAACCCAAGTATCCCAAGAAGCAACATCCTCGCTACAACAACAAACAACATAATTGTCGAACAAATCTTCGAAGGTTTCCAATTTTATTTTGATGATCTACTAAATTACCCCTCAATAGAAAATACGAACAAAAGAAAGGAAGGAGGATTTAGGAAAGACTTAAGGTTGTTCCTGGTGATGACCTCGTGATTATTGAAGCACAAAAAAAGAAAAGAGCAGAACAAAACTCAATATTTGTTACCTCACTATGGAATAAAGGCCTCAACTTCTTCAGACAAAAGGATAGGAACAAAGACTTTTTTGTCCACTCTTAGAGACTAGAGATAGTCCTATTTATCCAATCAAGTCCTAAATAGAATATGAATTATCTACCTTAGCTTCATAATTTCGAATGTACTAGAAATAACATAATCAAAGGATTTTTAGAAATTAGTCATGGGAACTAGGACAAACTTGGTTAGTTATCGCAGACAATATCAAAGAAACAATTAGATCCATGTAATGGAAAAATAATGACAAATCTAGGAGACACAAAACAATAAACCCTCATCTCATAGGGTATTCAGTTAAACTCTCTACCAAACTTACCTAAACTACCAAACGTAGAATGCATTCCTTGATTCAACAACAACCTCTTCCAAATAACTATGTCAAGCTCAACTTTTCCAAAGCCTCCAAAGGCAATCCTAACCCCATGGGCATAAAAGGGATCTTTTGGGACAACAATGACCTCATTCTTAGAATCTATGTGGCCTATAGAGGAAAGGACACTAACAACTCCATTGAGTTGCATGCTATAGAGACAAGTATTCAGTTGGTCATCATTCACAATGTCAATAATATCATTGTAAAAGGGGATTCTTAGTTGCTGTAAATGTCATTGACAAAATCGACATAGGGTGACCAACTAGAAGGTCTCAAAGAATTGGCATCTCTCTGCAAGCCTAGATGTTATAGCCAAGCTTATCCATCAGATTCAGGGGCTCCCACCCTCCTATGTCAAACACACTATAAACAATTTGGAAGATACATTGGCTAATGAAGGCCTCAATTGGGAGGATCTCAATGTTAGTTTAATTGATTTAGAGCTAGATAACATTTGAGTGGATTGCTACAAGGTTCGACAAGAGGACCACACTTCCCCCCAGACCCCAAATGCTTGAGACATTGAAATAGTGGAGGAAGATGGCACTAGGGTTGTGGATATGGTTGAACATATGGAGAAGTAGTGGGAATCCCCCACCATTACATCAATCTTGATGATGAAGAGCAAGATTAATTGGAAGCCCTCGAGGTTCTATTCCTTGTTATCTTGATTTTTGGCTATGCTAGAATGGTTTATAGTGGTAGAACCCATGTTCATTTCTCCTACGCCAAGTTGCAATTCTATTTTAGGACATTTAAGGCTTCCAACATTTTTTTGAATATCTTCCAAATGTTTAAAGCACAGACAACTAGGTTGCAGGACATAGATAATCGTAGGGAAGTCCTCTTGGAAGATCTATACTTTTTACGTGAATATAAGTAGATAATTTATTTTAACAATGATTTATGGATTGTTGAAATATCACATTTCTAGATGTACAACCTATACAAAAGATATTTTTATACCTTCTAAATCTCATGCAAAACAACTTTTTATTGCATTGAGTAAAGTAGGTGCATTCTATAGTATATTTGGAGTGAGATGTGTTGTGTGTGTATGTGTGAGAGAGAGGTCCATAATTTAAAAAAACAAAAGAAACAAGAAACAAAAAACGAGTATTACTTTAATATGGGTTCTCTCTCTCTCTATGTGTGTGTGTGTGTGATGATGATGATTACCATCTATTTAGACCAACTTTGGTTTATCAAACCTAAAAGCATAAATTAATTACATCGATATATCTAGTTTATGTGATCGAATAAATTGGAAATGAGATTTCCAAGTTCACTTTTATTTTTATGAGCTAACAAGCTATGTAGTTTGATTTTATTACAAGTGTTTTCAAAATGAGATATAATCAAGAAAAAGTGTTTTCATCCTCTACATTATCATTCTCATTGTGAAGCTCATGGGAATTTATTCTTAGTTTTACAATATTCATTTTCTTTCTTGAGCTAGTGATGGAAAGATAATTCCGATTTTCTAATTTCGTGTTGACAATTTATTTTCAATAATTCAACACTTTTATTCTTAGTTTCCCTACCACTCTACATTTTCTTTTTAAATTTAGTTGTGCTAATATTTTAACAATATTGATATCATGAGTGTGTCCTCCACTATCTCCCAATTTTGTTTAACCAAGAAACCACATCTCTAGTCCAATCTCTTTTGAGCCTTGAATGACTTTCACTGATTTTTGAAATCATGATAGGAAGCATCTCACTCTCCATGCTAATTATTTTGTGCTTGTACATTAAATCCTTGATCATAACCTTATTCACAATGGGTGGAAGTCAATCTTTTAAAAGGAGATATAATGAGGTGTATTGCATTTATTATCAATTGCTTCTAGATTTGCTCAATTTTCCTCAAGTTTTCCTCAAAATATTATAGCTCCCAAACCCCACAGCCATATAGAATCATTGGGATACTAAGAGTGTTGAAGAGAACCTTTCTTTTCCTAAAACCAATATTTTGATGAGTTACAACTGTTCTCAAGACCAATATAAGCTTTCCAACCTCAGTTGATTTTTTTTCAATGCAATAGTTTCAATTTGATTTGTGATGATAATCAATTCCAAGATACTTTTAAAAATGGACTTCTTTCAAAATGATATTATCATAAACAAAATGAGCATGTGTTAAAGTTTGTGATCAATCTCTTTATTTTATCTATATTTATAAACATCCTAGAGTTAAGACAAATATCTTTGAGAATTGTAAGTTGTTCATCAAGGTGAAATGGGCACTTTGTTAAAACGACAATTTCATCCACATATAGGAGGATGATAACTAATCCTACCATCTCTATCTCCACCATGCAATCCCCTAACTTATAGGCAATAGAAGCCAACCTTGTTTAATCCTATATTACTAATGTGTTCCTTTCACCAGTGCTCGTCATTTCTAAACTTGGCAATAACCCACTCATAAAGCCTTATGACTATTAAAACTAAGGATCTATATCCCAATAATAGTTGTGGTTTTTTAAAATACAAATGTTATCAATTTGATAATTAATGGGATGGACAAAGTAACATAGCCAACCACACTATTACCAAGACCATGGATGCAAATCATACAGTTAGACTTTGGCCATTGTTTAAAACTTTTACAAATTATTAGGTTATTGCAACTACATAGTTTAACCAACTCCATATCGAACAAGTTTTGAACATAATCATGAGAACTTCTCTAATAGGTGCACATCAAATCAGTCCAAGGGATTAGCTCAACCGGTTGTTACCAATTTTGTTGGGAATTCAACCCATATGTCAAGCACACCTACACCAACAGGTTTACTACGGATGATATCCATGAATGTGGAAAAACATTCTTGCATTTTCCCATAAGGTTTTCCATAGAAAAAAAAAATATCGAATTAAGATCTTCCTATGACTATAGAGGGTCAAGTTTTAGAGATATTGTTAAAGACTATAATTTGCTTATTTGCAATTTCTACATTAAAATCTCCTAAATCCATATTTAACTCCAAATCTGGTCACCATCAAAAGATTTATATTTTAATTTTTTTTTCCTTAAATGCTTAATAACCATGAGATTAAAATGGATATGTATATACACTTTTAAAATCACCATGTAAAAAGACTAATACTTTTCAATAATCCCTAGGTTAATTTAGTAGAAAAGATCTTAGAAAAAAAAATTAGAATATACATGCAATAAGAAACAATGGTTTATGAATAGTAAAGATTGCATCACTAGATGTGATGCACATACAAAGGCTACAAAAGCTGTTTATACTTTTTAAATTTCATGTAAAATAACTTTTTATACTATATGGAAATACTAAAATAACTTTTTATACCTTTTAATTCTATTCTTATTCTATGGAAACACTAGCTTGCGAGGATAAGCTTATGTCTGTGTGAGTTAAGTGGCCAATTTTGAATTTTTGGAAATTTTGAAAAATATACACTAAATGGGTAATAGATTGTTGAAGAGATTGCATTTCTAGATGTGATACCCATGCAAAAAAAACTTGTAAAAAACAACTTTTTTATTTCTTTTCACTTCCATGCAAACACTAACTTGCAAGGATAGGCTAATGGGTACCACTTAAGATATGTAACCCATGCCAGAAGTAAGAACTCTGGTTGATAAAAAAAAATGTATGCTCTCCATTCTCATTAATACCACAAGTTCATCCAATTTCGCATAATGTGATAAAATATTAATTTGAAGGATAGGCTAGTGGCTACCACTTAAGATACGTAACCAATGCAAGAAGTAAGAAGTCTGGTTGAACAAAAATGTATGATATCCATTCTCATTAATACCACAAATTCATCCAATTTCGCATGATAAAATATTAATTTGGAGATGAGATAATAAACCTAGTTTTATATATAATCACTCATCCTTGGGTTACCATCATTGGCATCTCAAAAAGGCTTTTATGGAAAAACATTCTACGCGTGATTCTCTACAACCACTCATCCTTGGATACCATCATTGGCATCCCATAAAGTTTTTTGATGCAAAAGCATTCTGTGCATGATTCTCAATGAAACATAATCTTCCATTCCCATCTTCGATCCATGATCCACTTGCTCACAGTTGCAAAGTTAACAAATGGAAAAAGGAACCAATCAAATCAAATAAACATGGTGTCCAATCAAAACAAATAATCATGACATGAAACATGGTGTCCATGTATACATCTAAATAATCATGTCTTAAACATTTTCTTCTAGGCATACTACCGCATACAACCATAGAATCAGATTTCACTCATGAATTGCATTTTAATCGACCACCATTGCAATTTGCAATAATGGAGATTACTACCAAAACAACGACAACATGAACCAAATCAATTACTAAAATACTATTAATAGCTGAATAAATTCTTCCTAAGCATCCACATGATAGAATCACTCATGTGAACAGTGACAAACACAATTTCTGTGCTTGGGGTTCAACAAATCAGTATAAGTCTCAAACTCTCCCACAAAACTTACCTGGTCAAGAAGCCTCATTGCGGTGCATCTTACTATTTAGGAATGGCATAGAAAATACATGGTTCATTTTCCAAATATCATTTGCAATGCAACTACAATCTCAAGCCAAAATGCAACTGGAGCCGCTGCACCTTTCACGTGACCATGGAACATTTTTGCATAAGCATTACCAAGGCTACAAGCTTGTCTGGCTATTTAACAATTTCCCTAGTGAGTGCAATATGCTACAGAAGCAAGCTTAGCAAAAGCCTTACACAATCACCTGTAATAAAAAATTAGACAATATCATACCAAATTCCCAATAACACCAGAACAAACCTTCCAAAAAAGAAGGAAGACAATATTAATACAGAGATAAAAAAAAGCAAATCAATCTACATTTGGTCCCAATAGGAAGAAAGCCATAGCTAAACAGTCCTTACAAATCCCAAAGGAAAATATAACCAAGGAGGTTCAGAGTTAGATTTGCAAAGTAAACACACAACATTCCAATATGCCCCCATACAGCAGAGGTAAGTCATGAGGTTCTGAAAAGATGCTGCATATACAAGTATTGATTGGAGGCACCTGATCCTACAATAAGCTCAATACATCCAGGACATTCAGGACAAACATGGAAAGGGTTCACTTGGCCATCATAACTTTTACAAATTCCTCATAATTGATTTGTCCATCCCCATCCACATCAGCCTCCCGAATCATTTCATCAACTTCCTCATCAGTGAGCTTCTCTCCAAGGTTCGTCATGACATGACGTAGCTCAGCAGCAGAGATAAAACCATTTTGATCCTTGTCAAAAACACGGAATGCTTCCTTCAGCTCTTCTTCAGAATCAGTATCCTTCATCTTCCTCGCCATCAGATTAAGAAACTCAGGAAAATCAATGGTACCATTGCCATCTGCATCAACTTCATTTATCATATCTTGGAGCTCTGCTTCTGTAGGGTTTTGACCTAGAGACCGCATTACAGTCCCCAGCTCTTTTGTTGTGATACATCCTGTATACATAGCATATCACTGAATATTATATAAAAGACCACAATTCTTTGATAGAAGTGTAGAAAAAGTAGCAGCTAAGCATAAACAGCATTACAGATTTCCATCACATCCACATCATTGTCCCCATAATAGCTTGATATTCATCAATATTAACTGTCAACCTTTAGTTTAAAAGGACAGTGAACGCGTGAGGTTGCATTTACAACATGAAAGAGGGCCATAGAAATGGCTCAAATGTAAACAAGCTGAAAAGACAAGCAAACAGCTCATCATAGAGATTTATGAGTTAAGTCCCCTACTTTTACGATACACAATTGAAAAGAAACAAGACCTTTGCCATCCCTTATCCTGATATTACAGAAAGAGGAAGACATCTAAGTGGACCTAATGTCTTAGATCAAGATGCAACAAAACATTTCCATTGTAAGATACTTGGGCACTGCCAAGTTTTTGAGACATTTTTTCTTTTGAAAAGTAAGCTGAGGATGTGTATACCTATTTATTTGTAAGGCTACTGTAAAACATTAAAGCTCGAGAAAATGCCTGAATATTCACAGAAGGGGCATTCTTGTTGATATAACCAACTCTAAGCTGAATGTCCTGAATGAAATCTGCATCTTTGAATAAATAATAATGCCAACCTGAAATCTTCAAGCAGAATGTAGACTTCGCACTCGACTACATTTCTCCTATAAAATGTAGTAGATTTCATTGCAAATTCATAAATTGTTTGATATCCAATTCAGTTCACCAAAGATGGCAGGTATAATGCATTAAAACAAAATATACAGACAAGCTGGGTCTGCTACTAAGAAAATTATGTAAGAATAGAAAGCAAATGGAGATGTTCTTACGAAGGATAGAACTTTCTGGACTTGGGAATTGACAACACTATAGGTTCTAAAAGATGAACATGGCCGACTATCATGACAGCACGTTAATTGGCTCACAGATGAAGATACAGTTTAATTGAAAGTTGTTTCTAATAAGAGATTGGAAGGAATGTCCATTCTATTAGAATTTCCATTGATGCTCTTATCCCCCCAAAACAAATATTTGTGTGAATCGGCACTGATGTTTTATGTTTATTTTTAGCAGTCACTATTTTGAAACCTTGAAGTGCTCTTTGTACCCAAACACCTGGCTGACCAGGTCAAGCTTGATAAGGCATTGGTAAAGATATTAGAGAAATAGAACACTGAATTAACAGGATACTTCTAGAATGGTTCTTGTGATATAGCTGAGATTCTTCATACATGATAGATAATAGAAATCAATCCCTTGAATCAAATAAAAAAACGAGTTGTTTAGATAAATAGCACAAATACAAAACGTGTCAACTATAATGTAGCAGAAACACATGGGAAATACTATAGATTCTCACAAGAACCTGAAGGTTGAGAACTGTCAAGAATAGTTGTTACTTAGATCCAGAGCAAACTCCAGTTGAGCACAGAGCAGCATGGAAGACTAATAGTACTAACAAAAGTAGCATTTCCATTGACATTTCTAGCCTAGGGAATCAGGGATTGATTTCAACAATTAATCAGCAGTCAACAATCAATCAGCAGAATGGCATCCCATTGTTGGTGAGAAAAAAGAAATTTGAGACACCTAAAGTTGCTCCAGCTTATAAATCAGCCTCAATAATTGGTGTTTGAAGGTGTGGATGGGTAGATCACTTTCATGGATCTCTTGAACTCGCCAACCGGAACTTGAACTTGAGCTTGGAGTTGAAACACTGAACCACTTTGAGCTGGCATAACAATCAATACAAAGGCTTAAAATATTCATGACTTCCTTAATGTGAAGACACCTAAAAGATTGGCTAGTATGACAATATAATAACAGTGCTGAATTCTACCAATGGTAATGGAAAATCAATCCCTCTTCTGAGAAAGACGATAGAGAAGTTCAAAGTACTGGGAAGTACAAAATACTGGAAAATAAAAAACACAGGGAAAGTGCATTCAGACATTAACACTACCTTTGTGACCCTAGTTCCACCGATATCGAACATGGACACTATCTAACCGAAGACCCATATGTCCTCATAATGTTAGCTATAAGACCATTAAGAGTCTCGTTTAATAGTATCTCTTTGTAATGTATGCAATAAGATCATCACAATAGTCTTGGCTAATAGACTAGCAGAATTTATGAANCTGCATGTTTTTTTTAATATAAACGCAATATATATAAAAATTTATATATATATATATATATAATAGACGCTTCCTGGACGCTTCGCTTCCTAGGATTTTTTGAAAATGACGCTCCCGATGCTTCGCTTCCTAAAAATGCACCCGCTTCGCTTCGCGCTCTGGTAACATTGGGCCAACCCTTAATTGGAGCTGGAGATGTTCTGCAAAGGCTTCCAGATGAAAACCAAGACAAAACGAAACACCATTTTCAGGAAGAAAGAGAAAACAACTGTCATAATAAAATGATGTGGATTGCCAATCAGACACCTCAGCTGAGCTGTGATAGATTTGATGACATGTCAATTAAAAGGTGGAAGATCTCACACGGGCGTGCAGTGATTGCCCAATGATTACCACAATCCAGACAACAATAACTTATCAACTCCTGCAAACTAAGGTCAGTGCAATGAAATAGGTCGGCCAATTCAATATAGTAAAATAACAGTGCGGAGAGATGAAAGAAGATGCAAACAGCTAGTTAAAGATAGCATCAAAGAGCTCAGAGCAAGACTACTAATGGCAGAAGGGAGATCGTTGATTTCACAATGGCTACAACTGCATGAGGAAGGCTTATTTATGGAGAATTGATAGCCAGGTTGCAAGGAGATGTATGCAGAAGTATTCCAGCAAACAGGTTGCTTTGAAACAATAACTGTCAACTATTAAATTTGGAGGTCAACAAAGCAGTAATGGTCGTTGGATGACTAGACCCAAGCATGAGAAAACGAGATTCAAAGGACAAAAGATGGTCTGAGAGCAGCACATACCAAGTGTATGTATTAAATGTGTTGTTGGAAGAAATACTTGCTGAAAGCAAAAATTGCCAACAGTAAGAGCCAAGCAATGTAAGCCAACCAATATTATATTTGACAATGGTTGCAAGCAGCCAACTAAGCATTACACTTGAGGAGGCTGTGTCCTGAGCATATGCAAATAAACCTTTAGATTCCAGACCACTCTCCCCAAAGGGAAGAGCTTAATATCATTTCAAATTAGGAGCTTTCTAATCAGCACAATGCTTCAATTCTAGAAATGGTAATGGTAAACCACAAAATAATGCTACAATCTTTTCTTGTAATAACTAACTTTGTAGTGATGTGATCCCTACAGTGATTTGTGTTGCATTCTCATAAAGAGAAAACCATATGATATAGAAATTAAATATACAACCAATTTTTCCAAACAAGGAGATCATTGGTAATATTTGAGTGTTTCCTTACGAGAAGCACCTCAGGTTCTAAATGGAAATTGCAATATGAGTAAAACTTGAAAAGAACATGTTGACTTTCAATACCTAAATCAGATAAAGGCAATAACCATTTACCTAAATCAGATATCAGATAAAGGCAATAACCATTTACCTAAATCAGATAAAGACAATAACCATTAGGCACGATACTTTTTGTTTCAACATTATGTCCTTACATAAAAATAAATAAAAGTACTCCAACCTAAGCAAAAATAAACTAGACAAGGTACAGACACATGTGCTACAACTTTTCCTAAGCCATAAAATTGTAGAAAACTAAGCCATATTCTCTAACGACTATGCGTTCTACGCGTACTTGTAATGATCTAGGAATAATGGCATTCAACAGAATGCAACCATTTTAAAATTAATAAACAATTAGACATCACAAGGTTTCTTCATACTCACTTTAAATCTTGGTCTAGGGGAAGAGGTAATAATAATTGGGCCTAATCAAAAGACTTGAGTTAGGCCTTATTATGTAAATCTTGGACTAGGGGAAGAGGTAATAATAATYGGGCCTACTCAAAAGACTTGAGTTAGGCCTTATTATGTGTATTCCAAYTTCCAAGCCTTGTGGTAAAGGGGACTTCCTTCTAGCTGTAAAAACAATGAAGCATGTTTGGAGGAMTACAAACCGGAAATTTAAGATTCCCCGGATAAATCTAATAAATTTCCCACCCTTTTCTCCAGTATAGTCTTAAAAAATCTGAGAAGAAAAGCCAATAAAACAGTTGACTAATTAACTAATAAAGGGGTCACCTTCGCTCAAACTATAGGAAATAAATTTTTGATGGATGAGGAAAAGATAGGAAATAAATTTTTGATGGATGAGGAAAAGATAGGAAATAAATTTTTGATGGATGAGGAAAAGATTCTTATTGAGTTAGAAAAGGGCCAACTTATTGATCTAATAAATTTCCCACCCTTTTCTCCAGTATAGTCTTAAAAAATCTGAGAAGAAAAGCCAATAAAACAGTTGACTAATTAACTAATAAAGGGGTCACCTTCGCTCAAACTATAGGAAATAATTTTTTGATGGATGAGGAAAAGATAGGAAATAAATTTTTGATGGATGAGGAAAAGATTCTGATTGAGTTAGAAACGGGCCAACTCCATCAATAAGTTTGTTGACAGCATTTTAAGTTTTAACATGAGAAGATTTGAATCGGAATAATCTTACAAATGTCTTTCACACAGCTGTCACATAATACGGTAAGTCAATCATTCCTCCTACTGCCTGTTAAATTGCAGTGTTCCACGGGGAGATGTCCCACAGGGTCAGGGGTGTCTCCACACGTCTCCCATGTGCATTTCTCCGCTCGCGCATCCCAGAAACTTGGTAGAACACTGGTAAATTGTAAATGTAAACTATCCCTAATCAAAACCTGAACCAAAAGGAACATTAAGCTTAGTTCAGAGAGTTAGAAGGCCATCATTATCGATCATGGTGCTAAATCAAAACCTGAACCAAAAGGAACATTAAGCTTAGTTCAGAGAGTGAGAAGGCCATCATTATCGATCATGGTGCTAAAGGAAAGAAAGCGGCTGGAGAAAACCTTGAACAAAGCAGATATGGGGTTTTCTACCTTATCTTTCTCCCTTTGCAATGAATCAGATAAAAGCATCCCTCAAAAACGTAGAAAAAGTACACAGGGCTACAATTGTCTTCGAGGATTCTCAAATAATATAACCACCTGACAAATAAAACCAGACAGAGTGCTGTCAATTGCGTTTAGCTCAGGTGGTCGGGAAGAATGATGGTTATCCACCCCATTTGGGTTGGGAGGAATGATTGTTATCCATCTCACTTGGGTTCAATTCCTGTAAGTGACATGTTGAGCTCCTAAAGAGTATATTGTTGTAATGGCTTCGAGCCTTATTGTTTATCAGCCTTGTGCCCTGATGAAGATTCTAGGGTTTAGCATGGATACCATCCTTGAGATGAAGGGAAGTACTCAGGTTTTTCCCTTTTTATCTGGCAAATCAAAAATAACAGGCTTTTCCCTTTTTGTCTCTTTGGCTTATGCTCCCCATGTTTTCACCGCACCTTACTTATGGTTGTTTCTTCTTGTCAGGACGAGGTATGAAGAAGGGGGGAAAATTGCCCTGGTTCAGATAGACAACTTGTTGTTCCATATTGAAACCCCTGGTAGCTTTCTAAATCCTTAGTCAATTTGCGTCAGGTGCGTCTGTTCCCGTGTGAGTTCCTCCTCTAGCGACAACATTGACTGTAGGGCCGACTACTACTCCTGTGATCCTGGATTTGGAGATAAAAATAAAAAACTAAAAAACTATATGAGGACCAAGATATAAACTTGGCCGAAAAACTATTTTTGGACATATTTATTTTGTTTGTGCTGTTGTTTTCGTTGTGTGAAAGGGTTTGCAGGTGCCAAAGATTTTTGAGGGTTTGTTATAGGCAAATTTACATATTTTCGAGCGTTTACAACTGTTTGAAAAAGGGGAAAACAATTGCTGGTATAGAATTTGCATTATTGAGGAGGAAAACAATGTAAAGTTGAAGAATTTTTTGGTATAAACAGGAGGAAAGGTCTTTTGCACAAACAAGCATCAATAAATCAACACAAACTGGCGCTAAGCACTCTAAAGATTATCTTACCGTAGCCGATTGGGTGAATGAAGTTAATCTCAAAATAAATTGTGATTTACCCTAACAGAATCAGGTAAAGTAGTTCCAAAAAAAAGGATATCCCTATCAATTACAGCTGCCTTGTAAGGATAACTGTTGGGTATTTGAAAAACAATACAATCTTTACAGAACCAAATGCGTGTTCGATAAAACCCACTGTAAAGGCATATTTTTATGGTCAAAACAAGAAGAAGAAGTGCAGGAATGAGAATTACCGTCCCCATCCTTGTCAAATAAGCTAAAAGCCTCCTTGAATTCGGAGATCTGCTCTTCTGTGAGCTGCTCAACGATTCTGCTTGCTTCCATCACTGTGGAATATCACCGAACAAATCGATCACCGCGCTGCTCTGCTCTTCTCCAATCCCTCTAACAAAAGCGCTTGACGCTCCCTTCCTGTCTCTCTCGATGTATATATAATCCTTAGATTCCTTGTGGTGGTACCTGGCTATTATTATAATTTTAATTACGTTAAGTCAAGGGATTAGTGTCTTAAATTTTTAGGCCATCGAAGTCAAGTCCGTTCCCTTTTGCACTTTTCTGTCCGACTCGAATGGAATCGAATTATATAATATATATTACATCGAATTATATAATATATATAATCTATTTACAAAATGTTTTATTCATGTGTCCTTTAACCATTTTTCAACTCATCATTACTCCCATAAGTTTCGGTACTCCCATAAGTTTCGATTGTTCTACATAAATCAACTTGTTGGTACATGAAAGTGGGGTGTTATTATTATTTTTTAGGGTTTGATGATGAAAGAGAATGTCATTTTTAGTGGATGTGCATTTTTGCCCCAAAAAAAGATAGGTGAAGTTAATTACAAGTTTTAAACAATTTTGTTAAAATGAATACTTTTGACCACATTTTTTTAATTAGAAGAATGTTTTCTTAGCTTGTGAATTTCTATTACTACATTATAATTATAATATTTATTAGAGCGAGTATTTCTGCCCGTGCCTCTTATGTGCCTTATTATACCTGCCAAAGGCCAGGTATATAGCGATGAGTTCGTGTTGACCTTCTATTAATCTAGTCTTTGACCAAAAAAATTGTATACGTTTCTAATGTCATATTTTAACAATGGATTTAATTTATTTATTTCAATTATTTTAAAATTTTGTTGGCAACCTCCCATTGGCTATTGAAATGAAGGTCTTATTGCCGAGCCGATGGCGGGGTCCTGACATGCTGCACTGCAGATCCGTGCGGGTTAATGCTCCTCGAAGTAGTGGTATCTTTCCTTCGATTGCGAACGACACGCTTCGCCTGCTCCCTCCCCGTGTCCATCAGCGCTCCTGTCCACATGTTCGCATGCGCAATACCTGTCGTGCGGGTTAAAGAGGACGGCAGGTATTGCGCATGCGAACATGCGTACTGGTTTTTATTGTTGAAAGTGACCTAGTTTTTTTTAGATGTTCAAGATGGCCAAGTTTAGAGAGTCTGGTTTATTTGTTTATTAGTTTTTTAGACTTCTAGTTAGTTATAATTATGACTAACTACAATTTCGACTCAAATATTGTTTTCCTTTTTTGGGCAGGCAAATAATTATGGGTTTTTTGGGTTTTGCTGGAAAAATTTTTATGTTATCTGGATTATTGGGAAAGCAAGCATCTATGCACATTCTGTTAATAGTTGAATAGAAAATACTGACAACAAATTTTTTATTTATTTATGAGAAGTATTTTAACTAGGGTGGTGGGTGCATGAGGGGTTATATGAGCTTTAGAGGAACAATTGAAACATTTTTTGTATGGGGTCTTGGTATTTCATCTAATAATCAAGCATAAGCTTATGTCTTAACGCAAGGTTTGAGTATAGCCACCTATTCTCACATCCAGACATTGATAATGGAAGGAGATTCAAAGGCTATCATAAACCAAATGGTATTGAATGCCACCCCAATTGATAATTTATTAGCAGTAGTGCTAGCTCGAGCAAAACGAGAAGCAACCAAAATTATCAGCATCAAGACTATCATGTGCTATTAGATAATAATCACTTAGCAAATGGTTTTGCTAATCAAGCTACATCCCTAAAAGAGGGGGTCATCAATATCAATGGTAGTGTTTCCAACCAACCTATTCCATAATTATTTAATATGACGACTAAGGCACGTAGCATGCAATTAATGCTTCACATGGCACATAACAAGGAAGCACAATCATATAGCAGGATGACTAATGAGAAGAAACCCAAGACACCCCTTCACATGCCCATGCACTTGGCTCTACATGAATTTGAACCCATGGATGAAAATTTTACTCGTTAAGGTGGGATTATGGCTCTACGGTTTGGAATTCAATGGTGGAGAACTCGGTTTTCAAGTTTGCGCGATAGCTTGGTGAGTTATATCTATTTGGTTAAGGTTGTGTGTATGTTTTTAGTCTTATTTCGGATTGTAGGTCAGCCCCTCCTCTACTCTCTTCTAGTTCAAGGAGAATCGAATTTATTTGGATTATCTCAAGCATGGTTTTGGGGGTTATGTTTGTGTTCTCGGCCCTCCTCCAAGGGGGGATTTAATTTTTTCTTCCTGAGTCCTCTTTGATTTTGAGAAAGGTTTTTTAGTTGGGTGGTAGCAAGACAATATAGGGTTCAAAATGAAACAACACAAGATCCCCAAAGGCTCGAAGATGACTCTTCTAACCCTTTTCAACTCAATGAGGTTCACATTTATTTGGATAGTTTCAAACTCTCGATCTAGGGTTTTTTATTGTGTTCTCATCTCTCCTTCATGTGAAAGTTGTTTTTCTACTTGATTTCTCTATGAATTTGAGAAGGAATTTACAGTTAAGCAGATGCACATACATTATTGGGTCTAAAACAAATCTATATTAGGTCTCTTGGGATTTGAAGGTGAAGCACAGAAACTAGACAGAGAGTAGCACAGAGAATTAAAAATTGATTTGGAGCTTCGATTGTATCAAGTTTTGTTGGATTATTGGGAGTTGCAGGAAATTAAGCGTGTTCTAGCAAATCACGAGGAGTGTATATAAGGGAACACATCTTTAATTTTCACAGTCATAGCAAAAATGCATGAAAATGAACATCGGGTTATTACTCAAATAACAACAATCATGGGTACTCTTGTTCAATATAAGCATCAGATAGTTGTTCTAGAGGCAAAATGCAACATGCTTAGGAACATGGTTATAAATTTGAATAAGGGAGATCAATATGGGGCTTTTAAATCAAGTGCAATCAATCGATTCCAATTGTGAGGGGTTGAAGGAAGAAAAAACGATGCATCAACTAGCTAAAAACATGGAAATTGTCAAGTTGAGCTCAAACCTAGTGAATGCAACAATGGAAGAAACAACCAGTCATCATGCTTTTTGTTAAGTCATATATTTTATAAAGTCATTAGGATCTTAGGTTTATTTTATAGAATCTATACCACAAATAAATACTAGGAAATTTTGCCTAAAGATCTAGATAGGCTTTGTTATACACCGGTAGTCAATATTGTTTTTTGTTCTTGTTTTAAAATTTTGAAACAGAACTTTGATGTAATTTCTCTGCAAGCTTTGTTGTAGTTTTTATTAATATAAAAATCCCTCGATTACAGTTAAAAAAATAATTATATATTTCAAAAAAAAAAAGTCAAACTATATATGTGTAATAATTAAGTAATTTTTCCATCCAAATGTTTTTTAGGATTCAAATTATCATGAATGATTGAATGTAATGCTAACATCATCATATATTATTATACAATGTCAACAAAAAATAACTAAGTTAGACTTGGCTTAATCTTGGAACATCAAGCACCGAGAGGAATCAAATATCTAGAGGTGTAAACTTTTTTAATGGTGAAAAAACATGAGGAAAGGTTTAAGCCTCGTGGATTTAATCACTATCAACACTTGTTAGATCTAGAGTTAAGATAGATCTACAAAAGTAGATAAGAAAACAAGTGCATAAAAAATTATGATACAATGACTCAAAGTATCAAAACAATCAAATAAAGTTTTAACATATTATTACTTTTCACCTTTGAGTTTGAATTATGACACATGCACACCCTCACTCCTAAGGAGGGCCACTCATAAGGTGAAGGATGCACACCTTCACCCACCATTGGACACACATGCACACCCTCACCCCTAGGGAGGGTCACTCATCGGGGCTAAAGGATGCACACATTTGGGGTGAAGGTGATCTAGGTGGATATTGGTGGCCACCCACCTCTTCCAGTTGTCTCACATACAACTTTTATCTTGGCAGTTACAGTTTTTATTTTGGCAGTTTTTTTCTAGCTTTTTGGGTCCTAAACTTATGGGGTCGTTTTGAGGCCCTAAACAACGTTTTTTGGGCCCGCCATAGTCACATTATAAATATAGTTAGATTGTAATGGCATAATGTGTAGTCCTCGGATAGACCTTTCTAACGGGCTATCGTGCGCCTAAAACGAAGATCGTATGCAAAAGTTACAACCCTGGGAAGTTGATGTACCAACTTACCCCATCGAGGCCCACATGACTTTTGGCGCTTCATCTCCTGGGGTTAGATTTTTGGATGTCTAGGGTTTTTTGTTTACTTATGGATGCTAAAAATACCTGGAGGCCTCATTCTAATGTGCTCAGATGAATGCGCATAACAACCACATCTCTTCCCAAAGATTAGCTACCAACATTCGAGTCAGATTGTTTTCATTCTGCATTTTACAGTTTTAGCAAATTTCTTATTTAATAGAAGTTAAGTTCCATTGTATCTATGTTATTGTTCTTTGTATATCTGTGTTAACATTATAGAGTTGTGCTTCATTTCGTTCCACTCATAAATCTGGACCAGTGGTATCAAAGCGATCTTCTCTTCATTTGTTTCTTTGTGCATGTCCCAAACAAGGCCAGGGTATAAGTAGTTGGGACTCAAACCAGTTGAGCCTTTGCAAGATCGGCCTCGCCGAACTCGACGGTCACCCATGGGGGAAGAAAAGAGAGACGATGGGGTAGGATATCCCTTTAAATTGTTGCTTGAGGAAGCCCTCTCGCGATAAAGGAACAAGATGATGGATAACTTTGCACAAATCCTTCGACGATTGCCAACAGGCAACGCATCTACCTCAAGTGAAGGCGCCGCCCCTTCAAGGTACAGATCAATTTTGATATTCCTATATTTGAAGTTCAAATAGATATGGATGTTGTAGATAAATGGTTAAACCTTCTAGAAGGGTATTTTTCTATCCACAACTTTTTTGATAGAGAAAAGATTATGTTTTCGCTCCTCAAGGTCATCCCCCATGTCAAACATTGGTGGGAGGCTTTCTGTGAGAAAAATGAAACAGAGGGATCTACATTATTTGTAGATGCACCTACTTGGGGTTCCTTCAGGGTTGTTATTAAGGAACAACACTACCACGTTGGAAGTTATGATGACTTATATACAAGATGGACCACACTGCGATAGGAAATGAACCAAACAATGGCAGAGTTCACCAATATCTTTCATACCTTGCGCACCAAGCTAGGTATTAAAGACTCTGAGAGACATCTGGTGCTCAAGTACCGCGACAGTCTGCATAGATACATCTAGACAGAAATGGAGTTTCTGGACATTTCTTCCTTGGGCGCGGCCTATCGATATGTCATCAAAATCGAGCAGAAGCTTAAATAGAAGAAACAAAATTTTGGGTCTGCAAACCCCTCATAGCAGAAGCAGGGAAAAGGCGGCCCCAACCCGCAGAACAAAGGGCAGAGTAAGCATGGACAGCCTCAGGACAACTAGTCCAAACCACAAACAAAGAAGGACAATGGGAAGACAAATAAAGACATTGGGATGCAAGTTCCATAAGATCCCCTGGCATAACACCGTTGAATTTCGCTCAAAGCAGTCATCGGTGGTTGAGGTTAAATCCTTTGAATCATATGCAGGCTCCGACTCTGAGTCAAAACCAGAAAAAGGGAGACGTATCATTGATGCAGAACCCAATGCCATCATTTCCACCACCACCAAGGTCCAGCCTGACGAACTTGATGAACCAGAGGAAGGTGAGCTCCTCTTTCATTCATAGGAGTTGGTGAAGGGTAATCTGCTGCACTTCATCGTTGATAGCGGTAACCAGAATAACCTCATATCAGCAGAGGTCATCAAGCGGTTGGCTTTGTCGACAACACCACACCTGCAACCATACGCCATTGGATGGCTCTGCCAAAGGAGCGATCTTCGTGTCAACCAACAGTGTCGCCTGACCTACGACATCAAGCCCTTTAAAGATGAGGTATTGTGTGATGTCACCCCCCTTGAAGTTTGTGATTTTCTTTTGGGCCAACCTTATTTATGGAAACATCATGTTGTATATGATTCTAGGCCTCGTAGTGTTATTATTAGTTTGGATAGGAAATTATACAGGATACCCGAGGTAGTCCTATCTACCGCTATTTCCTTGATCTCTTCCAAGAAATGTAGGAAGGCCATATCTCAAACCAGAAAGTTTGTCTTCTTCATGATTTGCGCTCAAAGTGAGCAGAAGGTTGCAGCCACATCCATGGCCTTCGCAAAAGGTCTCTCCATGCAGCAGAATCAAGTGGATAAGGTCATGGAAGAATACAAATACATCTTCTCCTCACTCATTGGGGTACCTCTGCACTGTCAGGTCAAGCACTCAATCAATTTGACCCCCGGCGCACCGCTTCCCAATGGGCCAGTCTATCGCCGCTCTCTGTTAGAAAATGAGGAAATCAAGCTCTAGGTCCAAGAGCTGCTCGAAAAGGGGCACATCCGCCCAAGCTCATCACCTTGTGGAAGCCCAATCGTGCTTGTGTAGAAGAAAGACGGGTCCTGACAACTTTACATTTATTATCGGGCCCTAAATAAGATCACAGTCACGAACCGGTACCCAATTCCATGAATTGACGATCTCCTTGACCAGCTCAAGGGGGGCAAATACTTCAGTAGGATTGATCTGAAGCTTGGCTACGACCAGGTCCCAATAGAGCAAACTGATGTATGGAAGGCTATCTTCAAGTGCAAAGAAGGTCTTTTTAATGGTTGGTCATGCCCTTTACCTTAACAAATGCCCCAACAACTTTCATGAGGATGATGGATGATATCTTACGACCTTTCACCAATTCTTTTGTGGTGGTGTATTTGGATGACATCCTCATCTTCAACAAGAATTGGGTGGAACACTTGTAACACATTCAACAGGTTTTGCACACTCTGCGGCAACACAAGCTATATGAAAATTTGAAAAAAAATTCCTCCAGCATGAACAGGGTCCAGTACCTAGGCTACATTGTTGATGAACATGGTGTGCATGTCAATCCAGCCAAGATCCATTTCATCAATGATTAGCCATCCCCAACCACACTCACTGAGCTTCGAAGCTTCTTAGGCCTTGCCAATTTCTATCGCAGGTTCGTGTTGGGATTCTCCCACATTGCATGGGTCTTTAGCCAAGTGACCAAGGGTGGTGGCAAGGAAAAATTTGTGTGGGGCCAGTTGCAATAGAAAGTGTTCGAGGATTTGAAGCAACGCTTGTGCTCAACCCCGGTGCTCTCATTACCCGACCTGCAACAACCTTTTGATATTGAGACAGATGCTTCAGACTATGTTGTGGGCGTAGTTCTCACTCGGCATGGACATCCTGTGGCCTATCATAGTGAGACACTATCAGATATTGTCTGTAAGTACCCCACTTACGAAAAAGAACTATACTCCATTGTACAAGCTTGCCGCGAGTGGAGGCATTACATTCTCGGGAATGAGACAATCATCCACATTGATCATAAGTCTCTACAGTTCATGCAGACACAAGGAAAATTGCAGAATGACTGCCATCATAACAATTCCATCTCAACATCAAGTATAAGACAAGGAGCACCAACCACGTCGTTGACTTCCTCAACTGACCTCTAATTGTCACACTAACCAAGGTGTTACACTCCCGCAGACATGAGACATCCGGATGGCCACAACTCTACAAGAAAGATCTTGACTTCGCCACTACCTACCAAATGTTGAGCACAAACACAGTTGTCAGTGATTTTCACCTGCAGGGCGGGTTGTTGTGCCATCTGGGATATCTTTGTGTTCCATCAAGCAAGTGAGTGAAGCTGATTTGGGAAGCTCACTACAGTTGGGTGGTAGGACACTTCGGCATAGAAAAGACAGTGGTAGTGTTGCAACAACATTTCTATTGGCCAAAACTCTGACAAGATGTCCACAAGTATATCACCACCTGCACGGTCTGCACCATTGCCAAACCGTTCGTTAAGAAACAAGGCATGTACACCCCTCTGCCTACTCCCAACAAGCCCTGGGAATCCATCTCAATGGACTACATGCCAGGCCTTCCTTCCACCAAGTAGGGAAATGACTGTGTTTTGATGGTGGTTGATCGATTTTCCAAGATGACGATTTTGGTCACCTGTAAGAAGAACATCACAACAAAGGCCAATGTCAAGCTCTTCTTCGAACGAGTGTGGGTACATTTTGGGATACCACAAACCATCATCTCTGATTGGGACAATCGGTTCCTCAACACATTCTGGTCGAGCCTTTGGTCGTGACTGGACACCAAGCTCACAAAATCCATGGCATTCCACCCCCAAACAGATGGCCAAACCGAGGTCGTCAACAGGATGATCGTGCATATCTTGAGCATGTACAATTCCAAGCATTTGTGCACATGGGATGAGAGTCTTCCCTATGTTCAAAACAATTACAACAGAGCCATACATAGATCAACTAACCACATCCCCTTTTAGGTGGGGTTGGGATTTCAACCATTGGGTCCCATGTGTAGAAATTTGAATGACAAAATCAACAGGATGATATTCTATCATACACTTAGCAACCTAGAGATAAATGTCTTGTATGAACTCTAAAATGTCTAAAACCCACATTCATAAATTACCATAAGCATAAATACACAATGCTAAGTAATTATGCAGCAAAATAAACACAATGAACACCATTCAATCAACCATGAATAACTCAAAAATTTAGGCAAATGCCAGGGAAAACCCCAATGTGGGGAAACCCAATGAGAGAGCGAGAGATTTGTTATTCAGCTTCAGGAAAGTACATATCAACAATAATAACACAATTTCCAGCCAAGAGAAAAATACCTCACAACACCCAAAACTGTCCCAAAAATTTCTACCTCGAAAATTGTTCCAAGTCCGTACTATTGTATGACTTGCCCATAAATATCACCTTGAAATTTGTGCCCACATTCTGTTGTACAAATTGTCCTATATGGCCCAGGAGCAGCAAGAAGAACCCTCTAAACAGCCTTGAAAATCGTGCCCAACCTGCCTCGATTTTCATGCCCTCTTCCCCTTGTTGTACAGACTATACAGACTGTACGGATCCATATAGTATGGCCTCCAACAGCAGAAAAATAACCCAGCACTCAAACAAAAATGTTCCCTTGGGATTTGTGCCCAATATCTCTTGGGAAATGTGCCCTCTTTGCTGCCCTCTTTCCTCTCTCAAGCTTACTCGAAAAATCTCTCTAAATCTCCTTCTCTTGTGTCTTGCACAATACCCAATGCATTCTTTTATAAAATCTGAAGATGACCTTTTACCTTCCAAGTGTCTTTTCACCTTCCCCCAACCCTAAATCCAAAGGCCAAGATCTAATCTTGCCTTTACAAGATCAAGGGCCATGATTCATTCCCTCCAAAATAAATCACTTAAAATATTAAAGTACATTTCACTTTATTACATAAGTGCATTTTATGAAATAAAGTCGCTTTAATATTAGAAGGTACACTTCATTAAAAAGTCACTTTAATAAAATAACCACTTTATAACAACTTTATAAAAACCCATTACAAAGTTAAGTGCCTGGTAGTGTCAACATAAGGTTACATCCGCATACAAGACAAAACATGCAAAGTACCTCCCGAGCTAAAAAGATAACACTCCCTCTTAGCGAGGGAAGTACTTATTTCCATCACTATCATCTGGTACCATCACATTGTGCTCAGTAGGAGATCCCTTTGAACCTGGAGCCATCCTCAACACTTGCACATAACTCGAACTAGAAGATCTTCTCTTGACAACTATCCGGAACCCTGAGCTCCATGGAGAATCCACTCCACCTTGAGCATCGGTTCGATCACAATGGTTGAGCCTCCTACCAGTGCTAAGAAGAGACTCCCTCTCTTCTCTCGAATGAAATATTGAATCCTTGGTACCACCGCAGTCTCAGGAACCTCCTCATGCTCCTCATCTGACGCTGAATCATACCCTGAAGGTTGTCCTCGCAACATATACAACCTGTCCACCCGATCACCGATTATTTGCAGTTCCACCGGGTCCACTCCTTCCTTGTAGATAAATACACGTTCCCTCTTGAACAATGTACAATATCCTACATCCTCCAAGGTTGAGACTGAGAAAAATTTAACCCTCAACCCTGAAACAAAGAGAACTCCATCAAGCTCCAGGAATCCTCCATACTCTAGTCAAAATCTAACCCTTCCAAATCCACGTACAACTTGTGCCATACCACCTTCATTTACCACCTATCAGTCAGGACCTGTCTTTGTGATAACTATGAATATTCGTCAGATTCCCTTCATGTGGCAAGAGGCTCCACTATCCACAATCCATCTGATATCACCCCCAAATCCTTCGCTATCGACACTGGAAACTAGAGTAACCAAAGAAAATTCCTTTTCATACTTGGAAACAAAGTCCTCCATGGATGTTATAGAGGCTGGATCAAGCGCCTCCGGTTCCTTCTTCGTCTTCTTCCTCTCAGGATAGTGAGAAGCAAAGTGCCCCAACTGGTTACAACAGTAACATCTAACTTTACTCAAGTCCCTCTCGAAACTTCCTTTCTTCTTGCTCTTTGCAGCAAGAGCAACATTCTCATAAGCTCCATCTGTCTTTTGTCCACTACTCTGAGATCCTTCCCAGATCTCCTCCTGAGTGAAATCGTCCCACAGTTTTCTCCAATTTGGAAGATGCTCACGACCCACCACACACTTCGCGAAGACTTCCCATTCCTTGGTGAATCCTTTCAAGGCTATCCTCACCAACTCTGAATCCGATATGACCTCTCCAACTGCAGCCAACTCATCTTTCACTTGAGCTACCCAGGTAAGATAAGAAGAGACACTCTCCTCCTTACCCATCTTGGTATCATGCAGCTTAGCCTTCAAGGCCATCTTTCGGTTTTCATTCTTCACCTCAAATAATTTCTTAAGTGCATCCCACATCTCTTTGGTTGTCTGCTTCTCAGCCAAGTGTGGGATAAGGTGATCCTTCACCCCATCCAGAATAATCCTCTGAGCTTTGGCCTCCTTGACCTCATGCAAATCCAAAGCAACAGGATCTGTTGTGGGAACCACAACAACATAACTGACATAGTTCCAAATCTTGTTCTCCTTGAGAACAACTATCATTCGGACCTTCCATTGCAAATAGTTGGAAATTCCATCCAATCGATCCTCAAATCAAATGCATGCAACCATATTCCCCGTCATAGCTCAAGGAAAACAATCACAAATTTTCCCCGTTCAAACTTGTCCAAAAATCTCACTGCTCACTGTCACTAAGAGCCTAAGCTTTGATACCATGTAGAAATTTTAAATGACAAAATGAACAAGTAATATTCTTTCATACACTTAGCAACCTAGAAATAACTGTCTTGTATGAACTCTGAAATGTCTAAAACCCACATTCAGAAATTACCATAAGCAGAAATGCACATTGCTAAGTAAATATGTAGCAGAATAAACACAATGAACATCATTCAATCAACCATGAATAACTTAGAAATTTAGGCAATGCCATGGAAAACCCCAATGTGGGGAAACCCAATGAGAGAGAGAGAGAGAGATATTTATTATTTACTTCAGGAAAGTACATATCAGTAGAAATACACATTTTCCAACCAAGAGAAAAATACCTCACAACACCCAAAACTGTCCCAAAAATTTATGCCTCGAAAAGTGTGCCAACTTCGTATTGTTGTACGATCTGCCCAAAAATCTGCACCTTGAAGTTTGTGCCCATAGTTTGTTGTATGGAATGTCCTATACGACCCAATAGCAGCAAGAAGAACCCTCTAAACAACCTCGAAAATCATGCCAAGCTTGCCTCATTTTTTGTGCCCTCTTCCTCTTGTTGTATGGACTATACAGATCTATACAGTATGGTCTCCAACGAAAGTAAAATAACCCAGCACTCAAACATAAATTTTCCTTTGGGATTTGTGCCCAATATCTCTTGGGAAATGTGCCCTCTTTCCTTTCTCAAGCTTACTCATAAAATCTCTCTCAATATCCTTCTCTTGTGTCTTGCACACTACCCAATGCATCCTTTTATAAAATTTGAAGATGACCTTTTACCTCCCAAGTGTCATTTCACCTTCCCCCAACCCTAAATCCAAAGGCTAAGATCTAATCTTGCCTTTACAATATCAAGGGCCATGATTCATTCCCTCTAAAATAAATCACTTAAATATTAAAGTACATTTCACTTTACTACATAAGTGCACTTTATGAAATAAAGTCACTTTAATATTACAAGGTACACTTCATTAAAAAGTCACTTTACTAAAAGAACCACTTTATAACAACTTTATAAAAACCCATTACAAAGTTAAGTGCCTAGTAGTGTCAACATAAGGTTACATCTGCATATAAGACAAAACATACAGAGTACCTCCCGAGCTAAAAAACTAACACCATGGATGTTACACTACCCCATGCATCCACACACGCATAATCATCCCATGCGCAAATCAAAGCCGACAAAGCCACTCAGTTCATTGAACGAATCCAACACATTTGCCAACAGGTTTAGGATATTTTGTAGAAGTCCAATGCCAAGTATAAGCAGCGCCATGATCAACACCGGGTGCCACACAAGTTTCAGGTGGGAGATAAAGTTTGGTTGAACTTACAAAAAGAACGCCTTATAGGACCTCATCGGAAGCTTCGTCCACTCCGCTATGGACCTTACACTATCACTAAGGTTGTGGGTGACAATGCTTTTGAGATCAATATCCCCCCCTTCCTTCGCTCGCACCTAGTGTTTAATGCAGACCTCCTTCGGCCATACTTTCCACCCTTGTTGGACACCTCATAGATAGTTGAACAATTGACACCGACAGAGCTCAACCCTGACTACATGGAAGAGGCATCCAATGATTATATCATGGACACATAGGTCAAGGGCACTTGCCAACAGAAGCTTCAGCTTTACCAGGTTGTCAAAGCGGGGCAACTCCTACACCAAGGCAAGTGGCTCACTTGGGGCCAAATTCAGCAGAAGTTTCCTCATTTGATGGGGGAAATTAATGAAATGGAGACCATTGCTTCCTCAGGAGGGAGGATTGATCTAGGTGGATATCAGTGGCCACCCACCTCTTCCATATGGCTCACATATAACTTTCATCTTGGCAATTACATTTTTTTATCTTGCTAGTTTATTTCTATCTTTTTGGGTCCTAAACTTTCGGGGCTATTTTGAGGCCCTAAACAACATTTTTTGGGCCTGCCATAGTCACACTAATGATATAGTCAATTTATAATGGCATAATGTGTAGTCCTCAAATAGACCTTTCCAACGAGATATTTTGCGCCTAAAACAGAGATCGTATGCAAAAGTTACGACCCTGGGAAGTTGATGTACCAACTTACCCCATCGGGGCCCAAATGACTTTTGGTGCTTCATCTCCTAGGGTTAGGTTTTTGGATGTCTAGGGTTTTTTGTTTACTTTTGGATGTGAAAAGGCCTGGAGGTGTCATTGTAATTTTCTCAGACGAATGCGTGTAACCACCACATCTCTTCTCAGAGATTAGCTACCACCATTCGAGCAAGATTGTTTTCATTCTGCATTTTACAGTTTCAACATATTTCTTATTTAATAGAATTTAAGTTCCATTGTATCTCTGTTATTTTTCTCTGTATATTTGTGTTAACATTATAGAGTTGTGTTTCATTTCATTCCGCTCATATATCCGGATCAGAAGGTGTACATCCTTTACCCCCCCCAAACGAGCCACCTTCCCTAGGCATGAGGATGTGCATGTGCGTCATAGTTAGGTGAAGGAATGCATCCTTCACCACCCCCCACCTCCCCCAATGAGTGATCCTCACTAGGGATGAGGGTGTGCATGTGTGTCATAGTCATGGGGTGAAGGTGTGTGTCATAGTCGTGGGGTGAAGGTGTGCGTCCTTCACCCCCTACTGAATGACCCTCCTTGGGAGTGAGGGTGTGCATGTGTGTCCTACTCTCCCAAGGATGCATGTGTTGTGAATGCACCTTGGAAGCAAGCAACATGTGAAAAACGTTTGTTTTTGCATGCAATCATGCACACCTTGTGTGCAAATGCATGCCTTCGCCCCTAGAGGGTGATTAAAGGGGGTGATTAAAAGTATGCATGTGTGCACAAACACATATAGAATTTCACACCCCCACAAGTGAGCCTCCCCAAGGAAAAGGTGCCCATGTAGGGAGTGAGGAGTTTCACCATTAACACTCCTAGGGGCAAGGGTGTAGTTGGTAGTGAGGAGTTTCACCACTGACCCTCCCAATGTTAGAAAAGAGGATCACAGAGCAAAAAAATAAAAAGAGATGCAGAAATAAAACATAGAAGATACAGAATACAATAGAGACACAAATATACGTGGTTCACCCAATATGGGCTACGTCCACCAAATAAATTTCCAATCCTTCCTTTATTATTATCTAACAAATGAAGGGATACAACCTACAACACACATGTTCTAACTTCCTCTTCTTTTTCTCACAGTATCCCCTCTCAGAATACAATATTCACTCACATTCATCACCGCAATACAATTCCCTCATAGATAAAATATGGTTTCCTTCTAGGGAAAAAAAACCCTAACACAATTTTTACCGTCAGATCTACAACCTAATGATGAATGTTTCAGCTTGACTACGAAATTACAATATTTTACAAGGCAATTTTCCCCAAAAAATATCTTCAGGGGCATTACCCCCGAATCTCCGCTGAGGGGGCTCCAAAATATTATCGTCGCCCCCCTCCCCGATGATATATGTGGGGGGGGGCACATCCCCCCATCATGAAATGGGATCCAAACACGACGGAAACAAGACCTTTGGATCAAGAAGATAATCAACCTCCACAACCAACAATCTCCCACTTGGAGATTGATCACAACAACTTCACTATTGTTGTACCTATTGGACTATGATCCACCTTAGACTTGGCAAGTTTCTCATCTTCACCTTCATTATTGAAGGCCAACTGAAACTGATCAGGAACTCAGTTTCTCCCTGTTTACTACCTTTGTTAACATGTCTGCAAGATTCTGGCTAGTATGTATCTTTTCCAACTTCAGTTGTCCATATTCCAAAACATATCGTATGAAGTGGTACTTGAGCTGTATATGTTTAGTCTTAGAATGGAAGGTTGAGTTCTTTGCAAGATGAATGACACTTTGGCTATCACAATACAACCTGCTATTCTCTTGCTACTTTCCCAATTCCTCCATAAACCTCTGTAACCAAATCATCTCTTTATTAGCCTCTGTAAAAGCAACATAATTTGCTTCCATTGTTGAAAGTGCAACAACCTTTGCAGTTTCAAAATCCAACTTATTGTTGTTCCATCTACAATAAAAACATACCCTATGATGCTCCTCCTGCTATCTTTATCACCTACCATATCTGAATCAACATATCCCTATAGAATAATGTTTGAACCTCCAAAACATAATGCATGAGCAGTAGTACCTCTCAAATACTTGGGAATCCACTTTACTGCCTCCCAATGTTCTTTCCTTAGATTGTTCATGTACCTACTCACAACTCCCATTGCATGTGCAATATTTGGTCTTGTGCACACCATCGCATACATCAAGCTGCCAATTGATGATGAATAAGGGACCCTGAACATGTATTCAATTCGCTCCTGTGTCTTGGGACACATTTCCTTGGTTAATTTGAAATGACTGGCAAAAGGTGTACTAACTGGTTTTGCATTCTACATTCTAAACCTCTCCAACACCTTCTCTATGTACTCTCCCTGAGACAATGTCAATTTGCGATTTTTCTTGTCTCTTGTTATTCTCATACCAAGGATTTTCTTTGCAACACTCAAATCCTTCATCGCAAATGAATTCACTAATTTCCTTTTGAGCACATTTATAACCTACATGTTAGACCTTGCATCAAGCATGTCATCTACTTACAATAGCAAGATAATATGGCTTCCATTTTATAGCCTCTTAAAATAAACACAGTGATCATAATGAAATCTACTATAACCTTGTTCTATCATAAACCTGTCAAATTTCAAATGCCATGTCCTTGGAGCTTGCTTTAGGCCATACAAGATCTTATGCAACTTGCATACCAAATTCTCCTTCTCTTTGACCTCATATCCCTGTGGCTGCTACATAGAAATTTCTTCCTCCAAATCCCCACGGAGAAAAGCTATTTTTACATCTAATTGTTCAAGATGCAAATCTTCTACTGCCACAAGACTTAAAATAGTCCTATTTGAAGTCATTTTAACAACGAGAGAAAACATTTCATCAAAATCTATATCCTTCTTTTGTGGAAACCCCTTTACAACAAGTCTGGCCTTGTACCTCTTTTTGCCTCCATATTCTTCCTTCAACCTGTAAACCCATTTATTCTACAATATTCTTTTTTTTGCAGGTAACTGAACCAAGTCCCAAGTTTGGTTATTTACCAAGGAGTCCATTTCCTCTTTCATGCCTTTCTCCCACTTCTTTTTAGTGTCTACCTGCATTTCCTCTTCATAATTTTCTGGTTCACCATAATCATTCAACAATAAATAATACAATGAAGGATAGTATCGTTCAGGGAGTCTACTTAACCTGGTATATCTTCTAACAACACTTGCTGGAGTTTGAGGTACATGTTGCTCCTATTGTTGTACATTTTGATTTTCTGGTACCTTTGGAATTTCATCAAGCATTGTGTATTCTGTGTTTTCCTTTTTTTGTTTCTTTCCCTACAACTGATCTTTGTACATGACCTTTTCATTGAATACCACATATTTACTCCTAATTATTATTTGATTTTTATAATTTCATAAGAGATAACCAAAATCATTAACATTGTATCCAATAAAGGTACACTTCTTGGATTTTGCCTCGATCTTTGTTCTATTTTCTTTAACAATATGGACAAATGGTTTACAACCAAAGGTCTTCATAAATGAGTAGTTTACCTTTTTACTTGTTCATGCATCTTCTAGAATGCCACCATCGAAGGAGTTCGAAGGCCCTCTGTTTATTAAGTAAACAACATTATTTACAACATCTACCCAAAACTGTAAGGGAAACCCTGCATGCAATCTCATACTCCTTGCACATTCCATGATTTCCATATTCATCCTTTCTGACACACTGTTTTCTTGTGGTGTTCTTGGAACTATCTTTTCTCTACCAATTTCATGGTATGAACGATGATTATCAAACTCCATGTTGCAGTATTCACCTCCATTATCTGACATGAGACACTTCAACCTTTTTCTTATCTCATTCTCAACAAAGGTTTTCATTTCATGAAAGTGTCAAAAACATCATATTTTTGTTGAATGCAATAAACCCAAGTTTTCCTAGTTGCATCATCAATAAAAGTAACATAATAACGAGAGTCACCAAGAGATGATACCTGAGTTGATCCCCATATATCTGTATGCATAAGCTCTAACTTTTCGCTCTTCTTTTCCTTCCCGACTCTAAGAAATATGACTCTCTTTTGTTTTCCATAAACACAATGCTCACGAAAATCCAAATCAAATTGTTTAAGATCTAGCAACAAATTCCTTTTGTGGAGTATCTACATCCCCTTCTCACTCATGTGTCCAACCCTACGATGCCACAATGTTGTATCCACTCCTGTAGAAGCTAAAGAGATAGAATAATCAACATTACCAGTACATAAATACAATGTACCTAACTTCTCTCCTTTTGTTATTACTAGTGATCCTTTAGTGACCTTCCACGTCTTTTTTGTAAATGTAGATATACAACCTTCACTTTCCAACTACCGTATTGAAATTAGATTTCTTCTCAAATTTGGAACATGTCTCACCTCTTTCAGTAACCATTGGTTTTCATTATTTAACTTTATTTGTACCTTACCCATTCCAACAATTTTACATGGTTCATCATCACCCAAATAAACTTGTACAAAATCACATTGAACATAATCTTGAAAATATTTCCTATGGGGTGTGACATGAAATGAAGGCCCTGAATCTAATACCCAAGAATCAGTAATATCATCTAAAGAAATAATCAAAGCATCTTGTAACAAATCACCAACTACATTTTCTTCCTGATTTTTCTCATGTTGTTCATCTCCTTGTTTCTTTGGAGATCTCCAGTTTTTCTTCAAATGTCCTTTCTTCCCACAATTTCAAGACCTATTTTTCCTAGTTTGGATTTGGATATGCCCTTCCTAGACTTCCCACGATTCCCTGGGCTCTTTTCTCTTTCCCTTTGTCTTCCCTTGTTCTACACAGTCAACGCAATACCTGATGTCTCACCTATGCTTTTTCATCACATTTCCTTGCTAAGGATAACACCAACAACATCATCAAATTTCATAGTGTTTGAACCAGAGAAAAAGTTACTTACATCCATGACCAAGTTGTTCCAACTTGTTGGAAATGAGCACAAGATTAGAAGAGCCCTAACCTCATCATCAAAGTTCACTCCTACAAAATTCAATTGATTAGTAACCGTATTAAATTCATTTAAATGATTGGCAACAAACCCACCTTTTGACATCTTCATATTAAATAATCACTTCATTAGAAATACCTTGTTGGAAGCCGAGGGTTTTTTCATATAGTTTAGCCAATGTCTTCATCACATCCTTTGTTGTCTTTCCTTTTGAAATGTTCAAAGCCATCGACGTCGTTAGGCACAACCATATCATTCCTAGTGCCTTTATGTCAAGGATCTCCCATTCTTCATCCTTCATACCAGTCGATTTCTTTGCTTTTCCACACAACGGTAGGAAAAGATCCTTCTGATATAGATAGTATTCCATTTGCATCTTCCATAACTAGTAGTTTTGGTCATTAAATTTCTCGACCCTAAACTTTCCATCTTCCACCATTGCTCCCGCTCGAACCATGAACCCTCTTTTCCTGCGAGTTACCTTTCGCTCTGATACTAATTGTTAGAAAATAGGATCACATAGCAATAAAATAAAAACAGATGCGGAAATAAAACACATAAGATACACAATACAATAGAGACACATTTATACATGGTCCACCCAATATGGGCTACGTCCATCAGATAAATTGCTAGTCCTTCCTTTATTATTATCCAACAAATGAAGGGATACAACATACAACACACCCGTTGTAACTTCTTCTTCTTTTTATTACATTCTCCTCTTTCCAAATACAATATTCACTCACATTCATTGTCGGAATAAAATTCCCTCATACATAAAAGAGGGTTGCCTTCCAGGGAAAAAAAAATTCTAAGATAAATTCTACTGTCATATATGCAACCTAATAATGAATGGTTCAGATTGACAACAAAATTACAATATTTTACAAGGCAATTTTCCAAAAAAAATCTCTTCCGAGGCGCTGCTCCCCGAACCCCCACCAAGGGGAAGCTCCAAAAGATTGTTGCTCCCCACCCTTGCGTCAAGAAATGGGATCCAAACACAATTGAAACATGAGCTCTGAATCAAGAAGATAATCAAGCTCCACAACCAACACCCAAGAAGTGAGGGTGTGCATATAGATATTTTTAGTTTGGTTTATTTTATTATTTTCTTTATTTTATTCTTATCCTATTAATATTCTTATTATTACTTTCCTTGTTTTTAATATTATAAGGTTACATATATTGATGATGATGATGATGATGATTATTAACGTCCACTAAGACCGAATTGGTCTATTGGACCTTAAGAGGGTAAGTGATTACTTGTGATCCTTTAGAATTTTGTTTTTGTGCTTGAAAAGCATTAAGAGAAGCTTTCCAAGATCACCATAAAGCCATCACTATTAACATTAATATCAATACTATATTTTCCATTATTTCTTATTAATATTATTGATGTCCTTTTTTGGTTTGAGTACTTTTTTTATTTTGTTTTATTTTCTCTTTAATTTTCTTTACATTATTGTCTTACTATTAATATTATTATTAGTGTTTGGTATTATTTTTATAAAGTTTCTATGATAATGAGGTTTTTATTTTTAATATTAAGAACTTTACTTATATTGCTATTAATTTTAGGGTTTTTTAAATTTTAGTATTAACAATGTTTTATTTTTAAAATAATTTTTATTCTTAATTTTTTTTTTTGTAAATAAAAATATATATTACCTTGCCATGGTAGAAAACTTACATGTCCAAATATACATGATAGCAAGCCAGTTGTTCTGCCACCATGGTGGTAACCAAAATGCATGGATGTGACAACTGTTCACGGTTCCAAAGATTAAAGAAAAAACGACAACTGTCGACATACAAACAAGGGAACTTGCCACCTGTTCTACCAATATCGTGGAAACTAGAAGAGGTGGTGGACTGAGTGCCCCGACTTCCTATCAGACCTGAGCCTATCGGACCTGAACTAGAGACTAGCGTAGGCAAAATTTGCAAAAAATTAGCCATTAAACCAAAGAAAAAAACCTGTGAGAATGCTATGCATGTGGCGAGCCCGGGCATCCATCTTGATGGAGTCTGAAGGTGAAGGGCTCATAGCACGTCGGGCAATGAATCTTCTCAGGCTTGCTTGACAGGGAATCATACAGGGCATCCAGATGTTTGCTGAAGAAACTATGGCGGTGTTGCTGCTCGACCGTGTCCTTTCTCATCTCAAAGATTAAGACTAGGTGGTCTTTCGCGAGTCTGTAGGATTCTGGAGCTGGGTGACTATGGTCCTCTTGAGCCTAGTTTTATTCCAAAGTGGCAGTGATGGAGTCAAAGGCAACAACAAAGTCCATGATGGGGTCTTCTTCCATGGAGCCAACGGAGTTGTGCCCTGAGTGGCCCTCCAAAGGTAAGGCTTCTTCTTCCACTATGCATCTCGTTGCAATTGACTCCTAAAATGGACTGGTGGTGCAGGTGGCGGGCGGATCCTCCAAGGTGGTTGAAGGTAAGAAAGGAAAGAATTCCGCCCAATTGGGCGGAAATTCTTCTTCCACCGGCATCTGCCTTGGAGACTCTCAGTACTGGGAGGACGTGGCTCCTGATGAGCCCACGCGAACCAATTTTTCCTAGAGAAACCCGGATGGTCCTCGTCTAGAACTGGAACTTGAGAGGAAAGTCTCTAGCCATGGTGAGGCCAAGGCTCTAAAGGAGCCTGTGTAGACTAGTTCTGCCTCGAAGATCTCAGATGGTCTCTACCTGGCGTGAGAGCTTGAGAGGCAAGCCCTGGGCGGTTGTGCTGTCCAAACCTGCTATAGTAGGCTGGCCCTTGTCGGGGCTTGCCTCGTTCTCATGGCATGGCTACGTAAGGCACCAGGAAAGCAGAAAAACCGGCTGAGCAGGATGAATCTCGGAGCAGAATTAACAAAATAATGTTGGGCTTTGGGCCCAAGTGTCCCATATAAAACTTCCCGCACAGTGAAAATACTAGGAGGGCAAAGGCATTGATGGCTTTGGTAGCCATTAGTGTAGGTGTAATTGCAATCTCCAAAATTGTACTGAAGCCGAGGAGCCGATCCTGGGCTTCCATTAAGGCCTGATGCACTAAGGCTTGGCTCTTATGCATGAGAACCATCGCGACTAGATAGGGAGGGAGGGTGGAAGCGAGGGGCTTTAACTGCCCTCGTAATCGCCCTGTCCATTGACGCGTGTGACCCATGTGTCACCCCTTCCGGGGATTTATTCTTAATTTTATAATGCATATTGAGTTTTTATATTAATGTAAAAAATAAAAATAAATTTATATCTTTATTTCTTCTTCCTCTTGTATTTTTTTTTTCTTTTTTCTAAGTCGACCTATCATTGGTTTTTTGTTGCTTCTACTGACTGGATTTAACATATTTAATACCTTGATCAAAATTTTTCCTCTTTGACTTCTTTTCATTTTGATGATGAACTTACATTAAGGTTTGAAATGTCGACTCTGAAATTCTGAATGCGACACCTTCAAAGTCTCAATGGAAAACATAGATGAAATTACAACTCCACAAAACTTTGTTGTGACCTATAATCAAGTTTAGTATTATTGTTGATCCAAAATCGAGTTTATTTTTGATTTGGGAATATGGAGTTCAGAAATTTACACTACAAAGTTTCATTTTCCAACTACCAACCAAACAACACTAATGTGAGTCAAATTTGACTATTTTTTTTATGGCACTATGTAACTTTGCCTTGATTCATGCTTCTCTTACTTGAGACGTTTGAAGGTAGTGTGTTGGGTTAGGTATAATGTGTCATTTCTTACCTCCGCTAAATCGCCATGGCTCTTGCAACATCCTAAATTCGAGTTGCAAAAACTTGTGGCCATTCTAGAACATAGATGGAAAAGCTCAAAGAAGGTCATTCTGATTCAAATTTACGAATTTTGGCCTTGATTGTGCAACACGGGTTTTTAACATTACTCTAAGTTGCAAAAATGCTAACAATGGATATTGTTCCAGGAAATTAATAGTTTTTGTAAGTATTTTGAAGCAGATATGCATTTATTTTCTTGCAACAAAATATCACTAGGTTAGCTTCTTTTTCTTCAACAAGATTAGTCCCTTGTGTAGAATTTATCAGAGTAAGGGTTTTAACAAAGCTATTAATGGTTAAAGAATACTTATCTCATACTACCCATTTTGATTGAAGACGGTGAAAGTTTGCAAATGAAAGTTTTCCTTATAATGAATGAGACTTGTTTATTGGTTATTTAGTGTTGATATTTACTAAAGATTCTAATACTTGAAATCTTTACAATTTTCAATATAACTTCGGGAGTTTTGAAAGACCATGACTAAAGGTTTCATGCTTATCATATGGTTGAATCTTGGTGATTATTGAGATGAAAAATAACAACACTAAAACATTTTTTAAACTTGTTAGAATATGGATACATGCTTATCTTTGTTCAAAGAAAGAGTTGTTTTACAAGATAGTTTTGCAAGTTTTTATGCATATTACTTTTAGCCTTTTTATTTTTTTTGTCTATTTAAATTTAAAAACACAATAACATTGATATTATATGATTCTAGTTAAAAAAACCATTATAAACATTCTACCATTTAAAAAACCATTATAAACATTCTACCATTCAAAAACTAGTATTAATTTACACTTTATCAAAAACTAGTATTAATTTACACTTTATCATGGTGTTTTTTCATTTGAAGATTATCACATACTTAAACACTACTAAGCATTAAACACTTCTATCATTCTATAAGATTTTTCAAAAATTGATATATTCTTGTCCATCACAATTATAGTCTTATCCATCACAATAATACAATTATAGTGAGCATTAAATAATTGGCATTCCAAAGTGTTAATTGAGAAATAAGTCATTATCCAAAAACCCTTAATAAACGATAATAGTCTTTCTAATCACAATTATAGTGGGCATTAAATAGTTGGCATTCCCAAGTGTTAATTGAGAAATAAGACGTTATCCAAGAACCCTTAAGAAACGACAATACTCTTTCTCATCACAATTATAGTGAACATTAAATTGTTATTCTCATTCATTGAATGATAATAATAATAATAATCTATTTTTAAGGTCACGGCCAAGCCACACCAAATTGGTGTATGAGACCCCCTTGTTTGTGGGACAAGGGACCCCC
>SNQJ01S0005996.1:86598-148793 GCA_010110895.2 Picea sitchensis
TTATTCAGGTAGTCAAATCCCCTAGAATTGGCCAATAGGACGGTCATAACCATTCATCTACCCCCTCCAGTGATCCGGATTGGATTGAGAACAAAATGAAATAACATGCAATATCACATAGAGAATGCAAATATAGTAGTACAGTGAAAAAAATCTTATATTAATAAATCAAATCACGGAAAACAATGCAATTTACATAGAAATATAAAATGGCTAGAATGCTAGTAGCTTTAATTTCCCAATAAGAAAAAACTTTATATTTCGAGATAAAATATACATGCTTCGGTCCTTCTATGAGGACTGCTCTTTGTCTACATATACTCCCTTTCTAAAACTCTATTACAATTATGTTTCCATAAAAATAAACATAAACATAAACATAAACATAAACACAACATTTTGTCCTTACAATCAGTAAAAAACTTTCTCCAAAAAAGCACTTTCCTATCCTTTAGAACTATCCAAATATAAAAGAATTTATAACAGAAATGACATCTCATCAATGAAGTGGCCCTCATGGAATTCTTGGAAAATGAAGGCTCCTCTATATAGAAGCAGATCATTCTTTGATAATTGGTCATCCTTGGAGTTTATCTCCCTGTAGATATGTGCACAAGTAAACCCTTCCAACTCATCAAGGAAAGCTCGATTTTTTCCCAGCAGACGCTAAAGGCACACCACTTGAACTTGAATTTTTTTGTTGACCCATTTCATGACAACTTTTGAATCCCCTGTTATTTGTAATTTTTTAAATTTTAATGAATTAACCAAGAACATCAGAGCCCATAAAGCTAAAAATTCAGCGTTCATATTTGTTCCTAGACCAGGGAAATATATGATTTCATAACAATGCTTTGCGTCAATGTCTAAAAGAGCTCCATCCTCACATCTCGGAGCATGGTGTTGGCTTGCTCCATAAAAAAAATCCCTAGGAATTCTATTCACCAGATTTGACATGATAAGGGTGCGCTTTTAAGGCACTTTTGGAGCCACTTTAAATTTACACACATGTTTATGGATCAAACCTGCCATGACCTCCTATGGAATGAAACAATTCTGAAATATTCACAGGTTTCTGGCCCACTATACGAAATATATGAGGGTGCATGGGAGGGATCTAAATTCCTTTAAATATTTTGACCCCATACATGTAGAATACCATTCTTTTGAACAATCTTCCATCGTCTCATTTTTTAAATTAAAAAAGGAAGCCAAATACCTCTAGACCTGAAGAGCATAAGAGCATTGAACAAAAACATGGGAGGTCGTCTCCTCGCTCGACCTGCACATGGCGCAACAACTTGGACCAATCCATCCTCATATGCAAACCATTTTTCCACGTTAACAATTTGTTCTCTAGTGCCAACCACAACAAAATTTGCATTTTTTATGGGGCATACAATTTCCAAATAGGGGACCACCACCACTTCTTTAATCCACCAAACTCTGCTTCAACCATTGCTTGATATCCAAGCTTCACCAAGTAGTTACCAGTTATGGAATTTCATGCCCAACATAGGGAATCTTGCTCTTCATCATTAAGAGCGATAAAATTTTCTTCAATTGAGGAGCCTCACCTCTAAAACTCATTACTAGTAAATCACTCAGAGCTAATTAATCTCACAATGAATAATAGAAAATATGAGAGAAGCCAAAATGAGTAACTTTATATTATGAGAAGGCTTGCTAGGCCTTTATATAACATTACAAAATGGTCCATTGGACAAAGTAAAAAATATCTCATTAAACGAGTCTCTATTATTAGTATAATAGATCTAAGTACCCAATTAACTAAGTAGTGGAAAATAAAACCCGATACAATAATGGGAAGAGCCCATTAAATGAGTCTCTATTATTATAATAATAGATCTAACTACCTAGGTAACTAAGTAGTGGAAAATAAAACCCAATACAATAATGGAGAGGAGCATCTCTCTTTGACCCATATGGGCAACCTGTTAGCCCAATTAATTAACAAGGAGGTGGGAATCTCTTTGATCCACATGGACAATCTATTAGCTTTATAGTTTTGTGACTTTTGCATCCGAATCTAGACCACATACCCCCTAAAATTTAGATCATTCCTCTCCCCTTAGAAACTGATGGTCCCCATCATTTCACCCATGCGAAAAAAAGAAACCTCATTATCATACCATTATGATTACAATGTGAAAATACCCAATGAAGAGAAGGGTTTTGTGTGGTTGACCCATAATCGTGGGTTTGTGGTTGACCCATAACCTAGTTGACAATGGCATTGTACATGGGTAGAAAAATAAAGAAATTTTAATAAAATCCCAAAATTTAAAAAATAATATGGAAAAATCGTGACTTTGGGGGCTATGAGCATCCTTCTGCAAATATATTCATAACTTCTGCTACACGTGATGAAATCAAATTCCATCGAAGACACATTTGTGTTACTGAAGAGATATTTCCATCAGTATATGGAACTTGTTCTGAGGTGGCCCATGGAGTGAGAAAAACTAGGCCGAATTTGAAGGGCGCACAACCATGTTGGTTACAAACATGTGTTGCTTCAAAAAAAAAATCTCATAAACCAGACAACGAAATGAAATTCTGTGAAATACCCATTTGATATCTTGAAGAGATATTTTCATCCATATGTGAAAATCCTTCTTTAGTTTCTTGAGAAGGGATAAAATGACTGTTGAATATCGTGGTACGCACAACCTCCTTGGGTCAAATACACGCTGAGATTCAATCGATGATATCTATCAAACCATCAAGAAAAATAAGATTCCAAGAAATACCCATTTGAGATATTGAAGACATATTTCCAGCCATATGCATAAATCCTTCTGTAGTTTCCTGAACATGGATAAAAGTACCTTTGAATATGGTGGTATGCGTGGCCTCCTTGGGTCAAATACATGCTGAGATTCAATCAATGATATCTCTCAAAACAAGAAACCAAATGAGATTCTGCGAAATGCCCATTTGAGATATTTAAGAGATATTTCCAATGAGCTATGGTAGAGACTCTAAAATGATGTTTAGAGGTCGCAACACCTCCTTGAATTTTGATGAGTGTAGAGGGCCATAAATGATGCCAAGGGTTTGTAGAGCAACATGGGTTGTTGTAGAGGTTGTGGAACCTCCGTGGGTAGCATGGACACCTTGCAAATTTGTTGAAAATGTTGCATACCAATGGATGTAGCGGATCCATGTATATATGTAGTGAATCCATGTATGGATGTAGTGAATCAATGTATAGTTCTCCTTGTAATGGTGAAAAAATAACTGAGGGCAAAAAAAACCCTGTAGTGCTTGTGGACCAACTGTGATGCTTACAGTGTATGGTCCGACAAATGGATTCCGATAGTACTAAATGAGGTTTGTGATTACTGCAAATGTTTGAACCCACAACATGCTTCAAACCCTTGTCCTGATGGAGAGCGTACCTTCTCTGATACCACTGATCCGGATCTGGAGGGTTGAGATCTGGATGGCTTGAATGCCGAGAGAGGAGGAGATTAGAACTGCCAATATTGCATGAAAAAAAACATGGACAAAAACATATAAATGAAGTACTTGGGAGGTGAGGCTCAAAGAGGAGCCTCACCTCTGAAACTCATTACCATTAAATCACTCAGAGCTAATCAATCTCACAATGAACAATATAAAATATGAGAGAATTCAAAATGAGTAACTTTATATTATGAGAAATCATGCTAGGCCTTTATATAGCATTACAAAATTGTCCATTGGACAAAGTAAAAAAGAGCTCATTAAATGAGTCTCTATTATTAGTATAATAGATCTAACTACCTAATGAACTAAGTAGTGGAAAATAAAACCTGATACAATAATGGGAAGAGCCCATTAAATAAGTCTTTATTATTATAATAATAGATCTAACTACCCAGGTAACTAAGTAGTGGAAAATAAAACCCAATACAATAATGGAGAGGTGGGATTATCTTTGACCCATATGGGCAACCCGTTAGCCCAATTAATTAATGAGGAGGTGGACATCTCCTTGATCTACATGGAAAATCTATTAGCTTTATAATTTTATGACTTTTGCATCCGAATTTAGACCATACACCCCCTAAAATTAGGATCAGGATGGCTAAGATCTATCACTAATAGATTCGAGGGTTAGGGATTTAGTCCCATGTCCTAAGGGTTTAACACCAACATGGTCTATGAATCATGGGCAACCACTCGTTCATATATGGACAGGTTGGTGCCCCTCATCATCCTAACGTCATCAAATCCTCTCATAGCTTAGGTGGGACCTACGACAGATCGATGACTGTCATTGTGCCACACCACTTCACCGATCAATGGTCTAGAATATCTCTTCAGAGTCCTACTCCTTGCTCTTCGGAGTTGTACTCCAAACCCTTTAGATTCAACTCCGAAAAGGTCATCTCCTAAGAGGTTCACCACATAACATGTGGCAGAATCTTTGTTGGACATGTGGAACTATCGCCACCTAACATGTGTCATTCGTCTTTCCACGGATTCTCGCTTGTGGGTGCCAAGTCATCATGAAACGTGGAACAACCCTTGCTTGAAATGTGGCACCATCCATGTCACCCTCTTAAGTCCTTTGGTATAAGATCAACCGTCTAGATCTCCTTTTGTAGTTCCTCCGACCACCACAGGTCAATGGTACATATATCCTTTCAGAGTCATACTTTGAACCCTTTGGAGTGGTACTTCGAACCCTTCAGAGTGGTTGTAACACCCTATTTTCCCCAGTTTGTAAATATAACTATAATGGCCAAGAGACCATGTCAAACTTAATATGTGTGAATGTTTGATTTGATGGACCTTTGTATAAAAGGTCAATGGATGTAAATTCTGTTATTTACTAGAAATATGGATAAGTGTTGCATGACTGCTGAAAGGGTGGTATACTAAGAAAGACCATGAATGCCATGAAAAGAGATGGTGAAGGGGACTAGGAATGGTTGTATTAACCTTCAGCAAACCAGTACCTTACTAGATTTAATTTCTCAGGACCAAAACAATCCTTTGACCCATAAATGAATTACAATCAAGTTGGTAGGTGGGAAGATCTCCTGAAGAGTTAATGAGGGGATGGGGTAGAGCACCCATATGTAAGGATTCCAGACCTGATTACAGGCTGGGAGTTCAAGCCACACACAACCTTTCTGAAAGAGGCAAGAAAGTAAGGTGTGGTGGGTAGAGGAAGACTTGCGAAGAGTGTAGAGACGAGAGGTGAAGCTCTCGGGTTCAAGGAAGAACTGGGAAATAAGTGTTTTGGTCGTAGGGAGATGGCTAGTGGGGTTATGATATAAGATGATAAACGAGGTTGGTCCTCCTTGCTTGGTATCCTGTAAACCATTGCCAAGATCCCGCAGGAGGATGAGAGTAACCTCTATCCCTACTCTCACTGAGCCGAAAAAAAGGATTTTCTCGCAGAGCATCGTGGTCTAGCTCAAGGGTGGCTAGTCGTAAATCTGTTAGGAGTGACTGAGCCTATGGTTTAGTTGAAATGGGTACCCCTTTCAATAGTTGCTTCACATTGTCTGGTTCTGATAAGTACTTTCCTTGTTTTATGTGTTGAACTAGAATAATGGATGAATGCTTGGATTTATACATATGTGTATTTATAAATGTTTTTGTGTGGAATGGTTACAATATGTATATGCCTCCCTCTCCTTGTAAAATTACACTTTTGACCAATAGTCTGTATTCCCGACTTAGCTCCTGTGGCTTCCTAAGACATGAGCTTGTAAGACGACTGAATAGGGATATATTATGATGACCTGAACCTATCCGTCCAAAGAGGATGCCTCTTCCCGACCCCTTGTCGAGCAACCGAAATTCCAGACCCAAGTCCTTAACCATTTCATGGTAAAATCTCAAGAAGGATAGCGAAGTGGAATCCTTAAAAAGGGGAGGTCCCTTCATTTGGAAGACGAGAGGACGAGATCCGTTCGAAAGGACCTATATGACCAATACCCAGAAACCTTGGGCTAAGCCTAAGGAAGTTATGTCCCCTTGGCTTCGGAGCTCCAGAAGTCCAAGACTTTGGAGTATGATCGACCTTACCAACCTTATACGAGCTGAAGGTAAACGGGAGACTCGGTTTCCCATAAGATTGACAGGCGATAGGCGGTTCCCCAAGTGTTCGGGTGAACCTATCTCGCTAACTAAACCGGGATCCGAAACCCCGAAGACCGGAGTTGCGAAGGACCCAGAACCGTAGATCATGGGATCCTTCGGATCCTCTCCGAGCTATCGATATATTCGGGGACACGTGGCGCTAGCCCCTTTAATTCAGAGATTGGAAACTTTGGGAGGTAAGATGAGTTTGCATAGAAACATTCCCAAACGCCGAATCCCTGAGGTAACCATAGTCATAGATCTATAGGTCTATGTGAATGGATCTCGACCATGAGATCTGAGGAATGTAGAAGCCTGTCAGACCGGGGTGACGAGGTGCAGTGACGCCACCCAGGGTGATGTAGACCCTAGTTTGATGTACCATGTGCCACCAAAATTTGTGTGTATCACATACCCTATAGGCCTATGGGAAAGTAACTTGTGTCACCCTGACCCCTCCTACGTGTCAGTTCCTGATATGTGTCTGCCTAGCCAACATGGTTGGTGAAGTGACTGGGACTCCGGGATTCCGAGACTTCGGGACTCCGGAAGGTATGGGATGTAGTATGATAGAGAGACCTAACGGCCCGGAGGCCGGAGCCACGTGGTGATCTCATGGGACTTCGGAAGTTCGGAACTCTGGGTGGTCTCGTGCGTAGATAGTAAAGAGGCATGAAGCGTCGGAGCGTCGAATTCCTCCACAGTTGATATAGGAGAAAGGGAATAAGTCTAGCCATGGGATCGGGTGGTGGATGGTCTTCCATCCATGGAGGAAAGAACTTGGAAATAGCACGTGTGAGGTGGATCCACGTGGGCTCCATGTGGCCCTCCACTAATGAACACCCGAAGAACATCGAAAAGGTATATCCGTCGATTCCGAGCTCGGGTTTGAGCATGGAGACCATGATTAGAAAAATCTAGATGTAGCAGAGTGCAGTATAAACCCCGAATGAGGGATGTGATCACTTAAGGAGAAATTGTTTTTGATGCCCCATCCCTAGGAAGGTTACTCAGGGGTCGAGTGCATTACAAATCGGTATCAGAGCATGGTTACAACACTTGGCCTGCTTGGGCTCATGGATGATTTGCGTAAAAAACATATTTAAGGAAACTTTAAGGGTGATGCCCTACCTTACCTCTTCCCTAAAGATTCTAGTTGAACTTTTACTAAAGAAAAGAATGAAACCTTGTTCTGTGTGTGTGTATTTAAGAAATGTGAATTGTGTGTTGTTTGTAAACTAATAGACTGTTAGCTAACATCAAGTGTTTTGTTAGCACTCAAGCGATCAATAAATCACGAGAAACTACAAGCATAAAGGATGGTGACACACCATGAAGTGTGGGATGGCTCCCACAATAGAGACGAAGAATATGACGAGAGGAGGGTGGTGGAGACCCCTCCGGATCTGGATGAAACTGTAAGGATCCTTATGGCCAACTTACAGAGTTGCAAGGCTGACAATGAGAGATTGATAAAGGAGAAAGAGAAGCAAACAAAAATTAATGCAGTCTTGCTGCATAGCTTTTCTGACACACATAGACAACTGGAGGATAGACATGCAACCGGTCATGTGGACCGACGATAAACAAAGAGAAGCTAAAGTCCACCTGAGATACGAAAACATGGTCCCATAAGTGGCCACACTGGAAGGAGTACCTCGAGGAAGGTCCAACCTGGAGACATGGGACACTCATCGGGAGAATACTCTGGGAAGGAAACTAGAAACTTAGAGGGATCTTCTAATAGAAAAATTATCTCAGATTCTCAAAGGAAAGGAAAGAAGCGAAAGCATTCCAAAAGTCATGTTGCTAAATAATTCAAGAAAGCCAAACCACCCTCTTTCGATGGTGAGATTAAGAAAGGAGAAGAGGCAGAATCTTGGCTGCTTGGTTTAAAGAAGTACTTCAGAGTCCATGATTACTCTGAAAACTTGACGACTCGAATAACCATCTTCAACCTGAACGAAAAAGCTTCCATTTGGTGGGAAGACCTTAAGAATATGAAAGGAATCCATGAAGAGGACTTATCATGGAAACAATTTGAGAAACACTTCAAGAAGAAGTATCTATCAGAAAAATATTTTGATGAGAAGATTAAAGAGTTCTATGAACTCAAGCTGGGACAACTCACCATAGAGGAATATGTCAATAAATTCCTTGAGCTGCTGAGGTATGTGCCCTACATAAAGGATGAAAAGGTAAAGGTGTAATGATTTATCAGTGGGTTACCTCAGACCTACTGGAACAGGATTGAATTTGATGAGCCAAAGACCTTAGAAGACACTATCCGGAAGGTAAGGTACTGTTATGAACAATTCGGGAGTCAGACAAAACCTCGTGAGGATTGGAAGAAGAAGAGCGATTCAGGATTCAATAAGAAAGGGTCCAAGTACTCAAAATTTAAGAACTATAGGAACGACTCTAGGATAAGCCTTCATGCTAGAAGTGTATATCAACAAAATTTCCCCTCCCAGAGTGGAAATAAACCTTTTGGAGCAACCCCAAGAAATACGGATAACCCAAAGAAGGAACCCTTGAAATGTTGGGGTTGTGGAGAAGAACATCTACTGAGGGACTATCCACACAGACAACAGAACAATAGGACAGTTTACAACATCCAAGAAGCTACCATCTTCAATGATGTGGCTAGGAGTATGCTACAGATTTATGCATCCGTGGATAATAAACAAGCCGACCACCAAGCTTCAGTGGTGGAGATGGAAGGTATGATCACCAACCATCTAATTTCTATTTTAATTAACCCTGGTTCTAATTTGAGTTATGTGACCCCTCAGACTGTTGATAAGTGTAAACTTCAACCAATCAGGCATGTTAAGCCATGGTTGGTAAAACTAGCCATTGAAACCAAAATAAAAGTAGCAGAGGTCATACTAGCTTGCCAACTCACTATGGATGGATTGTCCACCCAAGCTACCCTTAACATACTTCCCCTAATATCTTATGACCTATTGGTTGGTATGGAATGGCTAGTTGCATATAAAAATAAGTTGGACTATTACCATAAAACCTTAGAATGTGTAAATGAAGGAGGGAGAAAGATAACCCTCCAAGGGATTCAAAAGCTTGTCTCAATGAGATGAATATCAACCCTTTAAATGAAAAAGTATTGCAGAAAGGGATGTTCTCTATATGCAATACATGTGTTGGAATCTGTTGAGGATGACATACCAAACCTAGAGGACCACCCCATACTAAGAGAGTATAGAGATGTGTTTCCAAAAGAGGTATTGGGTCTACCTCCGAGAAGAGACATTGACTTCTCGATAGAACTTGCACTAGGAGTAGTGACAGTGTCTATGAAACCCTATAGGATGAGTACACCCGAACTAGTTGAGCTCAAGCTACAACTAAGGGAAATGATGGACAAAGGCTACATCCGGCCCAATGTGTCTCCATGGGGAGCACTAGTCCTGTTTCTGAAGAAGAAAGATGGTACACTCTGACTGTGCATAGATTATAGACAACTCAATAAGACAACCATAAATAACAAGTACCCCTTACCAAGAATTTATGACTTGTTCAACCAATTAGGGGGTGCTTCCATTTTATCAAAGACCGACTTAAGGTCTGGATACCATCAATTCTGAACCAAGGATGAAGACATACACAAAACAACCTTCAGGACCAGATATGGTCACTATGAATTTGTGGTGGTGCCATTTGGATTAACCAATGCCCCCGCCACTTTTATGTGCTTGATGAATAATGTACTCAACAAATTCCTTGACAAATTTGTATTGATTTTCATTGATGATATCCTAGTCTACTCCAATAACAGAGAGGAGCATGAAGAACATCTTAGACTAGTACTTCAAGTACTAAGAGAGCATCAACTCTACACTAAGTTTAGCAAGTGTGATTTTTTCCAGAAACAAGTCCATTAGTTAGGCCATGTTATTTCTAAAGAAGGAGTGGCAGTAGACCCTGACAAGATCAGGTCTATCATGGAATGGCCTACCCCAAAAGATGTATTTGATATCAAATCCTTTATGGGATTAACAGGATATTATAGAAGGTTTATAAAAGGATTTTCCAAGATTGGTTTCCCAATCACTAACCTCCATAAAAGGGGGTTAAATTTACTTGGACATCAGAATGTGAAGAAATATTTCAGGAACTGAAATACCTTCTGACCCATGCACCTATGCTGAAGATTGCAGACCCTGATATTGAATTCCTCGTATGCATCGATGCCTGCAAGGAAGGACTTAGAGGAGTCCTTATGCAAGAAGGACGTGTAGTTTTCTATGAATCCGGAAAATTGAATGAGCACGAAATCAATTATGTGACCCATGATCTAGAGTTGGCTGCCATAGTGCATGCTTTAAAAATGTGGAGGCATTACCTCCTGGGTAGGATATTTATACTTATGATAGACCACTGTGGGTTGAGGCACCTGTTTGATCAACCGAAACTCAATGCTAGACAAGTTAGGTGGATGGCTCTCCTTAGTGAGTTTGATTTCAAAATCAAACACAACAAAGGAAAGGAAAATAGGGTGGCTGATGCTATTAGCAGAAGTATGAAAATGATTCACCTGGCAGTGGTGAGCACCTGTGAAATGGATGTCATGGAAAGAGTCAAGAATGTACAAGAAACATATGCATTCTTCAAGACCGTGACATCGTACCTAAAGAAAGAGCCCACATGGCTAAAGTATGAAGGCTATCAGATGTTGGACGAAGGTCTGGTGACTTACAAAAACATATTGTATATCGTAAGTTGTGATGACTTGAAGAGGTTCATAATGGACGAACTGCACAAGAGACCATACACTAGTCATCCAGGTTATCAGGAAATGATTACGGCCACTAGAAAACAATTCTATTGGCCTGAATTGAAAAAGGACATAGCTGAATATTCAACTAAATGTCTAGAATGCCATCAAGTTAAGGCATAACACCAGCACCCAACAGGGCTGTTGCAATCTCTACCAATTCCAGAATGGAAATGGGAGACCATCTCTATGGATTTCATCACCGGATTACCAAAATTGACCAGACAGAATGATGCCATCATGGTAGTGGTGGACAAGTTGAGCAAGTTCGCTCACTTCATTCCTGTCAAATCGACTTGCAAGGCAATAGATATTGCCAACGTCTTCATGAAGGATATATTAAGACTGCATATAATTCCTAGGGAGATTGTATCTGACATAGATACAAAATTCACTTCAAGCTTTTGGAAATCCTTGATGGCTGGTTTTGAGACTAAATTGTTGTTTAGCACAACCCACCTTCAAACCAATGGACAGACAGAAAGAGTAAACCAAATATTAGAAGACATGATAAGGATGCCTGCAATGCATCAACCTAAGAAGTGGGAAGACTACCTTCCACTGGTAGATTTTGCCTACAACAATGGTTATCAAGAATCATTGAAGATGAGCCCTTTCGAAGCCCTCTATGGTAGACAGTGCAAGACTCCAGTCAGCTAGAGTAATCCAATGGATAGAATTAAAATCAGACCTGACAAACATAAGGAAATGGAACACCAAGTGATTAAGATAAAGTAAAATCTAAATATCGCTAAGGATAGACAGAAAAGTTACGCCGACCGAAAGAGAACCCCCAAATAGTTCAAGACAAGAGACAATGTCTATCTCATAGTTAGGCCCAAGAAGAGTTCCCTGAGAATGGGAGCTTGTGCCAAGCTAGCACCTTGATATTGTGGACCCTTTGAGGTCTTAGATAGAGTGGGACCTATAGCCTATAGGTTAGCACTCCCTCCCACAGTAATGGCACATAATGTTTTCCATGTTTCATTATTGAAGAAATATGTACATGATTCTAATCATATAATTGAATGGTTTGTGATCCAAGTGGAGCCGGAGGGAGAATTCCTGCCATAACCTCAATGCATACTAGACAGGAAGGAAACCCCACTTAGGCCATTGCACATGTCAAGGTGCAGTGAAAACACTTTGGCCTAGATGAGGCTATGTGGGAAATGGAGGATTCCATGAGACAAGCATATCCATTTTTCTTCACTTCTGTATATACAGAACATGTTGAAAAATAGAACATCGAGGATGATGTTCCTTTAAGGGGGTGGGAATTGTAACACCCTGTTTTCCCTAGTCTGTAAATATAACTATAATGGCCAAGAGACAATGGAAAACTTAATATGTGTGAATGTTTGATTTGATGGACCTTTGTATAAAAGGTCAATGAATGTAAATTTTGTTATTTACTAGAAATATGGATAAGTGTTGCATGACTGCTGGAAGGGGGGTATACTAAGAAAGACCATGAATTCCATGAAAAAAGATGGTGAAGGGGACCAGGAATGGTTGCGTTAACCTTCACCAAACCAATACCTTACTGGATTTAATTTCTCAGGACCAAAATAGTCCTCTGACCCAGAAATGAATTATAGTCAGGCTGGTAGGTGGGAAGACCTCCTCAAGATTTAATGAGGGTATGGGGCAGAGCACCCATCTGTAAGGCTTCTAGACCTGACCACAGGATGGGAATTCGAGACACACACAACCTTGCTGAAAGAGGCAAGAAAGGAATGTGTGGTGGGCAGAGGAAGAGCCGCGAAGAGTGAAAAGACGAGAGGTGAAGCTCTCAGGTTCAAGGAAGAATTGGGAAATAAGTGTTCTAGTCACAGGGAGATGGCTAGTAGGGTTACGATACAAGCTGACAAACGAGCCTGGTCCTCCTTGCTTGGTATCGTGCAAACCATTTCCAAGATCCTGCGAGAGGAGGAGAGTAACCTTTGTCCCTACTGTCGTTGAGCCGGAAGAAAGGATTTTATCGCAGAGCATCATGGTCTAGCTTGGAGGTGGCTAGTCGTAAATCCATTAGGAGTGACTGAGCCTATGGTTGGGTGGGAACATGTACCCCTTTCAACAGTCGCTTCACATTGCCTAGTTCTGATAAGTACTTTCCCTATTTTATGTGTTGAACTGGAATAATGGATGGATGCTTGGATTTATACATATGTGTATTTATAAATGTTTATGTGTGGAATGGTTGCGATATGTATATGCCTCCATATCCTTGTAAACTTACACTTTCGACCAATAGTCTGTGTGCCTAGCTTAGCTCCTGAGGCTTCCTGGGACATGAGCTTGCAAGACGACCAAAATGGGAGATATTGTGACGACCTGAACCTATCTGTCCGAAGAGGATGCTTCTTCCTGACCCATTGTCGAGCAACTGAAATTCCAGACCCAAGTCCTTAACCATTTCATGNTATGACCAATACCCAGAAACCTTGGGCTAAGCCTAAGGAAGTTATGTACCCTTGGCTTCGGAGCTCCGGAAGTCCAAGACTTTAGAGTATGATCGACCTTACCAGCCTTATACAAGCTGAAGGTAACTGGGAGACTCGGTTTCCCGTAAGATTGATTAGAAATAGGTGGTTTCCCAGGTGGTCGGGTGAACCTATCTGTTAGGGACCTAACCCCTCACATAGGTAGAATAATATATTTCCATGTAATAAAGGTGAATATTAATAAGGCCTAGCAATAAGGAAGAATAAGTCCAATGTAAGAAGACCTAATAGAAGATTCCGCTTCTAGAAGGATCTTCCTCTAGATTGTTCTTTTGATAGACATATTTAGTATAAATAAGAGTCAAGGGTATGAGAAGTTTTGTCTTGGATATTATTGTAATAGATCTCTGCTCTACTAGAGGTTGCCCCCTCGAAGAGGCAAGTAAACATTGCTCTCAATAATCAAAGTGCTCTTTCTGGTGTTATTCTTGTATCATTTTGGTGTTATTGTGGTGTTTTTTTGGTTATATTGTTGTTCATTTGCCATTTCTAGCTATTTATTTCTGTTTTGCATACTTTTTTATATTTGGAATATTACAAGTGGTGTCAGAGCACCTTCCTTGGTAGAAAATTGTGGGTTAATTTTTTTTTTTTTCAAGGTAGAGACATACTCCGACGTCTTTAAGCTACAAAGATATGTCGTTACACGCATATACCCACGGTTGGGGATTCATACACGCAGGAAATACAAGTGGTACTTAAGTGCGCATCTGTTGGCCACCCTTGTAACCCCTGTTGGTACCCCTTCGAGTGGTGGCGCATGAGACAACACTTGTATACAAATCGACCTAAATCTCCTTATGCCCTCCATAGATAAACCGATCGGCCGCTTGACTGCTGTAGTTCCACCGAAAACAACACTCGGGAAGATACTCTCTAGTACCTGGGTAGTCGGGTAGTACGGCTAAGGGTATGGTATAACCTCCTTAGTTGGTGCCTTGAGATATTGGGTCGAGTACTACTGTTGGACCCCACACGTATATCAAAGAGCTATAACACAGGGAAAACCCTTGTCTGTAGAACCCTTGAATACCCTAACCCTTGGGAAGGAAACATAAATAGAACCAATAAGATCTATTGTCGTGCTCCAATATCTTCTGCATTCTGGCTGCGAAATTACTACAAATTTGTTCCTGTTAAGCATTTGGGCATTTCGTCACTGTAGTATTCTTCAGGCTGGAGTATAACTCACGTGGGAACACTTATTTGGGACCTATTCCATTGGATTCCCCTTTTCTCCCTGATTGCAATCATACCCTTCATTTTTAATCCTTTTTGTTTTAGTGGACCCGACCCCTTCCCAGTTTCCCTAATTTTCCGCCTATCCCATTATATTTCTCTACAAGCACTGATTGTTATGGTACCTATGACTTCTAAGTCTTTTTTTTGTGGTCCCACCCACCCATTTTTTCCTTACCCGCACTTTCCCTCTCTAAATGGCCACCACTCGCAACCAAGATCTCCAAAATTCCATCAATCAAGCCCATGTCTCCATCTCACATCTCACATCTCAGTTGGATTCCACCAATTCCCGCATTGACACCTTGGAATCCAACCTCACAACCCAATTGAACTCCCTCCAGTCTGCTGTCAATCAATTATTGAACCGCCCTATAGGTCCTTCTTCATCAACACAACCCGATGCTGTTGATTCCTCTCAGTATCCATATTTTCACTCCAACTCCTTTCATCGTGAACCCCGTCTTCCCCACATAGAGGTCAATAAATTTGATGGCTTCGATCCTACAAGTTGGGTCACTCAAATGGAGCATTATTTTTCTCTGCATTGTGTTACTGACGAGTTGGCCAAACTTCGCTATGCTGTCCTCTATCTAGATCTTGAACGTTGGCAATGGTGGAAATGGCGCAAAAATTCACGTCATGGGTATATTGCCTGGACCCAGTTTGTTGTTGAGATCTATGCCCACTTTGATACTGATACCCACTATCTAGGTCATTTGACTAAGTTGAAACAGTCAGGCACAATGGAAGACTTCATCACTGCTTTTGAGCATTTGGCCTTTCGAACATAGGGCATGTCAGATGCGTTCTTCCGTGAATGATTTATCATTGGCCTCAAGGATGAAATCTAATCCCAGGTTCTCATGGCCCGCCCTCCCACTTGGTTGGAAGCTACTCAACATGCTAAAGAGGCCCAAAAAGTTGTTTTTTCCCAGAACAAAAAACCCCCTTTTGTTCCTCACCCTCGACCCGCTAATCTTAACCCCCCTGTTACTCCCCTCAAGGTATAGAAACTAAATAGGGATGAAATGGTTGAACACAAACTGAAGGGTCTTTGTTATAATTGTGATGAAAAATATTTTCCGGGGCATAAGTGTAAGGAAAAAAAACTATTTATGGCCATTTCAGAAGATGTTCCTGAAGAGGATGTGACAGTTCCCCTTGTTAAAGAACCCTCCCTTCCCGATGCCACCCAAGAGCCTATTGATCCACTTATTTCCTTGCATGCCCTCACTGGCTTCTCGCCCCCCTAAACGCTCAAGCTCATTGGCTACATTAAGCACAGGAAGGTCATCATCCTTGTTGACAGTGGTAGCACCCACAATTTTATTGATCGTCGCATTGCCTAGGAAACCAATTGCTATATTTGTGTTGTCAATAATTTTCAAATCATGATAGCCAATGGTGGGCGGTGTGAAAATGTTCCTCTTCAAATTGGACATTACCAATTGAAATATCCTATGTTTTCCATTGACATGGGATGTTGTGAAATTGTGGTAGGTGCTGAATTGTTATGCACTTTGGGTCCCATTTTTATGGATTTTAAGGAATTAACCATGCAATTCCAACATGAAGGAAAAAAGTATCAATTCCAAGGTCTCACAGTTGGTTTTCCTGAGATCATTAGTTCCCATCGTATGGTAAAGCTCCTCAAGAAAGGCCACTCTAGTATCATTGCTCAACTCCATTCTATTCAAGCCATTGAGACACCCTCGGTGCATCCTGACCTCCAAGCTATCCTTTCCAAACATCGAGTTGTTTTTTCCACCCCTCAGGGCCTTCCTCCTTCTCGTGGTGTTCATGATCATTCCATTCCCCTTGTTCTTGGTAGTCTTCCTCCCAATGTTCGCCCTTATCGCCACCCCTTTGCCCAAAATAATGAAATTGAGAAAATAGTGCAGGAATTGTTCCAAGTAGGTGTTATCTTCCCCAGTACCAGCCCTTATTCTTCCCCCGTGTTCATGGTACTTAAGAAAGAAGGTACTTGGCGCATGTGTCCCGACTTTCATGCCCTCAATAATCTCACCATCAAGGACAAGTTCCCCATTCCTGTCATTGATGATATCTTGTATGAGCTGAGTGGTGCTCAATACTTCACTAAACTTGATCTACGTTATGGCTATCACCAGATACATATGCAAGAAGCTGAAATACCCAAGACTGTCTTTCGAACTCACAAGGGTCACTATGAGTTTTTGGTCATGCCCTTTGGCCTATGTAATGCCCCCTCCACCTTCCAAAGCGTCATGAATCATGTCTTCCGTCCTTTTCTCCGTCATTTTGTCTTAGTTTTCTTTGATGATATTCTCATCTATAGTAAAACTTGGCAATCTCATCTTTCCCATCTGGACCAAATTCTCCATCTACTCTCGCATCACCAACTTTTACTCAAACAATCTAAATGTGCTTTTGGTGCCTCAGAAGTCGAGTACTTGGGTCACATTGTTGGCAAGGCTGGTGTTAGGGTGGATCCTAAAAAGATTGAAGCTATGCAAGATTGGCCTCACCCAAAGACTCTCAAAAGCTTGCATGGATTTCTTTGTTTAACAGGTTATTATCGCAAGTTTATTAAGAATTATGGAAAGATTGCGCCACCTCTCACTTCTCTCCTTAAAAATAATTCTTTCACTTGGACTCCAACATCTTCTCAAGATTTGCAAATCTTGAATATGGCTATGTGCACCACACCAGTCCTGGCCCTTGCTGATTTCACAAATACCTTTGTCCTGGAATGTGATGCTTTTGGGAAAGGAATTGGCGCCATCCTTATGTAGAGGGTCGACCTTTAGCCTTTACCAGCAAACAAATGTCAGAGTGAAATTTGGGAAAATCAATCTATGAAATGGAAATGTTGGTTATTCTGCATGCCTTGGATCTTTGATGCCCTTATCTATTGGGGAAACACTTCCAAATTAAGACAGATCATCAAAGTCTCAAGTATTTTCTGGAACAATGCCTTTCCTCCCTCGAGTAAGAAAAATGGGTGACTAAGATCTTTGGATATGATTATGAGATCATTTACAAGAAAGGAAAAGACAATGTGGTTGTTGATGCACTTTCCAGAAAATATGAAGATGAAGGGTCCCTTTTTTCTCTCTCCTTCATTGTACCAGATTGGCTCCAAGCTGTTCGCCAGGAATGGCTACAAGATTCCAAAAGTTCGCATTTGATACAACAATTGCAGTCCAATTCTCCAGTCTCCTCAGGGTACTCTTGGCTCAATGATTAGATTCGATACAAAGGCCATTTGTATTTAAGTACCTAGTCAAAACTTAAATCCACGGTACTTTATGAGCTTCATGCTACACCCACAACTGGGCACTCATAGTTTACCAAAACCTATGACCGGGTCAAACATTATTTTTTCTGGGATGGTATGAAACAAGACGTTCGCAAATTTGTGGCTGCATGTGATGTGTGTCAACACAACAAGGGAGAAATAGTCAAATCTCCTGGCACACTACAACTGCTTCCAATTCCACCTTCTATTTGGTGGGATATCTCTATGGATTTTATTGTAGGCTTACCTAAATCGGGAAATAAATCAGTCATCATGGTGGTAGCTGATCATCTTTCCATGTATTCTCATTTCTGTGCTCTTCAACACCCATTTATAGCCTCCACTATGGCTCAACTTTTCATGGATCAGGTCTTCAAGATTCATGGCATGCCACATTCTATTGTTTCTGATTGCGACCCAACTTTCACCAACAATTTTTGCCAAGAGTTGTTCAAGCTCCAAGGTACCCAATTGCATCTCAACATATCTTATCATCCCCAGACTGATGGTCAAACTGAAGTGGTCAACAAGTGTTTGGAAACATATTTTTTAGGTTTTTTTCATCGGAAAGGAAAAATCAATGGGCTCAATGGTTACCACCAGCTGAATGGTGGTACAACACTTCTTACCATACAGCTACCCGCATGACTCCTTTTGAAGTGGTATATGGACAAAACCCACCTTCATTTCTCTCATATTTTCCAGGTGTCTCGAAGGTCCAAGTAGTTGACCAAACACTTACAGTTCGAGAGGCTATTCTCCATACCCTCAAAGAGAATTTGGTCATGTCCTAGAATCACATGAAGCAACAAGCAGATCAAGGTCACTCTGAACGTCAATTTGCAGAAGGGGATCATGTGTTTCTTCGACTGCAACCTTACAAGCAAACGTCAATTTGCAGAAGGGGATCATGTGTTTCTTCGACTACAACCTTACAAGTAAACTTCCCTCAAGGTTGACCATTGTCAAAAATTGGCGCCCAAATTTTATGGTCCTTATACAATTCTCAAGCATGTGGGACAGGTGGCCTATTAGTTAGCTTTGCGCAGTCATTCTAAGCCCCATCCTGTTTTCCATGTTTCATGCTTAAAGAAGGTGATTGGAACTAAGTGCCAAACTCAAATCGACCTTCCCTAGTTGGACGAAGAAGGCTCCATTTGGCTACAATCACAAGCATTTTTGGACCAGCGTGAGCGTCGACTACGTCAACGAACCATCAAGGAAGTGTTAGTCCAGTGGAAAGATACAACTCCAACAGATGCCACTTAGGAACCAACTACTATTCTGCAACAATTTCCTCATCTCAAGCCTTGAGGACAAGGCTGTTTTTAAGGGGGAGGACATGTTAGGGACCTAACCCCTCACGTAGGTAGAATAATATATTTCCATGTAATAAAGGTCAATATTAATAAGGCCTAACAATAAGGAAGAATACGTCCAATGTAAGAAGACCTAATAGAAGCTTCCACTTCTAGGAGGATCTTCCTCTAGATTGTTCTTTTGATAGACATATTTAATATAAATAGGAGTTGAGGGTATGAGAAGTTTTGTCTTGGATATTATTGTAATAGAGCTCTGCTCTGCTCTGTAATATGAATACATGCTTATCTTTGTTCAAAGAAAGAGTTGTTTTGCAAGATAGTTTTGCAAGTTTCTATGCATACTACTCTTAGCCTTTTTACATTTTTGTCTATTTAAACTTAAAAACACAATAACATTGATATTATAAGATTCTTGTTAAAAAAACCATAATAAACATTCTACCATTAAAAAACTATCAGTATTAATTTACACTTTATCATGGTGTTTTTTCATTTGAATATTATCACATACTTAAGCACTACTAAGCATTAAACACTTCAATCATTCTAGAAGACTCCACAAAAATTGATATGTTCTTATCCATCACAATGAGCATTAAATAGTTGGCTTTCCCAAGTGTTAATTGAGAAATAAGTCCTTATCCAAGAACGCTTAAGAAACAATAATACTCTTTTTGATCACAATTATAGTGAGCATTAAATTGTCACATAAGCACTACTAAGCATTAAACACTTCTATCATTCTAGAAGACTCATAAAAAATTGATATATTCTTATCCATCACAATGAGCATTAAATAGTTGGCATTCCCAAGTGTTAATTGAGAAATACATCATTATCGAAGAACCCTTAAGAAACGATAATACTCTTTCTGATCACAATTATAGTGAGCATTAAATTGTCATTCTCATTCATTGAATGATAAAACTCTTTTCGCATTAAATACAATTTTAGAGAACAAATGGAGAACTAGTGAGCGACTTTTTTTTTACAACTAAAAGGAGTTATCTTTTTGAAACCTTAGAGTGATAGATACTTCAACTTTCTTAACATTCCCAAATAAAATATGGATTGCCATTACCCGAGACTTGTTTGAATAGTACCACGTGCTTGCTATAATTTTGCATTGTCACTAATTCATGATGACATTTGCATTGTCACTAGGCAATATGTGTTTTGTACGGCTATGTGATCTCTATGGATATTGGAGGAGCTTGGTAACTGCACAAGGATGTGATTGAAATTTTGTATATATCATATTGTTTTTCCTTTTAAGATATTTCAATTTTAGGTTAGACAATTTATTCTCTTGCATAATGCATTACTTTGTGATTTTATATACGTATTTAAGGAGTTAAAGAATGACTCTACCTGCATGTGTAGTTTGACATCTACATACATATTGTAGAAGTGTTTGGAGAAAAGCCATTTAGATTTACTTCATTATTTTTTTTTTAAGTTGATACATATTGTAGAAGTATTTGGAGGAAAGCCATCTAGATTTACTTCATTATTATTTTTTAAATTGATTTATTAATTGCTTAAGTATTGATAGGTGTAATTACAATAGTGTATAATATGTATTTAGGTTTTAATATAACAAAATTTAGAAGTAGGTATAAAAATACAATGGTAACTTAACTTAGATAATCATTATCTTCCACTAAGAATAAGATTCAAACAATAGTCGCTTTGTTTAATAATCATTGTAACATTATTTGTGTCCCTAACAAGGAAGAAATTCAAGACTTACATATTCTCCACTTTACCATTAGATCACAAGCTCATGTTCTCAATCTCTACATTTTACTAGTGGCTCTAGCTTGGGATATTTTATTCAGGTAGTCAAATCCCCTAGAGTTGGCCAATATGACGATCATAACCATTAATCCACCCCCTCCAATGATCCGGATTGGATTGAGAACAAAATGAAGGAACATGCAATATCACATAAACAATGCAAATATAGTATTGAAAGCATAGTAGTACAGTGAAAACAAACTTATATTAATGAATCAAATCGTGAAACACAACGCAATTTACATAGAAATATAAAATGGCTAGAATGCTAGTAGTTTTTTTTTCCCAATAAGAAAAAACTTTATATTTCGAGATAAAATATACATGCTTCGATCCTTCTATGAGGACTTCTCTTTGTCTATTTATACTCCCTTTCCAAAACTCTATTACAATCCTGTTTCCATAAAAATAAACATAAACACAACATTTTGTCCTTACAATCAGTAAAAAACTTTCTCCAAAAAAGCACATTCCTATCCTTTAGAACTATCCAAATAGAAAAGAGTTTATAACAAAAATGACATCTCACCAATGAAGTGGCCCACATGGAATTCATGGAAAACGAAGGCTCCTTTATATAGAAGTAGAGCATTCTTTGATAATTGATCATCCTTGGAGTTTAGCTCCCTGTAGATATGCGCACAAGTAAACCATTCCAACTCATCGAGGAAAGCTCGAATTTTCCCTAGCAGACACTAAAGGTGCACCACTTGAAATTGAATTTTTTTGTTGACCCATTTCGTGACAACTTTTGAATGCCCCATTATTTGTAATTATTTTTTAACTTTAATGAATTAACAAAGAACATCAGAGCCCATAAAATTGAAAATTCAACGTTCATATTTGTTCTTAGACCAGGGAAATATCTGATTTCATAATAATGCTCTGCATCAATGTCTAAAAGAGCTCCATCCCCACATCTCGGAGGATGGTGTTGGCTTGCTCCATCAAAAAAATCCCTGGGAATTCCGTTCACCATATTTGGCATGATAGGGGTGCGCTTTTTAGGTGCTTTTGGAGCCATTTTAAATTCACACACATGTTTATGGATCAAACCTGCCACGACCTCCTCTGGAATGAAATGATTATGAAATATACATAGGTTTCCGGCCCACCATATGAAATATATGAAGATGCATGGGAGGGATCTAAATTCCTTTAAATCTTTTGACCCCATACATGTAGAATACCATTCTTCTGTACAATCTACCATCATCTCATTTTTTAAATTAAAAAAGGAAGCCAAATACCCCTAGACCCGAAGAGCATAAGAGCATTGAAAAAAAACATGGGAGGCCATCTCCTCGCTTGACCTGCACATGGCACAATGACTTGCACCAAACCGTCCCCTATGCAAACCATTTTTCCACGTTAACAATTTGTTCCCCAGTGCCAACCACAACAAAATTTGCATTTTTTATGGGGCATACAATTTCCAAACAGGGGACCACCACCACTTCTTTAATCCACCAAACTCTGCTTCAACCATTGTGTGATATCCAATCTTCACCAAGTAGTTACGAGTTATGGAATTGCATGCCCAACATAGGGAATCCTTCTCTTCATCATTAAGAGCGATACAACTTTCTTTAAGATTGCTGGTGAATTTTTCCCACTCTTTTGCATGGCATCTTGCTAAACTGAGCTCCTCAGCTTTGAGCCAAAAAGACCTCCCCAATGCATCCCTTAATTGAGCACAAGCACCGCTCAAAGTGTAAATACCCAAATTGAAAAGATATTGACAAGTCCTCTGATAATTTACAAGCCCCTGATAATTTATGAGCCCCTGCTGCTCTAACCCAAGGGTCCTTGCCAATTCAAACCTTTCTGTTGTTATAAATGTTTCACACAAACCATTATCTAATCAATGGGAATGAATATACCATCACTTTCTCTACTATTAAGCTGATTGAAACTAAATTTTGAGGTTCACACATCCACTCTTCAAACGATGAACTTGCCAAATATTTTGAAGACATTACTTTCCCCCACAACATCTGATAGCAAATTAGTCTCCAAAGGCCTTTTGTAGCCAAATCCTTGCTAAATATGAACATATTTTTTATCCCCCACCCTCCATATTCTTTTGGCATTTCCAATTTCTGTCATCTCACTAAGGGAATACCGTCAACCTCCTTTTTACTTGACCACAACAAATTAAAACAATTTTTTTCTGATTTGAGTTAAAATCCATTTTGGAATTTTTGCAATGGATGCCCAAAACACTAGAATACTACATAAAACATATTTTATTAGGACCGAACACCCCCCTCGCGATAACCATATGTTGACCCACATCCCAACTTGAGCCTGAATTTTATTTACGAGCCACAACCAATCTTCGAAAGAATAAGAATTTGGAATTAAATAAAAACCCAAATATTTAAAAATGACATATAATTTGATCTGAATATATGGGAGGGATGTTCTCAAATGAGACTTTAAATCTTCGATGAGTGCATGAGTTATCATTGAGGATTTCTCCCAATTTATCTCCATTCATGTTGTAACATCACCCGACCCCCTAGTTCTCGTTTAGGTTGATGGGGTGTCAAAATTTTGATTTTTCCAACTATTTCATTTCTCCAATTAGCCCTTGTAGATTGATTCTACTTGTTTATATCTTTCCAACGACTATAACCATGCTCAATTCTGAGCTCTAGATCAAAAGTCACAACCCTCTAAAGTTCCTAGGCCTTCTCCCCTCAATTCCACCTCAGTGCCATGTGGCATCCACATGACACCTTGGTACATGTGTCACTTGACGTGGGATTAATGTAGTGGGGACGTGGCAACGACCACCTGTCTCCTCTGTTATTGTTTGATTGGCCTGCAATATTAACAACTATAATCCATTCAGAGTCCTTGTATACTGTCGGAGTTACCCCTTCGGAGTGTATCGACAATCGGATTCCCCGCACACTCTAATGACCTTAGTCTGATGACGTATAGTCCGACGGGTCTAACGGTTCAAAAGGCCACAAAATTGATGGCCCAGACCACATCGGGGTTCTAAATAGGACAAGGGTTAACGATCTACCTTATACCTTTGAACACGCCCTATGGGGTCCATGTTAAATCGACGATTGACNAACACAACTCACTCCGATCAACCCCCTCCTATGGATGGTTGAGATCTATCACCGATAGATTCGAGGGCTAGGGATTTAGTCGCATGTCCTAAGGGTTTAATGCTAAAGGGGTCTATGAATTACGGGTTGCCACGTGTTCATCTCTGGACACGTCGGTGCCCCTCGTCATCCTAACATCATCACATCCTCTCATAACTTAGGTGGGACCTACGACAGATCGACGAATGTCGTTGTGCCACACCACTTCATTGATCAATGGTTTGGATTATCTCTTCGTAGTCCTACTCAGAGCTCTTCGGAGTTGTACTCCAAACCCTTCACAGTCAACTCCGAAAATGTCAACTCCTAAGAGGTTCACCACCTAACATGTGGCACGATATTTTGCTGGACACGTGGCACCATCGCCACTTGACACATGTAATTCGTCTTTCCATAGATTCTCTCCTGTGGGTGCCAACTCATCATGACACATGGCACAACCCTTGCTTGAAACATGGCACCATCCTATTAGAGNCTATGCAGGCTTATCTTCCCTGTTGATAAAATCCAAAGACCAAAATACAAATTTTTCCACTTGTACGCATCTTGCACACTATACAACAAGCGTATATGCAGACTCCTCCACTACAACCCGCGTACATCGGGATTTGTGCCATAAAATGAAAATTAAATATCAGGTTTCCATGTCATGACATGAGATCTCTGATCCTTGGCCTTCCATATACTGGAAACGTTCCGACTCGTCCCTTTAGTTCCATTTTGAAGGCTATAAATGGGCCAATTTCGAGCTATGGAAAAGGAGAGAGAATTCAACTTTGAGAGCAAAGTTACTCTGGAGAAATTATTTACTTCATATTGAATCTGCATCCCTTTGTCCTTTAAGTCTGAACACAGTGTTCAACCCCCAAGCTCTTCCCTTATTGTTGGATACCCTCATTGTCTCCCTTCCATGAGCTTTCCTTTGGTGGAGGATTGAAGTGGTGGAGGCCCAACTGGAAGGAACTTGGTTTCTCAGTTCCGAACCGTGCCGACACGAAAGTCTGTAACATTTTTAGTTATGTTGATCATTTATTAATAGAAATACTCCTTTCCCATCCAATTGATATCTTGCAAATATATGAGTTATTATCCATGGACGTATTTATTATGTATATTGATGGATTATGCTATCTAATGTGCCAACCTTTCATATTGCCACCATATGCTTGTTTTTACTTGTTTGTTGAGAACTTGTTGTAGGTATATAACTTTGGGTCAAAGTGCTCAATGATGGACATCATTGAACATCTGGACAAGGTAGGCCCCTTTCTTATCTCCCTTGCACATTGGTTTATATAGCATGTTGTTCGGATATAGTTGATTTCTGCAGTCATTTTCGTCTGTTGTGGTTCACCCTAGCCATAGAGATATTTTCCTCGTAATAGAATTGGCGACCATACTGGGGATTGAATCTTCTTTCTTAGAGTTTGAAGTAATTTTCTCCTTAGATTTCTCTCGTTTCTATTGTAGTTCTTGTCATATCATTGCTTGACAACTCCTGTTCACTCTGGGTCTGATTTTTCATCCTTTCTCCCTTGCCTGGCCTTGTTTTAAAGCATATACGAGCCTTTTGCCTTGACAGTCACGTATACATGCGGGTTGTCTCACTGCAAGCTACGTATATACGCTCTGTTTGCCTAAACAATCACGTACATAAGTTTGCCTTTCCTTTTTTCCTAGTCTGGTGTTTGTTGGGTGGGATTTGATGCTTACTGAGCCTTCTTAGGTCTTTGTAGTGCTTGTTGAGTTCTTATGGGATGACATGAAACCCTCTTTTGGTCGAATTTCTGGGCAAAGTCTTTCTCATTGTCTTTTCATTTTTATTGTCCTTATACATTGGGCTAGGTGTTTTGTTGCTTGGTATCCTGCTTGAGTTATCTCTTTTTTACACACAATAGGGCTATATACCAAGTTACTTTTCAGTCCATACATTTTCAGTTTTGATATATTGAAAATACAAAAATATAGGCATTTTGCATTGCTTGGCATTTTTGTCTTTTGAGTCTTCATCATTAGCTTAGTGCATATAGTGAAAGATTGCATTTTACTTCTGAATTGCAGAGTTGAATTTGAAAATTGCATTGGTTTTTAGAAGCATATCATTCATTGAAAGTTAAAGTTAGGACTTTGCATTATTTTCATATTTACTTTTCTTGCAGAGTCATAACACCATGAGTTTCACTACCATACCTTTTTGAGTAATCATGGCCATTAAAATCAATGCTATAATTTAAAATTAATTAGTCATGATTTTATTTTCTAGGGTGCACAAACTAGCCTAGGATTTAGTGTCTTGGAATAGGATTTTGTGAGTAAACTTCTCCAAGGTAATTAAATGAACATATGTGTCTGAGTCAGGGAGTTGAGAAATCCATTGTATAATTGGTAAGATCAGGATCCTCCGCTCACACCGAAGTTAATCACAAGGTCGTGCGAAGTTGGTTGAATGGATATCCCCCCAATACCTTCCTAGTGTCGGAGATATTTTTGGGGATCTATTCGTATCTGGGGATCTTGTTAGTGCCTTTACCTCCATGAGAGGCGGTACTTTCAGGGTTTTGGGCTTTGCTACCTTTCCCATACTGTGGACCTGACTTACGATTGCTCGCATGTGCATCGATTGTACATTGGTTTATTAGTTTCTTGACTTAGGTGTCTCATATGTTACTTGAAGGGGTTATTCTGTAGGTACCCTTGGTGAGATAAGGGTCAGACAACACACAAACTTTATGGAGGATTACCTCTCTGGGAGGATCTGACCGACTGGTTGTTAAGCCCACAAGGGCCCTTATAACTGATTATGTTACCTTTGATCTTTAGCAGGGAGTCTCATGCCCCTCTTAGGTGAGACATACCTTCTTTAGGGAGGGAGGCCACTCAACCACTTTACCCCGTTTGTAGGCATTCTTGCTTTTAACCCCGGGTCCAATCCTCCTACTTCTAGGTGGAATAACCAACCTGGTGGACAAGCTTCGACTCAATTTCCGTCCTACAACCCCACCTCCTCGGTGCAGATTCCGACCAATACATTTGGCATGATGAATCTGCCTTTATCCTCTGGGTTCCCACCCGGAGGAGGCCAGTTTCACACTTTGGGCAAACCCCAACTTGGATCTAATCCGGGTTGGGGAAATTTATATAACCCTTAACAGAACATTCCCACTGGAATGATGCCCAACCAACCTTATATGAATCAGCCTGGAGGAGGGCCTTATAATTCCAGATAGGGCCATGGTGTTTACCAGAACCCTGGATGGCCTGCAAATCCACAAGCACAATCTTTCCTGGGAGGTTGGGGCCAGATGTCGCAACCCCATCTCCCTTTTCTAGCAACGCTTAATCTTCTAGATTTATCTAAGTTAATGAATGATCCTGTGAGTCACGATCCTACATGACTCCTTGTCCCCACCAAACTTCCTTCGGACATCCCGAAGTTCGAGGGTAAGAATGGAGATGATATTGGTGATCACGTCACTACCTTTCACCTTTGGTGCTCATCAAACTCCCTTAATGACGATTCTATTCGTTTGAGATTATTTCAACGCACCCTCATCGAAGTTGCTGCGAAATGGTATATTGAGCTACCTAAGGGGCATATGGGACTTTTAGTCAATTGGTGATGGTATTTCTTAACCACTTCCAGTTTCCCATTCGTTATGGTGCTGACCTAGAATTGTTGTCAAGTTTACGCCAGGATACCGCCACTCATATCTCGAACCATATCCAGGAGTGGTGTAGATGGAAGAGGTTGATTAAGACCCCTATAACCTGACCTTTATTTTAGAATGGTTTATTAAGTCTTTGCACGCTTCTATCTCGAAGGATGTTTCCACTTCCGGGGTTACCACTGAGGAAGAGGCGATCTTTAGAGCCCAACAGTTAGATTTGATATACACTCAGTCTGGGATGTTATACCACCTTCTTCCTGACGCACCATGGTCTAGTTATGACCCTAGGAAAATGATCGAACCTCATGTCGAAGGAATTGTAGGTGTCACCAATGTAAAGTCCGTAGACTCGGTGACAAACCATTTGAAAGAGTTGTCTTTAAGCCAGTTTGTAGGAGGGACATCTTCGTCTGTGTCTTCCAACCCCACTCAGTTGGCAGATGTACACTTCGTGCATTCGTCGGCCAACCCAAATGTTAACCAGCAACAAGGAGGGAATAAGAAGAAAGGATGTAATAACCGTAAGGGTGGGAAAAATGGTAATAAACTCAAGGAAAATAATAATAATGAGAAGACGGGTAGTAATGATGGAGAGGTAAAATGAGAAAAATGTAAGGTGAAGTTTCCCTGTAATCTTTGCATAAATGATCACCTTACCCATTTATGCCCCAAACTTGCAGAAGCTGTGAGGCTATTAGCTCAATCACCGCTGTGCTGACGAATCCATTCCCACATAATCAACACCTAGCCTCAAGCTCCTCAAATGACGAAAATGCAGCTGGTGGAGGTCAAAACTAGTAGTCGCACGATGGAGACCGTTTATGTATCAATATGGTCGATGCGAAAGTTAATGTAGCCACTTGATCTCGAGACTATATCTCTAAACAAGATATTCCTGGTCTAGAATAGTCTCCTCCTCCTCCGGAGACGACTTTACAGATTGAGAAACTAGAGCCACCACCTTGTATTCTGAAAGGAGTACTCAAGCGCTCTACCCATAATCGTAATGCTAGAGCTGCCCAAAACTACTCTATTATTGAGGACTTGGGTCAAACCCCTTGTGCGATGTCGGCTTTAGAGGTACTCCAAACGTGTCCTTCACAAAGGAATTCCTTACTATCTGCTTTAGGAGCTCTAGAACCCAGTGGCTAAAAAATTATCAAGTTTGACGTCATAGATGTGAAGCCTCACTTTCCTTCCCATGTGGCTTTCCAAATCCACGTGGAGTACTCAAAGTATACCATCAAACACGTGGTTGTTAATGAAGGCGCTGCCACTTGCGTGATGTCCCCGATCTGTTGGAAATCTCTCGGTTCTCCGACTCTTTCCAAGTCATCAAACATGTTGACTTCTTTTGACGGTCATTCCTTCCACCCTCACGGTATTCTCCCTGCCTTTCCAGTCCAGTTAGGTGGGAAGATGGTAGAGGTGGAGGTAGAGGTAGTTAATGCGCCTTTTGATTACAACTTGTTACTAGTATGCAATTGGACCTATGCCATGGTCACTATTGTGTCGTCCCTCTTTCGTACACTTTGTTTTCCTCATGAAGGGAAGATTGTGACGATCCACCAATTATCCTTTATGTACACTAGTCCCAATGCATCTGTTGGACAGTCGATTCTCGTGATCGACAATTCTCAGTCGGTAACTGAGAATATCAGTGTCAGAATCTATTCTTCCCTTATGGGTACTTTCAAATTCTTGACACTGATTCACCACGTTTACGCCATGTTCAGTAGGCCTGTTTAGAAAGAGAGGTCCATTCCTTTCCACACTTCCTATTTTAGCGATTCTTGGATCCTACCTTCCTCGACTGTGTCTTGTGAGGGTAAACCGCATATTGACATTATATCACCAACCTCTGTTAGTCATGTTGGATATGGGTTGACAAACTTTGCTATTCATGTTGAAGACCAACAACCAGCCGCTGCAAGTCATGCTGGGGGCACAAAACTAGTCATTTCTAGTCACACTGCACATACATCACCAACCTCTACTAGTCATGTTGGAGATTTGCTACTAGCCTTTGCAAGTCATGTTGGGAGCATGTCACCAGCCAATGCAAGTCATGCTGGGGGAATTCATACAATTGAGAAGCCTAGACGTGTAAAACGTAATCCCATGATCCTTTGTAGACTTTAAAAAGGAGATCACCTTACTCGTTTGTGCCCTGCTACTACTATGGTACAAGAAGCATGGTCCTTTCCTAGGGACCCTTCAGGTTCTGATTCATCTTTGGCTTCCCAACCTTCTTTGGTTGATACAACAGTCATGCCGATGCAATCTTTAGCTAACACCCCTCTTCCTTTAGGGGCTGATGTATCCCTTGACCTTGTTGTCTCACATCCTGTTCAACCAGTGGCCGTGTCGATGCAATCTTTGACCGACACCACTTCTATTTTTTGGGGTGATGCATCTCTCGACCTTGTTGTCTCGCATCCTATTCAACCAATGGTTGAAGAAGTGGTCATGCCAATGCAATCTTCGGCCAATCCCACTCTTCTCTTGGAGTGTGACAAGCCTAAGGAAGTGAAATTACCGATGCAATCTTCGGTCAATCCCACTCTTCTTTTGGAGGGTGATGCATCCTTCGACCATGTCCTTAGCATTTCTAGTTTTGTACCTTATTCACTAGGTAGCATTCCACTCTCTTCGAGTATGCTCCCTCCAATTCCTTGGGTGGTTTCCTTTGATTGGAATAATCTTGTAGAGCCTCAACTTCCTTCTTCTACACCCTTCCAAATAAGGGGCATTCTTCATTATATTGTAGATAAGGTAACCTCTGCAAGTATTTTATCCTCCTCGACTTGGAAAGCTTTCGGTTTTCCCAAGCTTGTGTCAGCTCTTCGTAATTTGATGACATTTTCATAAAAGTTCTGCACGGGAGCCTTGGCCTCCCCCATCACATGCTGCTTAAAAAAACATCCACGAGTATGATTTAAGCTCTTTTCTGAATCGTCTAAAAAGTGAAAAGATTGCCGAGTGATTTGTCCTTTTCACACTCGTTAAGTTGTACTTGAAAGGTCGTGAGTCTTGGTTAAGCTATTTTCCGACTCGTTTTCAAAAAACGAAAAGATTGCCGAGTGAACTTGTCTCTTTCACACTCGTTAAATTGGACTTGAAAGGTTGTGAGTCTTAGTTAAGCTCTTTTTCGACTCGTTATCAAAAAGTGAAAAGACTGCCGAGTGAAATTGTCTTTTTCACACTCGTAAATTGGTTTTGAAAAGACGTCTACTTGGCACAAGTTTATCCCTTTTTCACACCAAGTAGACTAAAATACATAAAAAGGACATTTTTTGGCGTTCAGTTGTGATTGCATCTCATGCCCTTGCTTGTAGTATTGAGCCTATAACCGGTTCTCGCTTTGCATTATAAACCGTTTGCCTCAACAATTTTACATCCTCAACTAAGTAGAGCCTTATTTATATCCTTCACAATTTGACACCCTATACCTAGGAGGGAACATTCCCCCGAGTGTCCATCTCCAACATGCATTTCCCTGCGTTGAGCATAGGTATGTTCCACTGCTGGAACTAGTTTTTCTTACTTGTGACACTCGTTTCCTCCTTTGTATCACAACATTCATTTTTCTATGAAAAAAACAAGAAAAGACGGGCGAGAAGGGAGTATTATCTTGTATCGGCAATAGTCGTGTCTCCTTTGAACAGAGCACAAAGTTATTTGAGTCCATTCATCATCATAATTTTGGGATTATCATGGCCTTAGGAAGCTGAGATCGTTACAGAGTCTTCTCTACCGACTGGTTACTCTTCCAATCCTTATAGATAATTTCATTGATGCCTCCTGCATCTCATGGTTTCATCATTGGGTCTATGCTGCTGAAGTCCTCCATATGTCTCATGCTCTTGTTCAAAGGAAGTCTATCAACCTATGTTGGCCACTCCTTAGAACTCCTGACTTTGCATGTCGACCATACCCTCAGTTTGTCTCAAAATCACATGATATTGTAGTCCTATCATGCACCCTGGCCCTACTTTCATCATTGGTAGGTAACCTTGAACCCAACAGTTGGCATTTCATCATTGGTCGTTGACTAGGTGGTTTCCCTTATGCTCGACGACAAGACATCTATTCACATATTGGGATTCATGTAATGTCTTGGATGCCATTAGCCTTATTGGTGGTTTCCTCACCTTTGTCAACAATTTTCATCATTGGCTATTATTCAGAGGGTCTTTTTCGTGTACCTCTTGCACTTGGCACACACAAAATATGCACAGGGTTGTTGGTTCATGAACTTGTTCTTCATTAGATTTCCACCAAATCATGAATCTCTCTCTTTATACCTCGTGCCGACTGATGAGATATGCCTTAATGCTCTCCTTTCAGTGGGTCTCTTTCCATCGAATTCAACCCATTTTTTTTGGAAACAGGGCCTAGAGTCCTATGAGTACCTTGAGGCCTGCAGTCATCAGTGGCAGACTCTCTCGCCATCAATAGTTGGGAATACATCAATGTCTCCTGATCGATGGATTCTTCAGGTGTTCGACACCGACTCCTTTATTCACACTTGTAAGAATGTGCTCGGTGCCTTGTTACCTACTTTCATTATCAGTAGGCAGTCTCACATTTGTTAACGGTATACATCAATGACTAGTAATCAAACGATGTCTTATTGTGTTTGACCTCGACTCCTTTATTCACATAATCTAGACTTGCACCCTTGGCAGATTGTGTAGAAGACTTGAAGACATCCCTATGTGGTCGCAGCTTCCCTGAGCTGTTGCTTTCTTTTCATTGGACCAATACCTATATGACTTCAGTGATCATGGGAGATAAAATTGTAGTCCATGGTATACATATATCTTCAGATTGGTTTTGAGACTGGTTTTACTGGGCCTTTTTCGTGACTATGACAACTATTGGCATGCAACCACATTTGTATTTTCCTATTTCATGGCCACATACACTTGTTTGGTATATTTTTACATGGATCTACAGTGTAATTTTTGGCAGCCATGTATGAAAAGTCAGTGCAAAATGTAATGAGAAACTAAGTTCGTCCAGCTGGTTCCCTACCACTCCACTTCTGGGTTATTTACAATGTATTTCGGCCATCACAGATACTCCTCTGACCTCACACATTAGGGATCATATGTTAGAGCAAGATTTGCCTCACCCTATGCAATCTTGCAGAGAGGGCCTTATTCCATTTCCCCATGCAAACTTATCTTCTCTGTTGATAAAATCCAGAGACAAAAATATAAATTTTTCCACTTGTACGCATCTTGCACACTATACAACAAGCGTATATGTAGGCTGCTCTATTACAGTCTGCGTACATCGAGATTTGTGCCAGAAAATGAAAATTAAATGTCGGCTTTCCATGTCACGACAGAAGATCTCTGATCCTTGGCCTTCCATATACTGGAAATGTTCTGACTCGACCCTTAAGTTCCATTTTGAAGGCTATAAATGGGCCAATTCCGAGCTATGGAAAAGGAGAGAGAATTCAACTTTGAGAGCAAAGTTACTCTGGAGAAATTATTTACTTCATATTGAGTCTACATCCCTTTGTCCTTTAAGTCCGAACACATTGTTCAACCCCCAAGATCTTCCCTGATTGTTGGAGACCCTCATTGTCTCCCTTCCATGAGCTTGCCTTTGGTGGAGGATTGAAGTGGTGGAGGCCCAGCTGGAAGGAACTTGGTTTCTCAGTTTTGAACCGTGCTAACACAGAAGTCTGTAACATTTTCACTTCTGCTGATAATTTATTAATAGAAATACTCCTTTCCCATCCAATTGATATCTTGCAAATATATGAGTTATTATCCATGTACGTATTTGTTATGTATATTTATGGATTATTCTATCTAATGTGCTAAACTTTCATATTGCCACCATATGATTGTTTTTGCTTGTTTGTTGAGAACTTGTTGCAGGTATATAGCTTTGGGTCAAAGTGCTCAACGGTGGACATAATCAAACATCTAGACAAGGTAGACCCCTTTCTTATCTCCCTTGCACATTTATTTATATATCATGTTGTTGGGATAGAGTTGATTTCTGCAGTCATTTCCATCTATTGTGGTTCATCCTAGCCATAGAGAGATTTTCCTCGTAACACATCCACACCACCCTCTTAAGTTCTTTGGTAGAAGACCAATTGTCTAGATATCATTCCGTAGTTCCTCCTACCGCTGCATATCAATGGTCTATATATCCTTTCGAAGTCATACTCTGAACCCTTTGGAGTGGTACTTCGAACTCTCTAGAGTCAACACCGAAATGATCAACTTAGGCCATTTCCCTGAGGTATTCACTCCAAAAATGCGTGTGCTCCTCTCAATACTTCGATAGCCAATCACAACCAATCACAATTTAATATTATAAAATATGTGTGGGGCCCTTTTTAACACTCACACTATCACTCCGATAGCTTCACTCTTCATTCACACACTCTCTTCCATTTACTCCAAAAGTCAACTTTGAACAATTATTTTCAACGACTTCGCTCTGATATACTAGAACTAAATCCAACGGCTATCAGTGTCCCTCGTATTTAGACTCCACAAGAGTCCTTTTCTTCAAATACTCCGATGATTGTGTGTCTGATTAATGGTCACAATCTCTCCGAGTATTCTCTGATGGATTTGACAACTGATAATGATCTGGATCCTTTGCAATCTCTCATACGTGAGGATCCCCGATTGACGACCAAGATTTAATTTATACACCTAGTCGATGACTACGATTCTATTTAATTTAATGGTCATATGAGTTTAATGGTATTTTGAATTTAATGGTCTTCTGAGTTTAATGGTATTTCGGTTTTCCTACGGTCTACAACTAGTGGTTGTGTTGTTTGAATTTAGCACTATAATAAGAATTTAGTGCCTGTTTTGTCACATGTTTGGCTTGTAGTCTCGTGTTTAGGTGGTTTGACAAAGGTGAGAAGCCCTTTTTTCTTCTCAGTGATTTAAAAATCTTGAATGGAAGATTATCTACCGGTTTTAATGGTCTACTACTTTTGATGGTCTTCTCATTTTAGTGGTTTCTTGTTTGCATATAACGTTTGATATGATGAAATTCTACGAGTAAGTAGATGAGGGATTCACATCAAATGAATTTTATTTCAAAGTGTAGGCAAACAAAATAAGACTGGGTTAGCTTCTTTTTCTTCAACAAGATTATCCTCTTGTGTAACATTTATCAGAGTAAGGGTTTTAACTAATATAGTAATGGTTCAAGAGTACTTACCTCATGCTACCCATTTTGATTGAAGGCAGTGTACATATAGAATTTCGAATGAAAGTTTTCCTTATAATGAATGAGACTTATTTATTGGTTGTTTAATGTTGATATTTACTAAAGATTCTAGTACTTAAAATCTTTACAATTTTCAATATAACTTCGGGAGTTTTGAAATCCCATGACTAAAGGTTTCATGCTTATCATATGGTTGAAGCTTGGTGATTATTGAGATGAAAAACAACAACACTCAAACATTTTTTAACTTGTTAGAACATGGATACATGCTTATCTTTGTTCAGAGAAAGAGTTGTTTTGCAAGATAGTTTTCAAGTTTCTATACATACTACTCTTAGCCTTTTTACCTTTTTGTCTATTTAAACTTAAAAACACAATAATATTGATATTATAGGATTCTCGTTACAAAAAACCATTACAAACATTCTACCATTAAAAAACTATCAGTATTAATTTACACTTTATCATGGTGTTTTTTCATTCGAAGATTATCACATACTTGGGCACTACTAAGCATTAAACACTTCTATCATTCTAGAAGACTCTTCAAAAATTGATATATTCTTATCCATCACAATTATAGTGAGCATTAAATAGTTGGCATTCCCAAGTGTTATTTGAGAAATAAGTCATTATCCAAGAACCCTTAAGAAACGATAATACTCTTTCCGATGACAATTATAGTGAGCATTAAATTGTCATTCTCATTCATTGAATGATAAAACTCTTTTTGAATTAAATACAATTTTAGAGAACTAATGGAGAACTAGTGAGTGACTCTTTTACAAGTAATAGGTGTTATCTTTTTGAAACCCTAAAGTGATAGACATACTTCAAATTTCTTAACATTCCCAAATAAAATATGGATTGCCATTATGTGACACTTGTTAGTCCCTGCCGAAGGCCAGGACTCTAGCGATCGATTCATCGTTGACCTTCAATTAATTTTCCTTCGACTAAAAATGTTTTTCTCCTTCTTAAAGTTGTACATAGGAAAAGTAAAATCGTTATTATTTTATAATATTTTAATTGCATTTATTTAAAAATAAATTGGATGATAAATTGGAACTCTTATTGCCGAGCTCTTTTGTCAATCCTAACTTTCAAGTATATTATATCTTTGCATCTTCATAGACACTGTTCTTTAGGCTCTGACACACTACATCTTTTTCAATCTTCTATAACCTAAATTTATTAAAGCTCGATGCATTAATTTTCTGAGAATGACGACAATGCATTATGGCGATGCATTATATGCATAATATTAACTGGCAAACAGAATATGTGTATGTCAGGTCTATTTGTGTATGTCAGGCCTTTAAAAAATGTACCCATTGTCTCCACCACCTTCACAAGGGCCTCAACATACCCATTACCACCCTATACTGTCATGCAAGGGAGAACCAATCACATTCACCTACAAAGACCCTCTCCCTCATTACCACCCTATACTTCCATGTAGGGGAGAATAAACCACATTCATTTGCAAATACCCTCTCCCTTCGATGGGAACCCATACTTACTCGATCCAACTTCTACTTCTCATGTTGTTGATATTGCTACTTCTCACTTGAATAATATACTACTTCTCACATGAATAATACCCTGTGACAACAAACCAGAGGTGCATGTAGAACTTTGGCTCTTTAGCATTCTTTCTTTGCAAGAACAATGGGATCTTTACACATAATTTTATCTGGATATGAGAACAAACCAAAGGCATATGAAGAACTTTATCTCTAGAGGATCTGGTTACTGGTTCTAGAAGAAAATAAATATTGTTGCCTTCCATCCTAGAGGTTCCCATTCTCTAGAGAAGGTATATTCCCCTATCGATGCTTCTATAAGAAAAGAATGATACTTTTCTTATCTCCTTTTATTGGCCCTTCTAACTTGTTTCTCTGAACGACTATAACATCATTTCTAGCCCATTGTTTTGAATGGCTATAACACCATTTCTCCATTTGGATGGGGACCAAATATTCTTTCTCTTAACAGGTTATAGCCCTAAAAAAACGATGGGTCTACTTAGTGGGTATTTCAAGATTTTTGATATCAAGGGCTGAGACTCTCTGAAACAATGATGTAAATAAAAAACAATGAAAATAAAGTTTAAAAAGATGAAATTACCCTTGCATTAAGAAATTCCTCATTGCGATCATTGGGGAAGGAGGCTAGGAGACATGGTCTTGGCCAAGCCTGGAAATGGACTCAAATGCCTGAATCTCTTATTCAATTGCATCGAAAAATATCATTTGTCATGCCGACAGTGAGATGTACGATTTCCATCTGCTTTGTGTTTTTTATCTGCTTTGCATGGATGTCGTCTACCCCACTGAGAGCTAGGAAATGAAAAGCACTCTCGCCTTCTCTGGTTAACTTCCCTTTCGAGCTCCCTTCTTCACCTCCATAGATCATGTTACTCATGCAAAATACCTTTTGTGGAACAATATATTCTGAAAAAATTTGAAATTCCGATGCAGATCAAAGGCCTATAGATTAATTAGATACAAGCCAACACCAACTTCCTTTCACCTGGTTACATGCTTTGCTCCGATTTTTTACTTTCCTTGTGAAAGACCCGATGAAGAAAGAGATTGATACCCCAACAACGACACTTTCTCTTCTACCCCCAAGCGTGCGGGCCACTCCTTTCTATCCAATCTCTTCGAGAATTGATAACGTGGTTTGGGCGGCTAGGGATCAATGCACTCCAGGTAAGGACAAAGGGTCTTGTATTTAACTAGATGATGAGGAAGTTGAGGCTATATTTTTAACACTTGGGAGCCCACACTCGCAGAATTAATCCCAACACCAACAACACCATCCGTGGGTTAAGTAGTTGATGAAGCACTAGTTGAACTAACACCTCCATCATATGCACAAATCCAACTTTATCCTTCCATATGCAGTGTAAGTTTTGTACCCAAATATGAACTATTATGAGTTCGAGGATTATCGTCCTATAAAAAATAGAGGATCCTTTGTTATTTGATCTAAGCACCAGAAGGAGAGCATTGAAGATATAAATGATTACCCTAAATACATCACACATAACCCATTACAAAGTGGTCATCATTATAAATGTCTTGGAGTGTAGTAGTGGCTTCGCCATAGTCGACTTCTGTAACGTTCATTGCATCCAAGCTTCCAACTGTTGGTGCAACAAAGACACATGGTATTTCACATAATTATTATTGATTTTTTTTTTTTTTTGGTTTGTTAATTTGTGCGGGAGCTGTTGGCTACGCGATTAACCTGTGGCTTGAGAAACCGCGACTCAGGGGCATCTAAGCCATCAAAATCACCCGAGGATCGCACCCGGCCTGAGCCACACCAACCCTTAACATGGTTGGATTTNGAACCTGTTGGCTGCGCGATTAACCTGTGGCTTGAGAAACCGCGACTCAGGGGCATCTAAGCCATCAAAATCACCCGAGGATCGCACCCGGCCTGAGCCACACCAACCCTTAACATGGTTGGATTTTTTGTCCCCGCAGGTTTCGAACCGATGACTTTAACATCACGGAGTGGCTTAACAACACACTCCGTCACCCACTGTCCTACACCTCGGGGACCATAATTATTATTGATTACTCATATGAAAAAGTGTTGATTTATTTTTTCAAATTATTATTTTATCTTAATTATTCGCCTTAGTTTGCTTTTTTTCTCTAGTTGATTTTTGCTACATGCATGGTGTTCTCGTTGAATTTGATCTTTTTTTATTTTCTTGTTTGGTTCATGTCAAGTAGGATACAACTTATATCTGTCAAGGTTTAGTGTTTAGTTCCTCATATGGATGCAACTAAGTGGAATTGGTATTTAAGGTTTCAAGGGTTTCTGTCTACAGTAAACCGCGTTAGGTACACACTAACAACCGTGATCTTATTTTCGTCTCATAACTATCTTTACCTTTGATGTTAGTTGAATTTTTATCATTAATCTGTGTAATTTCTTTCGTTCTCAAGATGTAAAGTCAATTGTGATCACTGGGCATGCCTTTCATTTTTTGGGCCATCCATAACATTTTTTGGGGAAGTTTTTATTGCACCCTTCAAGGACAATAGATTGAAGCAATAACGCTCAAAATCCTAGGGTTATGTAGAAAATATTAGTCCTCCCTTGTGTACGATGAAAAGTATTTTGAAAACTCAAAATCTTACAGTTTTGCAACAACTATTAATACACCTTCTTTGTATATGACTAATAATATTCTGAACACTCAAAATCCTAGGATTGTTGCAACAAATATTAACCCTCCCTTTCAATAACTTTTGGAGAACACCACCAATGTTAAGGGGATTTCTCCAAGCCATGTCTGGGAGCAATTTGAAGTGTGGTTGGTTTGTCAATTTATCATATTTCTCCATTATTTAGTTGTGATGTAAAATTGAGGGAGATATGCCATCATCCTTGTCTATTTCCCAAACTTGGGCATGGTCCATAACGTTTTGAAGGAGTTGCTTTTATAAAGAATATTAGAAGCGTTATTGTCCACAAAATCATGGTATTTAGAACATGTCATTGTCCATCAAAAGTATGGTATTTAAAACCTTTGAATTTGAGCGATCCATTGCAGTAAGTTTAATTTTGGTGATTTTCCCTGTGAACTTCTTTCACTTATATGGACATTATTTTGATAATTTGATTCTTTATTTAAATGTATCATTTTAGTATGTGTTTTTCTCCTTCAACATCTAGCAATCATTCAAAATACTTCACATTATAATCTGTATTATTTTAAATTTTATATGAAAAAACATTGTTACTATACTTACAAATGGTAAATCATATGTTTTTGAAAATTATTGTTGTTATCATTGAAAAATCGTCCGCAACATTTTATGCAAATGGTTAAGGAAACACATCAATGCCAACAACAATTAGTCCACCTAAAACACTGAAATGCATTCAAAAGGAATAAAAAATATACAATTGGGTCAAAAATCGACATACACAGATTCACCAAAGGAAGCGCGTGCACAGTGCACAGTGTGCGCGGGCCAACACAACCCTTAGAGCACACAATGCGCCACTGTGTACGAGAACAACTACACACTTCTATGAATGACACATTTATGGATCTTGTCACCCCTAAATCACTTATGGACCAACCCCAACACGATTTGACCCTCATATCTGAGCGAAATATGAATGGGGGGCTAGTCAAGGACTAGAGGGTGCCCTAAAAGGCCCCTTGTTCACACTATGAAACAATTACAATTTTCCATGTATGAATGCTATAAATAAGAGCCATGGGTGCACTAAGAAACCAAGATCTTCATAGTATTGTTATGCTGCAAGAATTCTCCCTTGAGAATCCTTTTTTCTCTTTGGAGCCTTCAAGCACCATTGCAATAGGCCATTCCACTCACCTCTTGAGGGAATAGGCATTGTTGTTCTTCACCATTTTCCATTTATTCCACTGTGTGAAGAGATCTCCATTAGGGAATACAAGATCCCTCCCAAGGAGGAAGAGGGAACTCATAAGTCCCTATTTTTCTCTATGGTGTTTTTCCTACTAATATATTGATCCATTGGTAGCATTATGCTAGTCATTGTTTGATTTTCATGGTTCTAAGTTTCTCATGCTTTCTAAAATTTATTTATTAGTTGTTTTAGTTTTATTTCTTTGTTTATACATGTGTTTGTCTTGTTTAACCCACTCAAAAAATTCTATCTTGTCTAGCAAGCTCATCTAGACATGTAAGTGTTGTTGTTTTGCTCACCCAAGTGACAAAACCAACACTACAGATTGGCGACCATACCGGGGAATGATATCAAATTCCTCCCAATTTGAGCTTAGAGAGCACTTCATTTTGATTGTTTGGTCTTCCAGGTACCAAAAACGGCCTAGCCCAACTTGCCAAAGTCAAAATTTAGAGTTGGGGAGGGAGTATTTCACTTGCAAATTTCTCCCCTGACGTGTGATAGGAAGTGTGCAGATTTTCCTTCCCATAGATGCACACTCTGCACACTATGCGCGCCACATGATTCTTTACACTGTGAATTCTGTGCATTGTGCACCCACTGTGCACCTGTTAGAGTTGTAACCCGTGCATATCTCCAATTTTTCAAAATTGTAAGGGTTTTTATAATGATTTTAAGGGCCCTAGCCTTCAAATTTTTGTTTTCATGCACTTTGTAAGACAACTACACTCCACTTAGAGTCCTTTCCCATACGAAAATTTAGCTAACATAGTCACTTAGGGGGTACAAAGAACCAATATTATCCTCTTTTGATTTGTTGCCACATGGATGGTTTATTTTGCTTGTAAAAATTTAAGTTGAGGTTCTTTCTTTCATACATAAATCACTTACATTGGGACTAGAAGTTAACTTTGACCCTCAAGTATGCTCTTCCCTCGCACCCTAGTGTGATCTTGGGAATTCGAACGGTGGTTAAAGGGACATTTAATCTCCCTTAACAAAAATATTTAGGAGAGGACAAATCCCCCCTAGGATTCCTCTTAGTTTTTTGAAATCATCTTAAAATTTTGTAAGGGCCCATACATGCCCACATGTTGCAAACTTAGGATAGTTTCTTGAAATTGTTTTCTTAGTTTACATCACAATCTAGGGAATTTTAAAGATCAAAGTAACGAGCCCATATATGCCCACATGCTTGCAATATAGGATCGTTTCAAAGCTTTCTTAGTGTAAACACCATTTAGGGAGTTTAAAGGATTTGTAAAGGACCCATATGTCCACATTGCTAGTTCTTTAGGGCTTTAAATATTCCGCAAGGTTGTACCAATGACCACAGGAAGTCCACATGTTGCAATATCACACTTAACTTGTTAAAATCTTGACACACTTTCACTTGCTCACACACAAAGTCACTCCTCACACACATAATTTCTATTTTGAATAGTGGAGGTTGAAGTAGGTTTTCTCCAAAGGAATTCGGAAACGTCCCACTACTTCTTTGGAAATTATCCACACCCATTTAAATCAAATGAGATTGGTTCACACCCCCAATCTCTCAGCCTACCACATCTAATTTTTTTTCTAAAAACACACTAAGTTTTCCTCCACAAGAGGTGCCAAAATAATTTTTTTAGTCTTGGTAGGATCTCGGGGGTAGGCATCCAAATAACCCCCCGTTATCTGCTTCTCACATTTTCAAACAATAGAAGTTGAGAAATAGGGAACTTTCAATACGTCCAAGTCAAGTGTTCCTACACCATAAGGCAGAGAGATACCCTTTAAGGGTCGAAGGTCGAGGCCCGGTTGTTCTGTGCATCCCCCCTTGAGTCACCCAACTCTTGGAAGGGCATCCAGCCCGTGACCCATTTCTAAGGCCAAAAATATAAATTCCACACTTTGACCGTGGTACCTAGTGACCAAACTCAGGACATATACCCAGGTGGTGATTGTGGGCTGCAATTGCACCTTGATCAGATTTTGTGTGGCTATTGGGAAATATCGCCAGATCTTTCGGGATATGCACCCTCTACCCCTCATTATAATTGATTATTTCAACCTACACTAGTTCCTCTTCTGGTGGCTTCAGACCCCACTATCGAGTACTTTTGGAAGGCCCAGTGCTATTTGAGAGGAAGGATGATACATCTTTTAGGACACGAGCATTTATTTTATTGTTCCCCCACGCGGAAAAAATCCACCTACCCACATGCTTTTTTATTTTACAGTTGATTTATGTATGATGTCCATTTGATTACATGCAATTGTGAGTTGTACTATATTGTTAAGGTACAAACTATACAAACCTCTTGTTCATTTATTTCTCTCTTGTCACCCTTTGCACACATTCACTTTTCTAGTCAAAAACCATAGGGGACCCACATAATCCCCGTCCTTCCATACGCTTGCAAAATCTTCCTCCTATTCTAGGAGGAGTCCCTAGTATTGCCAAATCACTCGCTCAACCATCTCACACCCCTGTGAGTGCTACTATTTTGGGATCAAATTTGCTTGGGTTCAATTCCTAAGGCCATCCATCCACTAGTTCTCCTTCACAAGGAGACGGGGGTCAAACTTCTTCTCAAGGGATAAGTACAACCCCACCAAATCTCTCTCAAGGAACATGTCCACTTCCTGCTCACACGATGGCTAGAAATAATCCTCCACCAAGTCTTCCTATGCCATACTTGGGATCAATCAACATTCCTGATTTAACCAAACTCACGAATGATCCCATTTTGCATGATCCCACTTGGCCCAATATGCCTACAAAATTACCTTCAGATATTCCAAAATTTGAAGGAAAACCAGGGGAAGATTCTGCCAACCATGTTATGAACTTTCACTTTTGGTGCTCTTCCAACAACATCATGGACGATTTCATCCACTTAAGGTTGTTTCAACGCACTCTCATTGGTTCCTTAGCAAAATGGTATGTGGACAAAAAATTAGGGTCCCATGTAACCTTTGAATCATTGGCCAAGGCCTTTTTGTCCTTTTTCCAACTACCAGTTCGTCATGATATTGTATTAGAAATTCTCTCAGATTTCAAAAAGACCACTGCTATCCCTATATATGATCACATCCATGAGTGGCATCGGCCCCGTAGTTCGTGTAAAGTGGAAACCACCAAAGAACAAAGTCTTGATTGGTTTCTCAAATCACTCGTTTCTGTTATTGCCAAGGATGTTGTATCCACCTTTCCTCAGTCAGAAGAGGAAGCCATCAACAAGGCCCAACAATTTTACCTCATCTATGCCCAGTCAGGTTACTTATACACAATATTTCCCGATGCACCTCGACCCATACCATTTGGACATGACAAACCTGGGATGTCTTACGCAATGGATGGGTTGATTGGTTCTATGAACCATCTCAACCCTTATGACCACTCATCACCTGATTATGGTGCACATCAGTATCCACAACCATATGGAGGGACGTCCTATTACCCTCCTCCCACTCACCAATAGTCATATCCTGTTGCTCCCCCTCCACCAATGGGTGGTCCCTCACTGATACCCATGATGCATCCGATCTCTCAACCTAGTACGGGTCCACCTTCTACCTCCGCATACAACATTAGTACTAGTGAAAATGATTCAACTTCCTACACGTCATATGGACCATCTCCACAAAACAATCCATATTTTCCATTTCCTGGTCCTCCACAGCCGGTTGCTCTTCCACCAGGACAACCATATTATGGTGTTAACTTTGTTCAACCCTCCCTCGTTCAACAACTTCAAACTTTTGAACAAATGAATACGGAAAATCCATCCCATTCGCCGAATAATGCCAAGAATAAAGGGAAAAATCAAAACAATAACAACCCAGAACCAGGAGGAAATAACCCCCAAAAAAACCCTCTCGTTGGGGGAAACCAGAATCAAGGCAACCAAAACCCCCAAGGGGGAAACAATAACAATCAACCACAACAAGGGAGGAACAATAAACTCTAGAGTAACTTCCCCTGTGCTCTTTATGGTGAGTATGGACATTATGCACACCATTTCCACCAAATCTTCGACTTCAAACGAATGAAAGAATCCATGAGCCCACAACGTCCTCCAACGCCGCCTGCCCCTCAATATGACCCACAACAGTACTTGCAATAGCCACCTTCAACCATTTTGCAAAACCTTATTCCACACCAAGGTGTTATGAATACCCAACATGAGGTACACCCTACTCCACCCCAAATGTGGCAGTATCAAAACCCAGGTGCCAATCAACCTGGAAATATGGATGATCGCAACATCCTTCTTACCAACGAAGAAGAAATTCTTCTGCAAACACACGGTCGCCAGTACGGTGTTCCCCTTGAATCTACCCCAACCACCTCAGAATCGGCTCTAGCTACAACCAAACAACCATTGATGATTCCACGCCCTAACACTGATCTAAACCCTCGTATACCTTATATGTCGTTACGATAGAACATACATAACCCCCATGCTAGGGCAGCCCATAACTATAGTCTGGTCGATGAATTAGCACAATCTCCTACAACTATGTTGGTATTGGAGGTCCTCCAAACCTGTCCAACTCAGCGGGAATCCTTTCTTTCCGCCTTGGGGGCAGTTGACCCGACATATAATAGACTCATCACTTTTGATCTAGATAGCGGAGAACCATGACTCACTGCCCTGGTAACTTTTTAGATACTAGTTAATATCTGGAACATCACAGTTCATCGGTGTATCATCGATGAAGGTGCATCCACATGCATCATGTCCAAAGTCGTTTTGAAGAAACTTCGCTCACCAGAGCTAGTACCATCCGCCATCACCCTTAGAGCTTATGAAAACCGATCACCGTCCCCTGAAGGGCTCTTCCAAAATGTCCCCGTAGAACTTGGGGGAAAAACCATCTTAATCAACATTGAAGTTATCGACGCCCCACTTGATTACAATATCTTGTTTGGACGTAGCTACATGTATACTATGAAGGTAATGGCCTCTTCTGTGTTTCAAACGATGATGTTCCCCCACAATGGGAAAATCACCACCATCGACCAAATTACACATTACGAGACTAATCATTCCACCAACATTGATAACATTCTCGCCCTTGTCCACACTAGCTCATATGCTTATTCATTCATTGACATAGGTCCCAACATTTTCAAGGACCCATCCTTTCTAGGGGCATATCATGGAGCACCACCCCTCCTACACCCTTCAACACAAGTGTGTGTAGTATATTCTAATGGAACCGATATCAGAGCCAATACTCCTCCAATCGAGACACCTTCCCACATTGAAGTTCCACCAGTTGGAGAACTATTACCTCAAGAATTCCCTGAGAACCCCACTACACCACTTATCCCATATTTTCAACCCCTCTAGGGGAAAATCCCAATTTGGGAGACAGTTCCCCAAGCCATTACCCAAATTCCATTTTTTTAACCTCCACCTGGAGTCCAAGCATTCCAGGTAGTTGCGACCCTTACCCTTCCTAACATGGTGCTTGCCATCCTTGTATGGTATCTTCATCCATCTGCGATGGTTCCTCAACCATCTCTCCCTCCTTCGATAGAGGGAATACCGATGCAGATCCCAGTACATTATCCTGCCACACCACCATCACCTCCAACTATTGGCACCACTGGCATTGCTAGAGGTAGACAAAAGAGGAAAGAGCCCATAGCTCCTCTTCCTCCCCGAGTTCAACCTCCTTGTGCACTATGAAAAAGAGAAGGGCACCCCACTAATCGATGTCCTACGCTTCTATAACACCCCTGTTTCCCCCATCTTGTAATTAATCATAAAATATGATTTACCATGCTAAGGCATGTGGACATTGTAAATGTATTATTGCTTGAGTTGCCAATAACTGACTGTGGGGGTGAAGCTTTGAAAGTACTGGCCATGATATCACTAGAGGAAAGAATGTGAAAACTATAAGGGAGGGTCATTATATCAAATAACCCCAAATTCCCTTGATGAGGATAATAAACCTCCTTCGGATCCCAAGGAGAGAAATCAGTTAATGAAGAAAGGACCAGTTGTTGAATTATCAACCACTCCCATGAATGGAAGCATGGCCAAAACTGAAGAATGTCAGCCCAAAGTACTACTAGGTATGACATGCCAAGCTGACCAGAGTTCCCTTCTGACAGAAGGAACAAGATGGGTCGAGAACCATCCTGGAAGAAAGATATACAAATGGATAAGGAGAATGCGCAGAGCTCTCCAACGAATAATGAAGAGAAGGCCACGAGCTTGATGCTGAGTGAGAATATGATAAACCTTGTTGAGGCCATAACATAGAAGAAAATATCTGAAAGTTTACATAGAATAGAACCTGAGCAGAAGCTGAAACAGAGAAAGAATCCTTGAGATCTACGGGAGTTCCCTAGTGATATCATGGCTTGGCATGGGGGTGGCCAGAGTGCTAAGAATGAATACATCTGAGCCTATGGTCAGGTGGAAGGATGAACACCCACAATCAGTCAGTTGGCTACCACTTGTAATAGATAAGTAATCACATATCTTGTGTATTTAAGTGGTAATGTGAATTAAAGTTGGATATCCTATGAATGTTGTAGGGATGATATGTTTGCTTAATGATTTATATTGTATCCCTTTTTGCATCTGCTTGATTGTGTAATTAGGAAAGTAGGAAATTATATGGATTGTACATGTTTTATACTCATAAATGCTTGCGCCCTGTGGTGGCTAAAGCTAGAGCCACAAACTGTGAGTTCATCGACCTTGGGCACAGTTGCATGTATGCATGTCGACCCTCCTAGTCGTTTTGAGTCCCTTGGAGGAAGGAGTCTACTAAAGCTCAAGAGAGATAGTGCATGTATGCACAAGCTCTCTGCGAGGCAAGCATAGACCAAGAACCACTTAAGTTCTAGAGATTAAGGAATGAATGTAAGGGGTGCGCAAAAGAATTATTCCAAGTGTTACATTCAAGAGAAAGAGCGCAAAGATCTTAAGCCTTTCAAAGCCAACAAATCTCAGGAAGAATAGTGAGTTTGAAGTATTGAAAGGGAAGGTTCCTTTGTTTGGAAGATGAACGAACGAGAACTGTTCTTGAAGAGCCAAGGTCCGTTCTGACCATTGGATATAGGAAGGAGTGTGGGAGTCAATCCTTTGATTCCTTCGGACTTCGCAAGTTTGACGAATTGAGAAAGTTCGTTGTAAGTGAAGTAAAAATCCCTGAAGTCCCGAAGTCCCGAAGTTAATCTGGACCTTAGATCTGAGGATGCCTGGGAGCCATCCCGACCGTCAGATATATGAGGTAATCAGTCCGGCATTAACCAATTTCGGGAGACTTCAATCGAGGAGTGATTCAACCTTCCGAAGTCCCAAAGTGCTGAAGTCCATCCTAGTTGTTGGTGCTAGGAGACACATGGCACCAGATCCTTCGCTTCATAGGTTTAGTGCTCTGGAGGAAAATGGATTGCGTGAAGCGAGGACTCCTGAAGTTCGGAGAGCTGGAGAGCCAAAGTAAATCTCAATCGTTCAATCATCCGAAGTAGATCTTAGTCGTCAGATCGTCCTAAGTAAATATCAAGCATCAGATCGTCCAGGGTGACTCTGGCCCATCTGACTTAGAAGAGATGTGGCGTAGATCGATGGATTTCGGGTAGAGTCCCGACATAATTCATAGCCATCATATCAAGAGGATAGGTGGCACAAATATGTATATTTCAGGTAAATACCCGAAGCAAGCCTCAACCGTCTGATGCAAGTGGACACACGGCAGGAATCCGCTTACTTCGAGGGGAAGTGAAGTTTGAGATTTGATATCTCAGAAGTCCAGAGACCCGAAGGAGATCTCGATCATTGATCGAGAAGGGAGCTGAAGGACTGTTGATCTGGTTGAAAGGGCCAAAGGCCTAAAGAGGAAGTAGAACCATTGGATTGGGAGGACGCATGGCAGACAATCTACCATTTCGGAGAAATCACTCTNGAGAGTTTGAGAATTGAAACTCCCAAAGGCCTATCTCGTGGAGAAGATTGTATCCGCACATCTAAAGGGATAGGTTTCAGCAGATCTTCCATTTCGGAAGATTGTCATATGAAGAAAAGTAAAGATTTGAGAGTGGAAAACTCCGAAACCCGAATCGTGAAACAAATCATGTCCATTGATTTGAAAGGGTCGGATCTGATCCACTGGTTTGAAAGGGATAGATCTGAGCCATCAGTTCAGAAGTACTGTCAAGATTGTGAGTTCAATGGTCACGTCGCATTGCGGGGATAGAAGGTGTTCGAACTTTAAAAAGTTGAGGGCGAGCCGCAATCGAGATTGTAGTATTGACAAAAGGACACATGGTGGCTCATGGTGAATTGCGGGGCAAAAAGCAGTTTGGTTCCAAACCACTCTTGGTCGTACCCACAATTACATATTTGGTGTTCGGTCGTAACCCATGGTCATATGCCATGGTCACCAAGAGAAAAGGGGCTAACGCCAACGCCGAGACTTCGTTGAAGCATGAAGGAGAAGGTCGCGAGTATCATAATACCTGCACCAGAGGCCGAAAGGGGCTGTGTTTGATTAAAAGGTGAGACTATCAAGGTCTCAAAGTCTCGTTTAACTTAGAGAACCAAAGAATCTTGATCGAAGGGTTGGGTTGAGTCCTGAACTTTCCAAATTAGAAATCCTGGATGGAGAATCTGTCCATTAAGAAAACTATTTTTTTTACGCCCCATCATGGGTGTGTTACAAATTGGTATTAGAGCATGGTTACAACACTTGGCCTGCTTGGGCTCATGTACGAGTCGCGTAAGGAGATATTGTTATCTGTATTTACTCCTTGAGGAGAAGGACTGCAGATTGAACCTGTGATTTTGGGAATTATTGTTGAATCTCATCAGAAGAATTTCTTTAGCCCTTGTAAAAGTGATAACTACTCTTACCGGAGTAGGGATATGCTAATTAACATTTATAATAAGACTTGAATGTGGATAGCTGAAGGTGGCAGGGTTCTGTCAGGAGCAGCTGAAGCCCAAAGGACGAATGACCTGGTGTTTGTAACGCTGCTTCTATGCATGATCAGTTGGAACTTTAGGCACTGATGATGGTGGATTATATAATGGTTAATACCTTTGTGGGCTTAAAGGAATCTGATAGGATCAGGTAGGATCCCTGGCAGTTATAGTTACTGCTTTATATTAAAATCGAAGTATATAACTCCTCATGACCAGAGAAAAGTGAGATGGGTAAAACCCTATGGATGCTAAGGTAAGAAGGTTTTCTTGATAGACGTTGTCGCATAAAGAGGAAAGTGACCCTGGTTGGTTATTGCCTTGAGAGAAGGTAACATCAATACGCGATATGACTGTGAGATTAGTCCTATATGTGACTGAGATCTCAAACTAAAGGACACTAATGATGAAATTAAACTATCAAGCAAATGCATGAGGTAAAAAGGTGCAAGAGATGCACCTACTTATACATGAATGTGTATACATGATCATAATGATGATTGGAAGATCCTTGGAAAAAGGATATAGAATCCTGATATTTCCATGTGTGTGAATGACATAGATACTTGGGTCATATTGTTGGCAAGGAAGGTGTGAGGGTGGATCCTAAGAAGATTGAAGCTATGTAGGATTGGCCTCACCCTAAGAGTCTCAAAATATTGTGTGGTTTTTTGGGTTTAACATGCTATTATCGCAAGTTTGTTAATAATTATAGCAAGATTGCGACACCTCTCACTACTCTCCTTAAAAATAATTTTTTCACTTGGACTTCAACCATTGATCATTCCTTTGAAGCTTTGAAGGTGGCTATGTGCACCACTCCTGTCTTGTCCCTTCCTGACTTCATAAAGACCTTTGTCCTGGAATGTGATGCTTCTGGGAGAGGAATTGGAGTAGTCCTTATGCAATATGGTCGACCTTTGGCCTTTCCAGTAAACAACTATCCGAGCGACATTTGGGCCAATGAATCTATGAAAAGGAAATGTTGGTTATTCTGCATGCAGTGGATCTCTAGCGCCCTTATCTATTGGGGCAACACTTCCAAATTAAGACAGATCATCAGAACCTCAAGTATTTTCTGGAGCAATGTCTTTCATCCCCAGAGCAACAAAAATGGGTGACTAAGCTCGTTGGATATGATTATGAGATCATTTACAAGAAAGTCAAATACAATGTGGTTGTTGACGCTCTTTCAAGAAAATATGAAGATGACGGGTCCCCTTTTTCCCTCTCCTTCATTGTATCATATTATCTCCAAGTTGTTCACCAGGAATGGCTACAAGATCCAAAAATTTTGAGCTTGATCCAACAATTGAAAGACAGTTCTCTAGTTTTCCCAAGGTACTCTTAGAATAATGATGAGCTTTGCTACACATGTTGTATGTATTTAAGTAAATAGTCACAAATTAAATCCACGATGATTTTTGAGCTTAATGCTACACCCACAATTGGGAACTTAGGGTTTACCAAAACCTATGACATGGTCAAACATTCTTTTTCCTGGGATGGTATGAAACAGGACGTTCACACTTTTGTTGTGGAATATGATGTTTGTCAACACAACAAGGGATAAACAGTCAAAGACCTGTGCAAACTACAACTTCTTCCGATCCCACCCTCTATTTGGAGTGATATCTCTATGGATTTCATTGTTGGCTTACCTAAATCGGGCAATAAGTCAATCATCATGGTGGTAGTTGATCCTCTTTCCAAGTATGCTCATTTATGTGCTCTTAAACATCCATTCACCTCCTCCACTGTGGCTCAATTTTTCATGGATCATATCTTCAAGCTTCATGACATGCCTCATTCTATTTTTTCTGACATAGATCCCACTTTCACCAACAATTTTTGGCAAGAAATATTCAAGCTACATGGCACACAATTGCATCTCAACATCACCTATCATCCCTAGAATGATGGTCAAATAAAAGTTGTCAATAAGTATTTAGAAACACATTTGAGGTGTTTTTCATCTGAATGGAAAAATTAGTGGGCAAAATGGTTACCCCTAGCTGAATGGTGATACAAAAATTCTTACCATATAGCTACTCAGGTGACTCCTTTTGAAGCAGTATATGGACAAAATCCACCTTCAGTTGTATCATACATGCCCGACGTCTCAAAGGTCTAGGTGGTTGAACAAACTCTTACAGTTCAAGAGGATATTCTTCGTATCCTCAAAGAGAATTTGTTCATGGCTCAGAATTGCATGAAACAAAAAGTAGATCAAGGTCACTCAGAATGTTAATTTGTTGAAGGGGACCATGCGTTTCTTCGACTGCAACCTTATAAGAAGACTTCACTCAAGGATGACCATTGTTAGAAACTGATACCCAAATTTTATGGTCTTTATATATTTCTCAAGCGCATGGGACAGGTGGCCTATCAGTTATCTTTTCCCATTTATTCTAAGCTCCATCATGTTTTCCATGTCTCCTGCTTAAAGAAGGTGATTGGAACTAAGTGACAAACTCAAACCAGTCTTCTCGAGTTGGACGAAGAAGGTTCCATTTGGTTTTATCCACAAGCAATATTGGAAAAATATGAGCATCATCTCCATCATCGCACCATCAAGGAAGTGTTTGATCCAGATTCGGATCCAGGAGCTTGATGGGGCTAGGAAAGGCCTAAAAATAAAAGTTCTCAGAATGACTTCAAAACGGACGTGTGCATAGGCCTCATCGGTACAAACCCAAAGCAACTTGAACGAGATCAAATAGACGTCATATGCTCCTGATATTGCATTATGTTCATTTTTCCAAACATGCAAAAAAATGTTGACTTTATAGTTCGTACAGTGCCACGTGGCAGCTGATTATATAGGCCGTACAACCATACAAATGATGTGGAAGGCATAGTCAATGCTGATGTGGAATATTCTATATAGTTGACGTGGAAAATTCTATACAGCTGACGTGGCAGCGTCTGGATGTGACATGTGGCAGGGTGACTGGGCGTACAGACGCTGACAGGGCAGGAAAGGTGGATCAACCGGGAGGTGACACGTGTCACCACTGCAAGGGTGACAAGTGGCATGCCAATATATCTGATGTGGCACGTCCATATGACAAAACATGGCACATTCGTACGGTAACACGTGGCAAGGTACGATGCTGACAGGGTAGAGAACTGGACCATTTAGCGTTTGACATGTGACATAGGCGTCGACGAATGGCGTGGTGCCACGTGGCACCCATGTATTGGTTGTTGGTTTAATAAAAAAATGTTGAAGTGCGGTGGATTTGAAACGATGACCTCTCCACCAAGTGTAGAGATTTCACAAAGAGACGAATACCAATGTGTCGTGGGTGGTCCTTGTTAAACATGGGCACAAATATGATATATAAGTTTAATTGTTGTATAAAGCAGAGGCAAAAAGGTCTGGGGCTGAGCCCCAACCCACAGTTACATTTGCTACCACATGCCCATAGTTGATACCATGTCATTGGCGTGTAGTTTGTTAAGCACCTAGCTCCCAAATCCCGTGATCTCTGCATGTGACCCGGTTCCTGCTGTTTGGGCACGAGAATTCTGGCTAGAACTTAGCCCTCAGATCCGAGACTTCAACCACAAGACCACTGCTTGCGGGTTAGGGGGTTGGTGCTTGGCCACATGTAATAATATGACCATGCAGAGGGGGAGCGCGCCCAGTCCAGGGGGCTTATTCCCAAATATATGCAAAAAGTGGTTTTGTAACTATAGAATATTGATTTTATATTGATTTTTGGCCCTTTTTGGGGGATATTGAGACCTTTTTGAGGCCATATCTTGGGGGGAAGTTGGGAGATGGTTACCAACTATAGATATATATAAAACATGCCTTCTTGAGTCCATGGGAGGAGATTCAGAGTAGGTTTATGCTAAAGATTTTCCAAGCCAAAGTCATTTTTATGCAGGGAAGTTGTTGAGGAGCGCACCTTTGTGGGCCATTTCTGGGAGCTCCGGTCATCCGATTTGAGTGTCGTTTCTTCTACTGGGTTCTTGAGATCTAGTAGAACAAGACCATATTAGTTTTGTAACCTTTTAGCACTATTGTGATGTACTTATTGAGCTTTGAACATAAATAAGAAAGCCTCACCCACTGAGACAAAGGCCCAGAGACGTAGGCGAGATTGTCGAACTCTGTTATCACATTGGTGTTATGGTTTGTTGTTGTTTTATGCTTCATTTCAGTTATGTAAATGCTTATATGGCTGCTATATTTCTTCTATAACTTCTTCCTCTTTCTTAAATATTCCTAATTGGTTAATCAAAACATGCTTAATAACTCAACCGTAGTCATTTAAAAGATATTTTCGGATCAAGTGGTATCAGAGCTAGTTGATGTTTGGATTTGAGTTTTGCATATTATCCAGGGAAAGGCTACTTCATGGTGAAGGCGAGCTTGTTGAAGAGAATCCATTGATTGGATTGAGAAAGATAACTTCTCAAAGTGAGAAGATGGCATCATAAGAGAGACTTTCTTAGGATGAGAAAGAGTTTCGAAAAACTTTCTTTGCCATGTCAGAGATGATGAAGATTTTGATAAGGATTAATTGGAACGAAAGAGACCAGTTCTTGGTGAATATTCAAATGGAAAAAGTGAATAAGGAGAGGATCCTCCTCAAATTCCTCCTTCACCTCCATCTTCGCCTCCTTCTTCTTCAAGTTCAAGTTCTAAATCCAATGCAAAGAAGCATGTCCATAAACATAAGAATGAAATGCCTTTATTAAAACTTGATGTTAAATTTGAATTACCCATATATGATGGTGAAGTTAATGTAGAGAGACTTGACAATTGGGTCATATAGATGGAGGTCTATTGTAGTGTGCAATAGATTAATGATGAGGCCACATAAATCAAGTTGGCATCATTGAGACTTGCAGGAAAAACACTCATGTGGTGGCAAAGCAAGTTGCAAAACAGAACACAACAAGTGGGTAATGTATTTCCATCATGGCAAAGTTTTATTTCTGCACTTAGAAAACAATTCTATCCTTTCGGTTATAAAGAGAAAGCGTTAATTGAATGGAAAGATTTAAAACTAAGAAAAGGACAAAAAATGCAAGGGTATACAAATGGCTTTCGTAAAATGGCATTGATGTTAGATATCCCTTTACATACCCAAGAAACTCTTATGAAGTATATAGGAGGTTTACCTACACATATTCGAAACACTGTATTCATATTTGGACCAACTAATCTTGATGATGTTTCTGTTCAAGCGACATACATTGAAGCATGGAAAATAGGTGTTGGTGTATCAGGGGAATCATCTTCAAGGAAATAGGACAAGAGGAAGTGGCATGGAAATAAATCAAACTCAGTTACGAGAAAGGAAGAGAGGCCCTCTTGCAAGCATTGCGAGAAAGAGGGGAATGATGAGGATCGTTGTTGGATGAGGACCGTTGTTGGAAATTGCATCCCGATAAGAGACCAAAGTGGTTCAAGGAAAAGAAAGGAAGACAAATAGTTGCAACGACAACACAACCGACATACTTGGGATCAGATTCAAGTGATGAATCAAAAGTCTCATTGGTTGGTATGACAGGTAAAATTGGTGAAGGAATTGATTGTAGAAGTAACTTGTTTCATATAAGAGTCATCATGAGACACACTAAGGTTGATACATTAATCGATAGTGGATCTCAATCTAATCTAATTTCATAGGAATTGGTTAAGCAATTGGGGTTAAAAACACATATGCATCATAAGCCCTACACACTTAAATGGATAAGAAACCATCATCAAATGCACATAACAAAGCAGTGCACAGTCAAATTTTCAATTTCATCTAAGTATGTGGACGAGGTAACATGTGATGTGGTACCACTAAGTGAATGTGGAATGGTCTTAGGTAGTCCATACTTATATGATCGTAAAGCAATCTTCTACATGACAAATAATCAATATCAATTAACTAAAGCAGGTAAAGATTATATGGTTCATGTTCATCATGTCAATGCAAATAAAACTCTTCAAACTATGGAAAAATTAAAGAAGGCATCTCAAGAAAGCAACAAAACTATAATTGTTTCAAATGAGGTAATCGATCTTAAGCAAGAACATGAGATGATTCTAGAGTGGAAAATCAATCATAGTTTGCTTCAAGATAAGCTCATGTCGTGCAAATATTACAAACATATAAGCTCATTTGCAGTCATATTTTTGATGCTATCATTATTAATGTTGTCTACATGGATGATAGTGGCTATAATAAGATGTGACAGGGTACAAATGGCTAACAATATGTTGTCAGTTGTCATGATTGTGTTATAGTTGATCTTGATGAGACAGGTTCACAGGACATAGTTCAAAGAAAAAGAGCAAGCGGGGTGGCCTATCCTGAGCTTGATTACTGGTAAGTAACCTTTTGGGGACCAAAAGGCCCTTTAGTGGGGAGGTGTGATCCAGATTAAGATCCAGGAGCTTGATGGGGCTCAGAAAGGCCTAAAAATCAAATTTCTCAGAATGGATTCAAAACAAAAGTGTGGGTAGGCCTCGTCTATATGAACCCAACACAACTTGAATAGGCTCAAAAAGACGTCGTATGATCATGATATCATGTTCTATTGTTTTTTCCAAACAAGAAAAAANGTGGCAACTGACTGTATAGGCCGTACAACTTATGTGGAAGGCACAATCAACGCTGACGTGGAAGATTTTGTACAACTGATGTGGCATATTCTATACAGTTGATGTGGCATCTTCTGGAGGTGACACGTGGCAGGGTGACTAGGCGTACGGACACTGATAGGGCAGGACAGGTGGACCAACAAGGAGGTGGCATGTCCGTACGACGACACATGGCAGGGTACAGTGTTGATAGGGAAAACAACTGGACCATTTAGCATTTGACATGTGGCATAGGCATTGACGAATGGCATGGTGCCACGTGGCCCAGACATGGGCTGCCGCATGGCAACCAGGTATTGGTTGTTGGTTTAATACAAAAATGTTGGAGCACGGTGGATTTGAACCGGCGACCTCTCCACCAAGTGTAGAGATTTCAAAAATGGTTGAATACCAATGGGCCACAGGTGGTCCTTTTTAAACATGGGCACAAATATGATATACAAGTTTAATTGCTGTATAAAGTGAAGGTGGAAAGGGCTGGGGCCTAGCCCCAAGCCGTGGTTACATTTGCTACCACATGCCCATAGTTGATACTATTGCATTGGGGCGCGGTTTGTTAAGCACCTAGCCCTCAAATCCCGTGATCTCTGCATGTGACCCGATTCCTGTTGTTTGGGCATGAGAATTCTGGCTAGAACTTAGCCCTCAGATCCGAGACTTCAACCACAAGACCACTGCTTGCGGGTTAGGGGCCAACGCGCAACCCCTAGGGAGTTGGCGCTTGGCCACATGTAATCATATGACCATGCAGAGGGGGCGCGCACCCAGTCCAGGGGGCTTATCCCCAAATATATGCAAAAAGTGATTTTGTAACTATAGAATATTGATTTTATATTGATTTTTGGCCCTTTTTGGGGGATATTGGGCCCTTTTTGAGGCCAGATCTTGGGGGGAAATTGGGAGATGGTTACCAAATATAGATCTATATAAACTAAGACTTATTGAGGCCATGGGAGGAGATTCAGAGCAGGTTTATGCTGAAGATTTTCCAAGCCAAAGCCATTTTTATGCAGGGAAGTTGTTGAGGAGCGCACCTTTGCGGGCCATTTTTGGGAGCTCCGGTCATCCGATTTGAGTGTCGTTTCTTCTGTTGGGTTCTTGAGATCTGGAAGAACAAGAAAATATCAGTTTTGTAACCTTTTGGCATTGCTGTGATGTACTTGTTGATCTTTGAACATAGATAAGAAAGCCTCACCCATTGAGACAAAGGCCCAGAGACGTAGACGAGATTGGCGAACTCCGTTATCACATTGGTGTTATGGTTTGTTGTTGTTTTATGCTTCATTTCAGTTCTGTACATGTTCATATGCCTGCTATATTTCTTCTATAACCTCTTCCTCTTTCTTAAAGCTTCCTAATTGGTTAATCAAAACATGCTTAATAACTCAACCGTAGTCATTTAAAAGATATTTTCAGATCAGTGTTAGTCCAGTGGAATGATACAACTCTAGCCAATGCCACCTAGGAGCTAGCTACCATTCTGCAACAATTTCTTCATCTCAAGCCTTGAGGATAAGGCTTTTTTTTTAAGGGGGAGGGAATGTTAGGGACCTAACCTCCCTAACGCCTCACATAAGCAGAATAATATATTTTCCATGTAATAAAGAAAAATGTTAATAAGGCCTAGTAATAAGGAAGAATAAGTCAAATGTAAGAAGACCTAATAGAAGCTTACGCTTCTAGAAGCTCTTTCTCATGATTGTTCTTTTGATATATAGATTTAGTATAAATAGGAGTCGAGGGTATGATAAGTTTTGTCTTGAGAATTGTCGTAATAGAGATCTTCTCTGTTGGAGGTTTCCCCCTCGAAGAGGTAAGTGAACATTGTTTCCTATCAATAAAGGTATTATTTCGGTGTTGTGGTTTCATCTGTTGTGTTGTTCTGCTGTTATTCTTTGCAATATTTATGTTTTCATCTATTATAATAGATCTGGTACCTTACACTTAGATATTTTTGATTCGACGTTGGGTTAAACTTGGTAATCAAAACACAACATTGGCCACATGGCGATGAGCTTGTGTTACACTATTTCCAAGAAAGAGACCCATGGAATTTCAGAGATAACTCTCTATTATATGAGTTATAACAATTTTCAATAAATAAATGTTATATATTCTGAAAACTAATTTATTTTCCTAAGTTTCATATTTTTTCGCCATATTCTAATAAGTTGTGGATATACCTGTTATAATTCCTCCTCCTCAACAAATTATTGTTTTTCAACTTACATGTCATGCGAGGGAAGCATTAGCTTGCACTAATCCATAAGTTACTTAGTCATTGACATTATTAAAGAAGAAAAATGAAGATATTTTTTATGATATATTTATGTACTCAAAACACTCAAATTTTAGTGATACTATGTTTATGTTTGTATATATATATTAGTCAAGCCAAAACTTGTGTGATTTTTTTTCATTAAAATACAACTCATATATTAACAACACCAATTCATTAAAATTCACAAAATAACAATATGAAACCACCATATATTTGTATTTAAAAAGTCACTAAAAGTATAATGAATACTTCACATCACTACACTCCCAATTCACTTTTCATCCACATTTACTTTACCACTTAAATCTACATCATCCTCTCTTTACCTTGTTGCAACAATCACAATAAATAGGTAAATTTTCAAAAAACATTTTTTCCATAGATGTAGAAGGAATAACAATTTTCATAAAAAACCTCAGGATGGAAAAATCCTATTCATGGTATTTTAGAAGCACACATGGTTCGTTCTAGGATGATGACATTTCTCTACGTATATTAATAAAATATAATTTTCTAAGTCATGTCTTAACATATTATCAAAAAATCAAACCATTTACTTTTAAAATTCATACATTTAAAAAAACATATTCCAATTTAATTATCTTTGAAATATTGTTAATAGAATAAAATTAATCTTTCAAGTTAATCTTGTATTGGGTTTGTATCTCTTACAATTGCATGATTTTTTTTATCAAATACAATACAGACTCCATAATATAAATAATTGCAGCAAGCACAATCAATAAAAAAAAATCAAACCATTTACATTTAAAATTCATACATCTAAAAAAACATATTCCCATAATATAAATAATTGCAGCAAGCACAATCAATAAAAAAAAATCAAACCATTTACATTTAAAATTCATACATCTAAAAAAACATATTCCAATTTAATTATCGTTGAAATATTGCTAACAAAATCAAGTTAATTTTGTATTGGGTTTGTATTTCTTGCAATTGCATGACTTTTTTTTTATCAAATACAATATAGACTCCATAATATAAATAATTGCAACAAGCACAATCAATTATTATTATAATTAGTAATTTATTATAACTGTTAAGTTAATCTTGTATTGGGTTTGTATCTCTTGTATAATATAAATAATTGCAACAAGCACAATCAATTATTATTATAATTAGTAATTTATTATAACTGTTAAGTTAATCTTGTATTGGGTTTGTATCTCTTGTAATTGCATGACTTTTTTGAGCAAGCACAATCAATCAAAAAGATCAAACCATTTACATTTAAAATTCATACAAAAAAACATATTCAAATTTAATTATCTTTGAAATATTGTTAACATAATCAAATTAATCTTGTATTGGGTTTGTATCTCTGGCAATTGCATGACTTTTTTTATCAAATACAATACAGAGTCCATAATATAAATAATTGCAACAAGCACAATCAATTATTATTATAATTAGTAATTTATTATAACTGTTAAGTTAATCTTGTATTGAATTTGTATCAAATACAACTTTTTTATCAAAATATAAATAAATAAATAATTGGAGCAAGCACAATCAATTATTATTATAATTAATAATTTATTATAACGGTTAATATTATAATTATTAATATAAGAATAATAATAATTATTAATAATTTTTTTTTAAACTCTTATATTTTATTATTAAATTATTAAAATAGTTTTAATAATAATAAATTATTTTAAAATTAATTTTATTTTTTATTTAAAGTATTTATTGGGTTATGCAATTTAACACGACACAATTTATTTTACTAGCAATGCAAATTCACACACCTAAGACACAAACATGGTGCACAAATTTATTGTGTATCGTGTTTTATGACATAACACGATGTACGAGACACAACTACCATGCAAAATATGATGCAATTCTAGAAAATATATTTGTACGTGACGTGTTTTATGTTGTCATATGTTGCAAATATATGACACACTCTAGGAAAAAACGACTCATCTAGGCTTGACATTACATCTACGATGTGAAGTTGTGGCACTAAAGACTATAATGTAACAATGTCTTTGTGCCCTTAATTTTTTTATTTTTATTTTTAGTTAGTTGTATCTATATTAATATGTTACAATAGAAACTAAAAGCAAAATTTATGCTCTGAAACATAAAGTAAAAGTCTCTAAAAACCTGTCATTAGGGAAGCTGGGTACAAGTTAGTACAAAAAATACTGGGACTTGAACCATAGTAAATTGTATTATTTCAGAATGTTTGATCGTTACTTATAACTGAATTAATTATGGACAAAACATATATATTATTTTGATAGTATTTGTAAAGCCTAGCTATATCTATTATAAAAAAAACTATGGGTATGATTTAGCAGAATGCAAATGAATGAGTAGGGAGCTATTCTTTTTGGATCTCAATCACATCTTCATCATCCTCGTCTAGCTTGATGGGATTGGATGAAGTTCCCTATAAGGTAGAAGTTTGATCCTCAGTTGTAACTAGAGCATTATGGTTTGTTATTATGCCTGGAACCACTATCTCCAAGTTGAACGCGGTCTTGCATATTGTGTCAAATTTTTGTGAAGAAAGTTCAAGTCCCCAATGATGGCATGTTGTTGCTGACCCTTTTCCTCTACAACTTGTACTATGAAGTCTTTATTAAGCCAATACAATTTTGTCATATTGAAGACTTTTATATCCATTGACTTGGAGAAACTAGTGTCTAGAACCTAGTCTAAATTTTTTGCTTCCAACAACGAGTTGGGGATCTCCTGCCTCTTATTCCTGATGTTCTACTCCGTTTTATCCATTTCCTACTTGATGCCTTCCATAAATCCATTTTGATAGTCCTTTTCTACTTTCATAGCTCAACCCACGCCCTGTTAATTCACTAGGTTGAGTTTTTGCAATGATATGCCCTTGTAGGTCACTTGAGATTACTACATTGGCCCACCTCTTGGAAGCTATTATCATCCTCTAATCCTTTTGTTTTCTTAACTATTTGTCAACTATAGAACATGAAAAAGGATAATTTCCATGAGGATATGCTAACAGGATGACCATACTAGGCAGATGGATGCTCTTTTATGGTAATGGAGTCCCTTAAAGCATCACCGATTACGAACACAACTTTACTGACCCCTAATTTCACTCCACCTATAGGAATATGAACTAAGAGATTACAAGAGGTGTTATTTCCTCGGGTTAGCATCCATGACCAGATGATAAAGATAAAAAAGGAGAAGGTCCTAGCTATGGACACATAAATACTAGAGAACTCGAGCAATTGCAACACTCTTGGTTCAAAGGATTTAAAGACCAAAATTAGCAGGTTAGTTAACCTTGTCCTCATGTTGAAAATCCATAAACCAAATGATAAGTATCATCATGTACCAACGCTTAATAAACCATCCTTCCTCTTTGTATGATATGATACTTCTGTGAAACTAGACACCCTATGCGTTTAATGAACCTACATATTGCATAAGCCCACATAAACTTGTCAGGAGGGTCGAGTTGTAACGAAGTGATCACACTATAATAAGGGCACTATTGTACTTATTATATAAGAGGTAATACCACATAGAAGTTCCTCAATGTGACGACATTGGATCAACACCTGGGCTCCTGTGTGAGCCATCACACCATCACCCCATCTGGGATGGTTCCCTTAACCTTAACTCTTAAGAGAACACAGAAAAGAGCATATAATATCCTACTCCTTATGAGGATATTTCATCTACTCCCCCATCCCATCCATTCTCCAAATGACAGTGTTAAATTTTTTCCTTTCGACTTCCAATAAAATAATACCATGATCAATTTTAATACTATTTTATAATAATTAACAAAAAACACTACTATTTAGT